>VZRN01003943.1:743195-790407 GCA_013397935.1 Dasyornis broadbenti
AAAAAAAAAAATCCATAAACACCTTCATTCCAAATGAAAAAAACACACAGGGAAGAAAAACAGCATATTGGAATTTTTGAAATTTAATGTCTTTTTTATGTGTCCAGGGCATGCACAAATTCCTTCCTCCTCCTGAAATATAAACAGTAGGATGATAAACATCATTTTCCCTAGTTTTCATTCCACCTGCAATCAAGCTCCCAGCACTCTTCTTGCCCTCTTCTATTGCATTTTAACAGAAATATATTGAATTATGGCCAGAACATAAACTGCACATACACTACTTAAGTTAGAGCCGTGCTAAATCCCTTCCCATTATTGCTCCTGCCCTGGGAAGTGCTTTTAAGCCTTCAGCTTCCACCTCCTGATAAAACCTCCCAGCCCAAACTGCTCTGCTAAAACAACACCACTTGGATGGATCTCTCCGACTTTCGGTGTCCCTGAGGAGCCACCTCGATGCAGAGAGACCACGGCCCCTAAAGTAGCCCCAAAGTCGGAATGGATGAGCTACAGCTTGAATTCCTGCAAAGAAAAATAGCTTCTATGGGAACCCTCAAGCCATGGTCCAACAGTAACACTGAAAATCTAATTTACAGCAGCTGAACACACCTCGAAGCACCGACACCTCGGGGTTCTGCTCTCTTGGTTGTGGCTCCGTGTCCCACACGCCGGACGAACCCAGCAGTGCTTTTGTGGTCGAAAACAGAAACCACGGATTATTTATAGTGTTTGTGCTGCGATGGCTGAGCAGGGCCTGAGCCTGCCCTGCAGCCCTCAGCTGCCACGCTCCGACCTTTACAGACCTGCAAATGCTCCCAGCTCGCTGTTCTTTGCTTCAAGGGGCCACTGCAGCACCTTGCAGAGCAAACACGGGTTTTGCATTTCACAGAATCACAGCGTGACTTGGGTTGGAACGGACCTGGAACATCGTCCAGGGCCACCCCGTGCCATAGGCAGGGACCCTTCCCACTGCACCAGGCTGCTCCAAGCCCTGGTGTCCAACCTGGCCTGGAACACTTCCAGGGATCCAGGGGCAGCCACAGCTCCTCTGGGCACCCTGTGCCAGGGCCTTCCCACCCTCACAGGAAAGAACTTCTTCCTAACATCCAATCCAAATCTCTCCTTTTTAGTCTAAAACTGCTCCCCCCTTGTCCTGTCCCTCCATCCCTTGTCCCCAGTCCCTCTCCAGCTCTCCTGGATCCCTCTAGGCACTGGAAGAGCTCTGAGCTCTCCCTGGATCCTTCTCTTCTCCAGGTGAACACCCCCAGCTCTCCCAGCCTGGCTCCAGAGCAGAGGGGCTCCAGCCCTGGCCTCCTCTGTACCCTCGAACCACAACATGACAGAGCAACTTAAGCTCTGTAATGACAAAATACCATTTTTTTTGTTTAAAAACTGGTAATATTTGTCTCCAACATTTTAGAGAAAGCTTGTCCTGCCTGTGGACGTGAACAGAACCTAATCCTACACCAGTCTTTGGCAGCAAACACAGCAGAACATTTTGGTGGTGTCTGCTTCCTGAGGTAGCTCCCATTGCCTGATTTTTTGCTTATGAGCTTCTCAGACACAGGGAGTTTCCTATTTTTTCCCGTAAAATCCATACTCAATTTTTAAGCAGGTGCAGCAACCAAAAGGCGCAGCCCTGTCCTCTCCCTTCTCTTTACTCCACACTGAAGAACCTTTCGAATACACAACCTACAAATACTTCAGATGGGGAAAGCGCAGAGGATGAAGACACCTGGGAAGCGCTGATGAGCCCCTTCCTGTCCCTCCTGTCCCCATGGAGCACACGGAGAACAGGCCCATAGGGACGGGCTCGCAAAAGCTGCCCAAAGGGCCAAAACCGTATTTAAGGGGCCTCCCCACACCAACTAAAGGTACCATTTGTTGCACTTATGAAGGTTAAAATGCTCTTCATCCCTTCACTGACACTTCACTGCCAACGACAGTGCAGCCACCACTACATGGAATTAAACTCAGCGGGATTCTTCCAATAAAAAGCGCAGCAAATCCTTCATCCCATAATTACAATTACTGAACAGCAGCCAAGTGAGTCCTACCCATTAACAGCCAAACCCTCTTGTAATTAAACTGATGTATAAAATACGACTCTCATGATACAAACTATAAAACACATTTTTAAATTCTTTTTTTCTCGTTACAAACAGTTTATGCCAACTAAAAATGTCTTGTCACGGTAAGACACTTGCACTGACCCTACCTGGTGTGAAAACTGAGACTATTCAAGGTCAACACTTCTCTCCTCTGTGGAATCATGTCAACATTGACATCCCAGGATGGAGAATCACAGAATACCCTGAGTGGGAAGGAACCCACAGGGATCATCGAGTCCAACCCTGGCCCTGCACAGGACACCCCAACAACCCCACCCTGGGCAGCCCTGGGAGCATTTTCCAAACGCTCCTGCAGCTCTGGCAGCCTTGAGGCCGTGCCCATCATCTGGGGAGCCTGGGCAGTGCCCGACACCCTCTGGGGGAAGAGCCTTTCCCTGATTTCCAGCCTGAGCCTCCCTGACACAGCTCCAGCCGTTCCCTCAGGTCCTGTCGCTGGTCACCACAGAGGAGCTCAGTGCCTGCAGCAATTTAACAACAAATCTTTGGCAACAACTTGGCTTAAAATGCAGCCTCAGCTATGACCATGTCTCTTGGTGCACATCCCCAACACAAATACGGAAGAGAAGGGAGAGCAGCGGCTTGGAGAAGGTTTAGGAGTCAATTCAGTGGAAGTGCCAGTGTAATGGAAATATCCAGAGCACCACTATGGGGTAAAATACCTGAGATAAACCCCATGAGCGTCACTACAACACACCCTTGTCTGGGAGATTTAAAGCTCTGCTGATGCAGGGGCTCTATCAGCCAAGTAAGAAATAGGATTTAGTGTCTGCGTTCCTGGCAAATGCTTCAATGTTGGCAGAATATTCCTCCTTTTCCCATATTTAAGCACATCAGACCATTGCAGCTTCTTCCTTTCAAGTGAAGCTCTGGAAAAAAAGGAATTGCCACGAAATCACGATGCAAGAAAACAAAACCCGAAAATGCAACCAAAGCCTCCAGCATAAGTCCTCTTCCCAAACAGGGACAGTTTTCCTACACAAGTGCAGTAATGGGAAAAAAACCCCGGCTGAGCTGGCAGGCACCAGCAAACGCCCCTAGGATGGATCCTGGAGGCAGAGGCTGCCAAATCCCTACGGTCTGGCCGACATTCCTGCTCCTCTGCTCAGACATTCATGTTTTTGTGAGCAGGGTGGACAACCCTGGGAAGAACAGCCAAAGGCTCGTGTTTTCCAGCAGACAGCGCACATCGGCCAGCAAACGTTTGGGTGGAAAAAATCTTCATCCCAGGTTGAGCTTTGGATTTACAGAAGTATCCCAAAATGAAGTTGGGAAGCTTGGTGTTATTACAGGGTCTCTCCAGCCAAAAAACAAACTTTACTCTGTCAAATGCAGGCAGCAAGTGTCCAACAGGTCCTAGAACTGAGCAAAATCTCCTTAATTGGTGCTTCCAATTATTTTTTTCACCAGATAAAGATATTTAAAAATCACATTAAAAGAGCGATAGCAATAATGTGACCAGTTGGAAACAAGTCATGGCTAAAGGAGGAGGTTTTATGCTCCCCCAGTCAGCAATACAAGTACTGTAAACAAGCACTGCAGTAGGAACAAAGCAGCACTGATAGAATGCTGACAGATAAACACCCAATAATAAATATATTTCAAGTGATGACTGAGGAGGGTACAGCCTACACAACAGGTTTTATTATGTATTGCAACATCAAGCCATATCACCGTTTCCTCACCTTTCATAATCCCCTAATGCAGACCTGGATGCAGCGCAGCAATGCAGCACAAACTGCAGCTGCTGCAAATAAAACTCCTCTGCCACTGCTAGAAACGGCCTCACACGGTGCCAGGAGCGCTGCTGGCTTCCTTCTCTTTCAGTAAAGCCATCCTGCAAACAACGGGGTGAGAGCAGCCCTGAGGAGACCTTTGGGGGTGTTGGTGGAGGAGAAGCTCGAGCTGCCCTGGCAGTCCCGAACCCACCACGGCCCGGGCTGATCCCTCAGCATGGGTGGCAGGAGAGGGGAGGATTCTGCCCCTGTGCCCTGCCCAGGTGAGACCCCACCTGCAGAGCTGCCCCAGCCCAGGGGACCCCAGCACCAGCAGGACGTGGAGCTGCTGGAGCGAGTCCAGAGGAGGCCATGGAGCTGCTCCAGGGCTGGAGCCCCTCTGCTCTGGAGCCAGGCTGGGAGAGCTGGGGCTGTTCACCTGGAGAACAGAAGGCTCTGGAGACCTCAGAGCCCCTGCCAGGGCCTGAAGGCAGCAAACCACGCTGTAATTCCACGATGATACATCCTTTGAGCTGAACAGGTGACAACATCCTCAGCACCACATTTGCCTTTTTCTTTCAAGGCTAAGGCTTCTGAGTTTCCAAAGCTCTTGACCACTTGTGTCTCGCCTGTCCTGAAGTCTCTGATAAAGAAAACATCGCTTTTCCATTTTCAGTCAGTCAAACATCCACACATTTCTGCAGTGTTCTGCTGCAGACAGGGATGAATTCCTGTCTCCAAAGCATCCCCCAGTTTTTAGCGCACAGAGCATTCCATCCACCTGTAGGAAGCCACTCCTCACCCACGGCTCCAGCTCCTTCCCCAAATAACACGGTTTGGGTCTTTTTGGCCTGTTGTCTTGGAAACGCTGATGTTCCAAATGACACAACACACAAACCAAGTGCTACATTTCAAGACATAATCTCATTATGCACAAACATCCACACAGGGAACCACATCCTTAGGAGAACGCTGCAGGACAACGTTTTGCTGAGCTCTTGTCACTGTTGTCACCTGCTGACAGCTCTCGTAGCACTCAGAGGCACTTGCTGAAGCTGAGATTCACTGATTTGCGGAGCTGGTGATGACAGATGGGCATCGCTCGAGCCCGGCTGCGGCTCCCGCTGCCGCACTGCTCACTTCAGGCGGAGGAGCTGCAGACCCTCAGCAGGTCTGGACAGAACCCACCGAAGTCCTGGGAGGTCATTTTGAAGAAGACACAACGCCAGCCCCAGCTGGAGCCACAGCCCCTGCCCAACAGCAAGAGACTCATTCCTTGCAGAGGCATCTTCAGCAGCCTGCATCCTCTCCTTCCCAGCCATCAGCCACTAATTTAGGGAGAGGGGTGTGGTGTGGTGGACAAGCCTTGGACACTCTCCAGCCCCTGGAGGAGGCCTCTCAAAGTCCCTTCAAAACTCTAGTTTTTTCAAATTTTATATATATATATCTATAATGATTCAATGTGGGGCCATAAATGATTGGAAATGAGGTTTCAACTCCTATTGCATACTTGGATAGCCCAAAAAATGCTCAAAAGAAAAAGAAAAAGAAGCATTCACTGCACACTCCGGGCTTGATGTAAGTTTTCCCGCAGTTTGTCACCAAAATTAATGCCACAGAGAGCAAGGCAGGAGAAAGTGTCCCTATCCTAAGGCTCCCCATCTGGAACCTCTTAGCAGAGGCTCGGAGCCCTGATGTATATTTGACACACACAGTTTTTCCTGCTTTTCCCAAGAGAAATATGTGTAATGAAGAAAAACAAAAACACGTTAGGCAGCAACCAAAACATACCAGTGTAACCCGAGCCCCAGCTTGGCTGCCGCCCCTGCTGTCCTTCCTCTCAGACCTCAGCCACTTTCTGCTTCTTACCGACAAATCATCTACGCCCTCCCCTCCAACAAATAAAAACCAAACAAATCAGAGCTCTGCCATTAAATCAACACAAGAAAAACCACATTTGTTTTCTGCCACGGAAAAAAATCTCACGAGTAAGGAGAAGGTTAAACGTGAATCCACACGTCTCCAGCCCTTCCCTGCTCTTCTGTGGGATTATATAAATAATCTACAACTCTTCTTGATGCAATTCCAAAATTTCAAGCGCCATTGAGCAGCAGCATCAAATTTCCAAGCCTCGTTCGCAGCTCGGATGAGTCGCTGCCGCCATGGCAGCGCTGCCGGGCTCGTGTTTTCCAGCTTTCGTAATGTTTCAGTAGCCACAGGCAGCTTTGGATGCCCAACTGATCCATAAAAACACCTTTCCCCTTATTTCCACAGTTCAAATGGTGAAATAAGAGCTTAAAAATACTTACTAGAAAGTGTTGGGATGGACCACAACACCTGCAGGAGTCAGACCAAGGCGCAGCACTGAAAAAAATTATTATTTCATTGGATCGATGGAAAGCACTGAAAAATAATTGTCTTATCAGGGACCAGAATATTTGATAAGCACCAGGAAAAACAACAGCTGGCACTGGTGATTTTTAGGGAGCAAAAGAGGAGCCTCAAAAATCAATGTGATCCTGCCAGGTATTTGTGTTAGGAGAGGGTGTCTATTTTCAGCCGTTAGGGAAAGCGAAACAGGACAATCCAACAGGTACCGTCTGCCAGCTTCCCAGAGGAATTAACTGGGGATTTCCTTGAGGCCACCATGGAGAAGTTTCCTATGAACTGAAGCAGGTTCCTGAGCTGGGTTATATCTGACACCGCTCCATCCGCTCCCTGCAGGGCAGGAACAGCTGCGAGGCGAGCGCGGAGCAGCCGATGCCCCATGGCACGAGATGGGCATGACACTGCAATTCCGTTTGCCATGAGAGAGCTCTCCAGGCAGGGAAGGAGCTTTCCCTTCCAAGGTTACGCTGCCAAAACCACCTCTTTAGCTTTGAGCGATGTTCCTCAGCACTGCCAAGGCCGGTGTTTCTGAGAACAGCGCTGTGGGGTTTAAAGGACAAGAAAACCCAACCAAAAAAAAGAAAGCCCTAAATTAATGAAATTAAGGGAAACGTGGTGAGATTTTACACTCCAACTTTCCACATGGTAGAAAACGATTCAAAACCAACACGAATATTTTTCTGCTGTCCACCTCTTCCTAGCCTGGCTCTGCAAAATGCCAAGGGGTTGGGATGGATGTTGGAAGCGTGTTTTCCTTTTCCTTTTCGG
Organism: Dasyornis broadbenti; assembly: GCA_013397935.1. Lineage (NCBI taxonomy): Eukaryota > Metazoa > Chordata > Aves > Passeriformes > Dasyornithidae > Dasyornis > Dasyornis broadbenti. The sequence continues at coordinate 750,196 of VZRN01003943.1, forward strand.
AAAGGGTAGGAGTCAAACCAAGCCCAGGCCCAGTGTGCCAGGGCAGATGTGCTGCCACCACGCCAAGGATGCAGAGCCCTCGCCGCCTCTTCTCAGTGCCAAGATGAGCTTTGTCATCATCCTCAGCCTAGCTGGAGAGATCATGAAGTGGGGGCTCAAAAGCACCTTCCTTCAATTCCATGTTTTCATGTATGATTTCAGAAATGTACTTTGAGGCTGTATCTTCCACAGAGGGACAGGATTTTTAACAATACTTCAAGTATTAAATTTTCCAGCGGCCACTCACATCCAATATCGCTGCAAGACTTCCAGGAGCAAAGAGCAGGACCAAACCAGCCACTCTGCATTGATTTGACCCAAAATGGAGCAAACCAGAGGAAGGAACGCAGTCGCAATTTTTATAGCAGCATCTGAGCACCACTGAAGCTCCTCCTGGGATCTCCCCCCTCCAGCCGCTGTGAGCTTTCCAGAGGTAACGAGGGCAGGGAAGGGAAGCAGGAGGAGGATGCTGTGTCACTGAGAACGCCTCAGAACAAATTCAGCCTCCAAAGGAATTTATTAGCATTTCGTTTTGCCCTCTCCTTAGTCTTCACGCATAGTATTTTGGGGAACACCAGCTTTTCAAACCTTCCTACCCTCCAGAAGAGCACAGGATAACCTGTATGTGCAACAATGCACTGAAAGTACAAATATTCCGAAGAAAAGTGTGTTGGATGAAGCGCCGGTGACCCGCTGTGCCGGGAGCTGTGCATGAGTGTTTCCCACTGCAGCTGCCAGCAGGAGACACACAGCAGATACACCCGGAAAATCCACAGGGGCATTGCTTGCCGGAGCAAACGGCAAAGCAGGCTTCGTTATCCAATTAATTTCATGCGAATACGCAAGGCTTCCTTAGAGCAGGCGCTCATTAACTTCCCTCTCCTCTGATTTCCTGAAGCGCTGGTTTCCAGTACGCAGGTATCGCACATCTCAGTTCTTTTAACACCTTTTCCGTTTCCTTGCCACTGCAACGCCTGGCAAACCCTTCCCGACTCTGACAATACTCAGTCCCTCTCCATGGTGTAATTAAATAAAAGGTTTACAACTCCCCTTGTAGAAATTTGCAGCCTCTACTACGGCAGAATTCAGACCGGCGTTTCTGCATTCAACCTTTGAAGAATCACTACGCCTTTTGGTAAACCTTCTGTAGCTAAATATATAGAAAACAAACTGAAATCACAATCTGGTGTTGGTATCAAAATAGCTGTGATGGGACACAGAGAGAGATGGGAAATTTTGTAGACAAATGTAAGAGTATCTTTAACCAGCCTGACTGGAATAGCTGGAAAACCCAACCAGGATTTGAGTGTTGTCTTGTGCCAGGCTGAGACAAACTTCAAAGATCAAGTACAAATCCTGAGTACTTTTTCTCAGTTTAGCAAGAGATTCATCGATTGAACTTAATGGGAGCAAAGGATCCTTAACCAGAGGAGCCCAGGGATGTGAAAAGGCAGAGGAAAAACACGCACTCCCTGTGCTGAGCAGCAATACATAATTTATAACCCAAATAAAACCACATTTCCATCTATTATTTGGAAGTGAGTGGTGACCTAGCACGCAGCAGCACAGCAGAACGAAGAGCGGGCCGTTACTAATTACACTTGGCTTGTGAAAATGAGCTGAGCAGCGGCGTTTATTTGCAAGCAGAGGAGCTGCTGGCACTCAGGCACTTGCTCCAGGAGCGAGGCTGGAATGCTGGAGCATCCCTCCCTGCAGGGCCCAGGGCAGACCCATGCCCAGGGGTGCAACCCCAGCTCTCCCGCAGCACAAACACCACCCTTACACGATACAGCATTTCCAGAGGGTGAATGTCTTGGCTCACGATGACTGATGTGAGACAGAACTTTGTGTTCTCCATAAAAACCGTGAGAACACATCCAAACCTATTGTTCCGACGCCCCGGGCATCCCTTCACAGGGCACAGCAACAGAGGTGACGGTTTACAGGATTTTAGTCAAACTCAGCTGAGCCTATGTGGAGGAACCAGACCTGCTGATGCAAACCAGGCTGGAGGGTGCCTTAGATCCAGATCTCACTTTCTCCAACACCTATTATCCACTTCCAAGACCTTTATTCCATACATGGAGCTATAAAGTCACTGCTGAGAGGCAACAACCTCATCGTACACCACCCAGCTCTCAAGGTGCTGAGAACAACAAGGACATGATCACTCAAGTGGTCAAAGTATCTCGACAAATATCTCCTGGAGTGGAGAGATTTGGAAAGATTTCATGGGTGTAGAGATGAAAAGATCCCTCCCTTAAATAACAACGTACACATCATCCTGGAAGTGGGATTAAAGGAGCTCAACCACTCTGGCTGCATTTGGGATGATGGGAATTTATTATTACTCCAACCTGCTTATTATTCTTTGCTTTTTGCATTAAAAAAATGCATGCAGGATGTAGCAGGAACTGCAGGATTGCATCTGTTTATCCCGGCTGGGGAAGATGGGAACGCTGCTCCTGCTGCTCAGTCAAAGCAGCTTTATAAACCCCAATGAAAACACCAGCAGTGCTAACTAAGGAGGGATCTACTTGCATCTTTCAAGAGAATATTAAATGTATTTCTTTATTGACCTTAATCAGTAGTAAAATACTGCATTGAAAAATTAAACTCATGTGAAAACAGCATTTCTTTTCTAAATAGGTTTGCCTGCAGTTCAGGAGGAGGGTGGAAAGGGAAACTAAAACACTGACAGAAAGGAAAACCACAGAAAGAAACCTTTCTTTCTCTTGCTGAGCCTCATCCTCTTGTTTATAACTCCCGAGGAGAACAGCAGCACAATTGTCCTACCTCGTGCTGGCCGGATTTCAGCAGGAAGGCTCTGCTCACCCAGCCTCCAGCATCCGATTGCGAGGCCCTTCCCTGGTCATCCCTCCTTTTCACTGCTCCTTCTTCCCCATCTGCCCCCTTGGATGGCATCCAGGATAGGGGAGCTGCTGGTAATTCACCAGCTGCCCAGGCAAAGTCACTGTAATAACCAAAACCCAGGCGGGAACTGAAACAAGGCATGGAAAAATAATCCCACAGTATCGGGGACTGCACAAAAAAAAGGGAGGAAAAAGGAGAGAACTGGTGCTAAGGAGCTCTAAAATCTGAGTTCGGTGAACCTTCAGAGGTTCCCACCTGTACTCTGCTGTTCCCTGGGACACATGGCACAAATACATGGGGCACCCTATTCCCAACTGGATCAAGATCCTGATCCACACGGTTTGGGGGTTGCTACTGCATTTGCAATCCTTCCACTGCCACTTCAGAAAACAAATGCATCAAAGGTAACTCGTGTAAGAGGTAGAAAGAGGGAGGGAAGTATCCATCTCGAATTAACCACACCTCTAAGTCCTGACTCACTGAACTGCTCACCTTCTGCACCCCCTTAATGCCAACCCTGGCACCAGTCCCCAGCAAGATGCACAAAATTAAACGGGGTGGATTCTGTGGCAAGGAATGGGATGGGAGAGAAAAATAAAAGATAACTTTTCCTGAAAACACTCTGAGGAATTGCAAGTGCCCTGCTCCAACTGCATCCTTATCCAGAGAAATTTGGCTCCTAAGAAACTGAAGGGTGGATCTGGCCATCAGGAGTGAAGTTGAATTAACTGTGGTTTGAATAAGGTCAAATAAATTAAAGTCCTTCCAATCCAGCCCATTCCATGATTCTATTAAATGCAGTGACTTTTCCCAAAGCAAGAAACTTAATAGTAAGCTCAAACCCGGTTTCTATTTGGAATTTCCAATTGAAAGCTCGAAATTTAATTAAACTCTTTGGAAAAATTAGTGGTTAAGATCTTACGACACGATAACCATAAAGCAGTTTAAACATTACAACCATTAAATCAGAATATAAACTTATGGCTCCTTCAATATTTGCTCTCGCAGATCCTCATGCCTTAAGCCAGGAGGTGAGACGTCCTACTTATTCAAAAAGCTTCTCCCAGCTCCATTCCTCTTGCCGAACAGACCCGATTAACACAGAAAACCAGAAATATTTTGCTTACTCATAATTCTATCTTAATGAAGCTTTCCCAGCACCAGAAACCCACTGAGGGGAGATGATCTAACAACCCACAAGAGTTTAGCAGGCCAAATGGAAAGAACAGCCTGCCTATTCCTCGAGTATTCCACCCGCTCTGCCCGACGGGGTCGATCCGTGTGGAGCAGGACAAACGCTCCATTTGCTGAGAGCTCATGGGCGTCTTTAAAAGCCCAGAGATCAATAAAGTGCAATTAAAAAACTTAGTCCAGGGGGGCTCTAATGTGATGGGGATTAAGCAGACGCTGACCCACGCTGGTCTGAACTTGAAAATGGGCCTCAATGACAACCTTATTCAGATTTACAGGAGTAGACAGAAAGAAAATACTGTATTTTTCTTTCATATTTCTATATCTTGTGTATACATTATACTTACTTTATATTTTTATATCTCATATGTTATATGTTTATTTTTATTAATAGATCCTGTACACCTATTAAATATTTATTTTCTTCCAGCATATCTAATATTTGACAAGCTAGGGAACGCATTTTTGCTGTCAGCTGACACAGTGCAGGTATTCCCATGTCCTTAATCCTGGAGCAACCGCGGCCAGTCCCAGCGAACCAAGGCTGCTCCGACCAGTAAAATCCCCTCTGTGCCCCAGAGCTCTGCTGAGGTGCGTCCACATCACCTGGGGGATGCACCAAAATTCAGAGTAATCTCAACTCACATTATTTATCGTTTCAGGCTCTTCCAAGGAAAAACGCGGCGCTTGGCCCTCGTTAATCGCATTGTCCGTCGGATGATGCATTAGCTCAAGCATCCAAGTGAGCGTCCACTCTGCGGATAAACCCTGCTGATAAATCTAATTATTAACGCCAGCTGAAAGCCGGGCTAACATCAATACGTTGTCTCTTTTTTTAAAGCATTATGTTTTCTCCCAGTTTCATTGAAATTATTTGGCTTTCCTGCAGCAGATGAAAACCAGATGTTGCAGAGCGGGAAGGGCTGCGCGAGCCAGCACAAAAAGCCAGGCCGGCAACAGGCAGGTCGCACCCATTCATTACCCACATATTTCCCTTCTGCCAGGAGGTTATTTCTATTGCATCTCTGTGATTACAAATATCATAATTGTGATGTAACTCTAGAAAGGCCCGGGCCGTCCCTCGCAGCCCAGGGCCGCACGCGAGCCAAAAGGCGCCAGCAGTTTCTTTGCGCTGCGTAAGCACTTTGGAAAGCCTCGCTCCCATCTCGCAGCCTTAATGCCAATATTATGCTTTGTAATCCCTCCTGGAGCAGCCCAAACCCAGGATTAATCCGGGTTTAACAGCTCTTGGACGCCCACTTGTTACACTGAGCATATTCAAGAAGCCAAGGGGTTTGTGTGCATGGACACAAGGCAATTTAGGAAGTCTCACTGAGCAAAATCAAAGGTGCATCCTCGTTGCCCTGATCTGCAGCACAAGTGGAGGAGCAGCAGTTGGATTATTTATCATTTTAAGCAGCCACATGATGCAAAAATAGGGAGTATAAGTAAATTATGGGTGACCTTAGACTGACTGGCCATATGCACCAGCAATGGAAACGGCAGGTGACCCTGTGCTGAATTTTCAGACATATTGCCCAAGCCAGAACGGACTTTGAAGGTCTTTGCTCTCTCCACAATATTATTTTTTTACCATTTAATGTTAATCTAACACGACTAGCAATAGAATATTCTGCTTCAAAGCAAACATCCAGAGGCAATCAGGACAGGACGCAGGAGCAGGTCCTTCCATGCTTTAATTTGCAGGAAAAAAATACAGAAGGAAGGGGGAAAATGAGCCTTGTGCTGGATTTGCTACCTAAAAATCACTGCCCAGCAACACTGACAGCACTGCTGGGAATTACACATCATCAGCATCTCAGTGCTGAGCAGCTGCTATTCCAAGGAATTCACTGAAATTCCTTTAAAACTGACTTAATACGTATGAATTTCACCTTCCAGCAACGTAGCCAAGTGCTGGAGCAGCATCTCCACTTGAACCCAATGTGCAACAAACACACCTCACCTTTCATTAACAGATGCAGTAATTAACATATTGAATAGATTTCCATTGCTAAATACTCTCCAAATATTTCAACTCCCCATCACAGCTGTGCTTTTCCAGAGCATAAAGGTTTTACTTGTGTTATAGCTTGAGAATTAAGTTAAAATAAAGTTTTTTACATTCACATTAAGCCACGACCCAGAGAACGCAGTGGGGTTTTACCTGAGTAATTGTTTGGGGATTCTCTATGACACCTGAGATGCTGTGGTAGTAGAAGTAGTAGTAGTAGTAATAATAATAATTATTATTATATCTAATTATGAACATCCATGACACCAGCAATGCAGGTTTCTTTCTGTATATATGTATATAGATATATTGCTATTACACAGATTATTACAGGACATATTAATATATATTAATTTGGACTTTGTGTCACCTGCAATACAGATTTTTCTCTGTGTATATATATTTTTATACTATTATTACATTACATATATTAATATAACCAGCATTATTATAGATGTTACTTTGAACTTCTTTGACACCCGCAATGCAAATTGGAGTGTGTGTATACATGTAATTACATTACTCTTACATATATTATTATGGCAGATATTATATAATATATATTATTTTGGACTTTTATGTGACACCTGTAATACAGATTTGCGTGTGTATTCATAAAATTAATATTATATTAGATATATTAGTATTATAGGAGATACTGAGGTACTTTGTTAGTAGTACTATAGAAGATATTAACATACACTTAATACCAGTTGTTGTTGTTGCTTTGTTTATTGGGGATTTTTTTGACTTTGATATGACACCTGCAATGCAGATTTCTATTTGCTTGTGTATGAAGCGTCCCAAAACTTCCAAAATCCCACCTCAGATTCTCCTCTAGCTCTTATCTGGAGAAACTGAAACGAGCTGCTCGTTATCACTTTCCCTGGGCAGCACATCCCAGTGCTGGCCATTGGCTGCAATGAGCAGCGAGGCTTTTGCAGGCTGATTGTGAGCATTCATCCGCTCGCCGTCAACAGCTCCGGGGAAAAACGCGGAGCAGAGGGAATCGAGCGATCCGGAACGCGACAGACGCAACAAAGAGACAGCAGCGAAACGCCAGAAAACAGCTCCCAGGTCGGCTTTGGCAGTGGGCTGGGATTAGATCACCGCGAATCCCGGCTTAAGGAAAGCTCCAGCATGAATTTCCTGACGAAGGTAAAAAAGCCTGGCTCAAATTTATGACCTGCTGGCAAGGTTACCTCTATCCCAGAGGCCTCCAAATACCAGGAACACTCTGGCCCAGAAATGCAGAGTTCAGCCTAATAATTCAAACACATTCCTCCGAGCATCGCCAGCTCCGCGGCCGTAGCCTTGGAGATAAAGACAAACTCCAATGCTTCCAACTCCGCATTTTTCAGAGCCTTAAACTAAACCAGAAAAGTGTATTCCCAAAGTTTGCCAAGCTCCCTTTCAATGAAGAAGTGGGTATGAGCCTTGTAGAGAAGGTTGTTTCAAGGAGACAACACTGAATCTTCCCCATCTCCATCAGATGGAAACCACTCTACCTGCGTTTGCTGAACAACAACAAAATATGGAATTTTCTGCTCTTCAGGACTATTTGCTCAATCTCCTTAATTAAAGGATAATTCAATTTGTAGATATGAGAAGAACACCCTTAACTGAACCCCACACTCCCCACAGGAGAGACTCAGGACTACTCCTTACACCTACCAGCCTGAATGTAGAATATTCGGAATCCTGAGAAAGCACTAATTCTTAAAAAAGGGATTTGGCGTTATAAAATCTGCTTTGTCTCTTTTTCTTTTGTTTCTTCATTTATTTCTTTTCTGTTTCTTCTCCAAGCATGTCAGATGCTTTGCTGAAGTCTGGATCTGCTCTGCGTTGGAAAGCACTCAAGCAACAAATATTTGGGATACAGCTCCCACCCAATCCACCACACCAAAACTTTGCTCCCCAAACCTGTTGTTTCTCAAAAAAAATTTTGATTTCCTCGATGATAAAGCAAATTAAGTATAAACATTTTATCCTTATGTTGGACGTGAGCATTTTTACCCAGTTGCTTTCATTCTTCTTTGGTATCCTCCAGAGAGATCCTTGGCCAAGATTTTTCTCCCAATTAAAAACCTTAAGTAAATCTGTCTGTTTTGGGACAATCAGTAAATCTTTGATCTTTGCCACAAGGTCACTGCACAGGAATCACATTCCTTTGTTCTTATTTCCTCCTATCAAATGAGAATCAAATGAGAATAGTGTGGATCTGGACAACGGTGGAAAAAAAAAAATTAGGCATTTTTAAAATTACATTATGGACAGAAATTGATGAACTTTTCCTTTTATATATATATACACACACATGTATATACTCTATAAATAATTTTTTTCACAACAGCAAGAATCCTGATTTTTCTAGTGCTGTGATAAAATTTTAATTATTTTACATATATGTAATAATCAATATTGTACCATCTTTTCCTCTATTCTTGCTTTTCTTGTGGCCGTTGGCAGTTCAAGTTGACCCCAAAAACACCCATCCAGACTTATTAGATGGAGATTGTGCCAATTTAGCAGATGCCTGAGCTACAGCTGCCTGCAGGCGGTGGGACTGGCAGGGAAGTCTCCTCCTGTCCCGCCTCATGTCCTCCCAGGGATGGGATGAGGACGAGGTGAAGCCTTCGTCTCTTGGAGCACAGAGATCCTTGTGGGCACAGGAGGAAGACCTCGCTCTCCAAGGCTCTTCACTACAAACCAGGAGGTACCTCCCCTCACCGTGAGGCTTCATGGGAGCAGGGAGCAATGGTGGGACACCAGCCATGCAGGGAGAGAAAGCTTTGGGAACCCCCGATGCAAGATGGACATCATTTGGGGTTTATGCTTTCTATGTCAAAGTAAAAGATCTGCAAAAGGTGTTTTAAACTCTTCAGATTCTGCTTGTCCTTTCGTCTTCCCTACAGCAGCCTCTGGCCAGAGAAGCCCAAATCCCCAATCACGGTGACAAAGCCAAAGGCTCAACTGTCTGGCACAACGTTTATCCCTCATCCATCTTAATTAAGGGAATAGAAGGGAGCTGCAATCTGCTGCTGCCGTTAGGGCAGATCCCTTCCGCAAACACAGCAAACAATGATTTTATTTGCCTACCCTGAATTGCTGCCATGAGCTCCTGCGAGACTCGTGAAACATGGGATTGGGAGAGGATTGTTCCGCCGCCCTCCGCTGAGCTTTAACTTAACCTCTACATAATATTTAACCTTAAACAGCAAACAAATCGGAGCAGCTCCCTTCCTCTGCCTCCCTGGAGTGCCTCACTTCTTTTAATCAATTCCTGCTGGATTTGGCAAAGCGTTGGGGCAAATCAGGAGGCACTTGGTTAAACTTCTTTATATCCATCAGATGCTGGAACAACAAAATGTAATCCACACCCCGTAGAAGAGGTGGACAACAATGCCCATTCCAGCAATTCCTGCGTTTAGGCATTTTCTGTGACACAACCCTAAACAATGACCATCACCGCACTCCTCAGTGAATGCACTGACTTCTCTGTTCCCATACAGATCATATGGGGAAAGAAGATGTACACACTGCACTGCTGCAGGGCTGTAATTATCACAGAATCATGGAATCATGGAGGTTGGAAAAGACCTCTGAGATTATCAAATCCATCCAGTGACCAATCCCCACCCTGTCAACCAGCCCAGAGCACTGAGTGCCACGTCCAGTCAGTCCTTAAATGCCTTCAGGGATGGGGGCTCCACCACCTCCCTGGGCAGCCCCTTCCAATGCCTAATCACCCCTTCTGTGAAGAAATTCTTCCTGATGTCCAGCCTGGACCTCCCCTGAAGCAGTTTAAGACAATGCCCTCTTGTCCCGTCCCTTGTTCCCCGGGAGCAGAGTCCGACCCCCACCAGGCTGCACCCTCCTGTCAGGGAGTTGTGGAGAGTGGAGCAGGTCCGGTGGAGACTTTGGAGATGAGGAAGGACCTGGAGCAGCTCCATGCCCAGGAAAGGCTGAGGGAGCTGGGGCTGCTCAGCCTCCAGAGGAGCCCCAGCTGAGCGGGGCCCTCAGCCCTGGCTGTCCCTGGCTGCAGGGAGGCTCTGAGCAGGGCCCGAGCTCTGCTCCGGGGGCCCAGCAATGGCACCAGAGCAATGGGCAGGGACTGAGCCCAGGAAGTTCCACTGCACTGGAGGCAGAACTTCTTGGGCAGTGCCCAGCCCTGAACACATTGTCCAGAAAGTGTGTGGAGTCTCCCTCCCTGGAGAAGTTCCAGAGCAGTCTGGGCACACGGGATGGCCCTGCTGGAGCAGGGAGGTGGGACCAGGTGACGACTGCGGCCGCTTCCATAACGACCCACACTTACTCTGTCTCCCCACTCTATAAAACAAGTGACAGTAACACTCTCTTGTTACAAATAGCAATTCCTGCCCTGTAAATAAGAAGGGGGCACCTCTCTCCGTTGAAGAGTCAGAAAATTATATTTGCTGCCTTGGGATAGAATTTCAGAGCTCAGTAGGACACCTTGTCATTGAGGAGTCAGGAGAGGGATTTGCTCCTGGGGCAGCAAACCCAAACGCTCTCCCAGAGGCAGTTGGAGACAGCACTCACGTTCCAGGCCTGGAAAAGCCACGGGGATGGCAGAAAATGTTTAAAAAGCCCAAATTTGCCAACTGCTACCTCCGGAGCTGGGTGTAGTCCCTGTCCTACAAAGGCTCCTTGTTCCCAGGCTCTTCTGTTCCCCACCAAGGGCTGCAGCACAGCACCCACCTGGCATCCACCCAGCACCCAGCCCAGCGCGTCAAATCCAACACAGGCGTCCCAGCCACGAGAAAAGTCAAAAGGGTCTCAGTAAATGCTCCTGAAAACCAAAAAACTCTGTGTTTTGACTGAGAGAAGGAGGGAGGGAGGAAAGAAACAGAATCTCTACTAAGGCATTAACTTCTCACTCCGTGACTAGAAAAACACGCTGCTGTATTAACTATGTACATTAGGGATAAAAAGTCCTTGTCTTGGTTATTAAACCCTCATGGAAGCCTTATTGAACAGTAGCAACACGACCTTTGATCAAAACCATTATTTATCAGAGTGCTACATTATAATTACAGCATTTGATAAACAGAGAGAGAGAAAAAGGAAAAAATAAGGTATCAGAAAATGGGCCCTTCCTTCATGTTTTGTTAAATGTGCACCTTCATATTCAAGTTCTACCAGAAAAGCTGAACACAAATCCAAATAACAGACACACTGGTGAAATAAGACAGAGAAAGATATGAAAAAAAAATGGAATTAAGAAAGTAACTTGTTCTCTAATACCATATAATGCTGAGCATCCTCTGGGTTTGCAGGAACACATGGTCCCTGCCAGGGTCAGACTCAGGTTATATTGTATAGACACATAAATATTTATAGAATCTGGAGAGCCAGAGAGCCCGATACTTAGGGGTCCATAAAGTCTGCCTATCTAGGGGTCCATAAAGTTAGGATATCTTGCAAGGTGAGCACTCCACCCAGCAAAGGCAGGGTTTATTTGGCATCTCCCTCCTGGAAACAAAATAGCTCCTAATTCTTAAGGGTGGAGAAATGGCAGCTTCATATAAATCTGCTTTAAACAAATCCATCTCCCTGCTGTCATCTCAGGGCAGAAACACCAATTTTTGTCATTCAAGTGCAATAATCTGGACTTTGGAGTAATGAAATATTTGCTGAAGATAGCAAGTAATGAAAAATAATAATGATATTAGGCCCAGGCACTGATACAGCCCATCTGGATACGGCAGAAAATCTTGAATAATTCAGCGTCAGAAAAAGGGATGAACAAGACTCTATTTGATCCAGAGCCTGAAACTGTAAAACCTCCCCAGCTGAAGAATCCCAGCATTTTGCAAGCGCTGGTGAAAAGCAGTTGGTGCCTGAGCCTTGCTGTGGGAGTCCTTTGTGTCAGGCCTGCACGAATTCTTCCCACATTAGGCATCAGCTGGATAATCTCCGTGCACTGCTCCCTCGCTAACCTTTCCAGGCATTGGGGAGGCAAGAATGCAAAGGGAAAAAATCCTGGCTGCTGTGTTCACACCTACCCCACACTCAGTGATAATTGCACATATTATAGGTTAAAAATAATCAAAAGTGAGTAATGAACAGAAGAAGAAATCTTCCCCCTCCCCTTCACATAAATCCATTTTTTGGATATAAGGCTTTTAGAGCCACAGGATACTTAAAAACCAGTGTATTAGAAACTGAATGTTGTGAACTGAATCACAGAATCTATTTCTTTTATAAAGTCCACTTTAATGGAATTTGGTTACCTCCCATTAATACTGTTCCAAGAAGGGGGTAAAAATACAAATATACTGAAATTTTATCTCCCATTAATACTGTTTCAAGCACAAATAGGGGAAAAAAGGAATATACTCAAAGTTTACAACCCATTAGCACCGTTCCAGGTAAAAATATGAATATGGTCTGTTTGCAAATGTCGTTTCTCCCAGGCAAATAATGGCACCTTAACTCCTATAGGAAGAGAGTATCCCCTCATCCCGGCTCCACAGAGCAGGAGTTAACAGAGTGGGATCTGCCAGTGGAGCTGGGTCCTGCCTGGGATAACTCCAGCTCTGGCACACACGGGAGAAGCAGCGGGGGCTGCGTGCACAGGGAGCTTTGGCCCTTCCGTGCTGTCCAATGCCACCAGAACCTACTGGAAGTCCAGGACACGCCTGATCCTTCCAGTTAATTGATTTTTTTAACTCCACTCAATGGCTCTTTGTTTGGCTCTGGAAACATTCAGCAGCATCCACTGCAATTCCAGCAGCGTGGAGTCGTTCCGCTAACACCTCGCAGGGCCGCAGCTCCAGCTGCTGCTGCCAGGGCTGAATTGGGCTGGGAGGATGCTGGGCATTACCACAGAGTCCTGGAAAATAACATCCAGCATCTTCTAGATGCTGCCTGCATTTCCCTCTAACAATCCAATAATCAGGATTTAAAAAAACCCTAAAAATAAGGGCTTGCAGCCCCCTAGACCTTCAGGTTGCAGCTCTGACTTGCCCACACAAGCAAAACACACACATTGCACAATACTGCTCCAGAAAGCAAAAAGCAACTCCAGCTGCTGATCCTAAGGTTCCTGAGCAACCTGTGACCACTGGGAATGCAAATAGTGGGGCCATCTCTGCAGAAAGCTTGCTGCAATTCTTTCCAAAGCAATTCAAGCAATCTATTCCATTTTTTTTTCTGGCAGAGATGCTGCAGATGCACATCAGCTGTGAAGGGTCGCAGCATCTCCCTTTGTCCACTGCCAGTGTTCCGAGGCCTCTCCCAGGAACAGGCCCTTGGCTGTTGTTTTTATTTTTTTTTAAGCAGTTGAGAGATCCCCTCTGGGATGTTTAGAAAGGCAAATAAACAGCTGCTCAGACAAGACATCTGGTGTGTGTAGCTGCCATGGCTGTACTCCTGTGACAAGTGAGATGCTGAGACAGGGACGGATGATAAAATAATCTGGTGCAGACTCCTTTAGACCAAGGCTCATCCAATACCTGTGTGAGGACCTTTGGGCATACCTGAGCCAGGGAGAAATTTCCTACTTCTGCAGTTTTATGGAGAACTGAAAAAGAAATTAGCAAGATGCAGTAAATTAACTTGCATTCAGAGCTCCCCAGAAGGCTGAAGCGTGGTTCAAGGAGGATGGAGGAGGATGCTCACGGGCTGCTCATGCACCAGCACAGGGTGATGATCCCATCCACAGCCCAGCAGGAAGGGTTACAGTCCATGAAAACAGCTGGGATTCCAATATAAAGTTCATCTGGATGTTTCTAGCTAATCTAATTAAAGAGAACAGAGGGTTTTAAAACACCATTCCAAGTTCACATCAACAAGTTTCCTAGATCTGGATAAAATATCCCTGTGGCTAAAGCACAGTTCTCCAGGTAGAGCATGAACTGAACCATGGAATGGTGAAAGTCTTCCTCAATTAACTATACAAAATTATGGATTTTGAGAAGCTCAGTCTTGGAACGAAAGAGCCAGAGTGTAAAATTTTGGTAAGCTCAGCTCTGCTGAAAAAGCAGGCTCCCATAGGGAAAAATGTGCTTTATAAGAAAATGGGAGGAAATAGAGGGAAAATACAAAGAAAATCAGCAGATTTTAAAACATTTGGAATCTTTTTCTTGGAAAAATTAGTACAGTATTTAAGGAGTATAATTTATGACAAATAACATATAAATATGCAAATATTTCATAAGACCATTTTTCACCAAAACAAGCATATTGCAACCATTCCAAGGAGCACCACTACAACAAAATTTTCCTATTAAATCCCAGTGGAGGAAAAAGAAAATCCATAGGATTTACATCAAATACACTTCAAAAGGACACGCCTGGTCTCAGTACACACCTCAAACTATGTGCAACTAGCGGATGATGTCACGGTGTTTAGATGGCAGTAACAGCTTGTCTTGACAGCCTTCCCCAAAAGTCCAATTTGGACAAGACGCAGGAATCTCGTGCAACAAAAAAAATCCCGAACAATAGCCCAAAGCTGTTCCAGGAAGGTAAATTAGGAAAACAGAGAAGCTGCAGAAAAAAGAAAAAAAAATCTTTAATTTTGCTTCGCTTCCGTTGCTGCTGTGCGAGCACGACTGCAAAGGCATTCCCAGGAACAGGAGGTTCCATGCACTTGTCCTGCCAGAGACACTTTTCAAGCAGGGAAAGAGATCAACGGGTCCAAGTGAGCTGTTGGTTGCTCTCTTCCCTAAACCAGAAGTCGCAGCACAAAGAGCTGCGTCACTGCCTCTGAAACACAAACCTGAGCTGGACGCCATCTGACCTTAAACACACAGAGGCAGAACAAGTGGATCAAAGTGTCTGGAGGAGAGGAAAAGAACAAAGGCAAAGAAGAAAAAAAATGCCAAAAGTTTGGCATCTAAACTTCCAGAGTTTATTCAGTTTATTTCAACCACAACTCAAAAGGTCAAATCTGCAAATGGTTTGCAGGGTAACACAACCCAAAGCTCTGCTCTGAAGATCCCTTTCTTGAGAAATTCTAGGAAGAGAAGGAAAAGCAGAAATATGGCCACTTTATCTTTAAGGCTGCCTGATTTTTGACTAATTGGGACTGATGCTGGCAGAGCAGAAGAAATTCTGGATTACCCCCACTTTCTCCAAGAGGCCTGGAAGCAGACGAAGCACAACAGCAGCCGTCCAGCAGCCGGAGCGAAGGAATGCAAACTTCTGTTCCAACAGCAAAGAAAATATAACAGATATGATTCAGGATTTTTTTTCCTTCAAAAACAGCTGCAGGTCTTGCGAAAGGAAAGCAAAAAGGCTGGAGTGCATCCCTGCCCTCCACCTCATCCCAACTCGCCAGGACACTGGGGCTCTGAGCAACCTTGTCCAGTGGAAAGGGAATCAAGGAGAGAAGCTACAAAGATGTTTTTTAAAGGAAAACAAGAATAAAAATTAGGAAGGAATTCTTCCCTGTGATGGCGGTGAGGGCCTGGCACAGGCTGCCCGGAGAAGCACCCTGGAAGTGTCCAAGGCCAGGCTGGATGGGGCCTGCAGGAGCCTGGGATAGAGGAAGGTGTCCCTGCCATGGCAGGGGATGGAATGGGATGGCCCCTCCCAACCCAAACCATTCTGTGAATGATCCCCAGAAAAAGCGAGTGGCCACCACCAGAGCAGGATTCCCAGCAAACCATTTGTGCCACCTCTCTCCATCCAAGAGCCAAGCAAGTGGATAACCTATTCCTGAGAAAAGTAGAATCTAAGAAAAAAAACAATTCCCCAAACTTCCTTCTACCTTGCCTTTCATGGAGATCTCTCTTCTCCACCTCTTGAAATCTAACCTAGATAGAGATGCTCCCTCTGACCCTGATAAAGAGAACTATAAAGTGACCTCGGTCCAACAGGACACCTTAAGCAACGTACCAAAGGCTAAACAGCATGGAAGTGTTTCAAACAAATAACAGGACTGCAGGTGGAATAACAGGACTGGAGGTGGAATGCAGTAGTTTCCATACCGGTTTTCTGAAATTAATGTGGTCACCAACATGGGTCACCACAGTAACCACCGTTAATTTGTCCATTCCACCTGATGTGAGAACACAAAGAGAAACCTTCTGGCTTTGCAAAATGAAGCTCCTTGCTCATCCTTTGTTATATCGACAAGCACTACTCCTTCCTCTGATTCCCAGTTTTCTGCTGGTAGCTGAAGGAGACCTGAGTCCTCAGACTCCTTAACGGAATATAGACACAGAGAGTAGGTACCGCTTCCTACAGCTGCCAAAAATCCCTTTTAAAATAGAAAACAGATCATCAAGAATACATGTGTTCTATTGGAGAGGAGAGGAGAGGAGAGGAGAGGAGAGGAGAGGAGCTACCAAACCATCTCCATGCATTACGGCTTCCAAGGACAACAGCACAGCTGAAGCTGACACGTCACCCCTGTGTAGATGGGCTTGAACCAACAAAACTAACCAGCAAACCTGGCAACTCCAAGGAAAACCACCTCAAAGACTGTGGGGCAAACTTAAGTTAATGAATGAATGCTCTTATCCCACTTCAGAGTTTCATACCTGCAGAGTTGATGGCCCAGATCATCTGATTTCTAATACACAGGAAGAGCGCTCATAAAGTAACCAGTCACAATGGCCAAATCAAGCACTCGTGGTCAGAAAAGACAATTTTGACCATGGAAGTTACCTTTGATTTCTTCCCCAGATCAAAGAAGTCGAATGCACAGAAACCCCATAAATACAACATGATCAATACACTGTATGCAATGAATTCTCTTTTCAATGTACTAGAAAATAGCTGCTGATAATTCTCATTTCCATTTTCCCACTGAGAAACCACCGAGATAAACCAGCATTAAGAAACACTTGAGTGAAAACAAAGCATTAACAAATTTGGCAGCAAGCCATGTGCTGTACTTTTATTTTTATCCTCTGTTTTTCGGAAGCAGGTAGGATTCTATAGGCGGAAACACAACCTTCTCATTGCTCCTGCTGTTGTCACTTTATTATCAGTATTTAGCAGATAACCCCAGAGCAGTGTCATAATAAAACCCCAACTACTCGGGTTTGGGGTTTTTTCACCGTTAAAACATTTCCACACTACTATCGTTTCCATCTTACCTCAAGCACTGGGCCAGCTCCAAGAATAATCTGTTCTACTCCACTGGCAAATCCCTTCTGGCTGAGGGCGGTGAGGTGATGAATCAGAAAGTTGGTGCTCTGTGTCTTTCCCGAGCCGCTCTCTCCTGAAATCACGATGCACTGGTTCTTCTTCCTCTGGAGCATGGCGTGGTAAGCCACATCTGCCACGGCGTAAATGTGGGGCTCCAGCTTCCCCAGCTGATGGTTATCGTACATCTTGACATACTTGGGGTTATAAATAGGTAGGAACTTGAAGGGATTAATAACAATGAGGATGCTGCCGACGTAGGTGTAGATCTTCTCCTGCTTGAAGCGGTTTCTGAGATTTTCCAGGAGCGTTTTCTCGTTCAGGTCCGGCAGACCGCACAGGTCATCGTAGTCCTTCTGCTGGGGCTGGGGGAGGAAGCCCCGCTCCACCATCCTGCGCCGCTCCTCCGTCACACGCAGCCAGGACTGGAGGCTCCCGTAGTGGATGGAGCCGTCCAGGTTCTTCTCCCGCAGCAGGAAGCGATAATCCTCGCCGCTGATGCGGTTCTCCAGCGCCATGCGCGGCCACAGCATCATGCGCTGCACCGGGCAGTCCGTGGGGTTGAGGATCCATTCCTCCCCTCCAAACTCCTTCACTTCGGCCAGCACGTAACATTTCGTTTTCTCGAGCTGGAGTTTGTTGATGAGCGAATCGATCACCTCGGCGGCCGTGGACGTTTTCCTGGCAGTGATGGGGCAGTAGATTGTCCCTTCTGCGATGCTGCCGGGGTAGATGTGCAGAGTGTACTCGCTATCCTCAAAGCGTCGTCTGCCTCCAACATCATTCACACTCATATTGGATCCTTTCCCATCAGTCCCTGCGCTGCATAGTCAGGACCGTGCTGTATCTTGTCAGGTCATCATGCTAGCAAGGCTAAAAAAAACCCAAATCAAACCAGGTTAGGTGTTGTCCTCCAAATACCCCAAAGCTGTAGCAGATAAAGGTATTTAACACCCAAACACTACACACACAACACAGGCTCCCCCTACTCAGACGTAACTCCCACAGCACCTCCAGCTTTTGCTAATTCTGTCCCCAGTCTGAGGTTTCAGAAAGACCCTCTGATTTTCAGTGAAAATTTCGTGAGCAACACACCAGACAACCTCCTGAATCAACCTCGTGTGTGTGTGGTACTCAGCACCCACAAATTTTAGATGCTAAAATTAATGACCATCAGCTTCCCCTGCACACCTGGCCCTTGCCCCAGGTACATTTTTCCATGGTCCTGTGCTAGTGAAGAACAGATAAACCCCTTTCCTTCCTATTCAGAAGATTTTGAACCCATGAAGATTTAATCAGCAGCACTTTTTCACTTGGTGACTGCCGAGTCACCCTCTCACGGAGATGTCCATATCTGACACTGGATATGAGTTATTGCAACCAGCTCCCTCCTACAACCACACTTTTTATTTCTCTTGTACTGCTCAAAACCAAACAAACACCTATCTCTGGCACTGAAACATCAAATGGGTAGCTGATTTCTCAAACTTCACCACTACAAGAAGATGACACCCCACCAGCAGCCCCAGATGAAAGCAAATCCAGAGTTAAAGGGCCTCAGTTCTCCACCAGTTGGCTCGAACAAACTGCAAACTGCCCTGGAAGATGTTAGGAGTTATTCCAACAGAAAGACAAAAGGGAACTACGAGAAATGCAGGACCCTCAGAGTCAGGATCCGGGCGATCAAGTGGCACTGAGGTTTTATACAGAATAAAGTTTACACAATGCATATCCTAATGCTTCGTATAACACTGAGCTTTTTGTTGAGCACTGCCCCACTGGAGCAAGTTCCCTCACGGCATCAAAATGCTCAAGAAGGATCAAAAAACATGAAGTTAAAACTCATGACAGGTTTAGGGAACTTCAGATATTAGATGTTGGGAAGGGTATTCAGAGAAAGCATTTCACTGGCCACCCCGTCCTTGCGCTCTCTCCCAAATTCCCAGATCCAGGACCTTCAGTCTGAGCACAGCCACACTCATCTTCTACATCCACTGCAAGGCTGGGATTTGGAGATTTGTGTCATTTCTGAGGGCCTCAAATGAACAGCACTATTTTATGCTGCACTGTTTCTCGCTCCAATATTTCATTAAGTGTATTATCCCCAGCCACGCGCTCTTCAAAGCACAGAAATTAATATGTCCCAGTGAAATACGTCTGGCAGGGATTCATGGCACATTGCTTGGTAGCAGGACATACATTATACACCGGGAAGCATTCCAGCTGCTTTCCTATGGCTTTACTGCAGGCACAGATGCAACAGGGATGATGTCAGGGAAGTGCTGGCTTGGGCTTGCTTTGTGCAGCTCTGCAACTCCAGCATCAGCTTTTCATCAAGAAGGAGGGAACAAACCCCCCACCATAAATAAGCTCGATAGTTCCTCACCCAGATTTTACTTCAAAGCTGAGGCCAAGAGGGCTGGCTATTTTTATTGGTGTTATCAGAGCGCATCCAAGACTGCTGACTCACGTGAGAAGTGCAAACAGGACTTTAAGTTGGTTACCTTGAGCAAACTGACCTTCCCTCCTCCCTCCTGCACGCTCAATAAATACGCTATAAAGCATCAGGCCTCTCCACCCCACCCACCCAAACGTCTCCAGAGATGTTTACTCTGCATGGAATTGGTGTAACAACAAACATCTGTGCCTTCTGCATCCAAACAACTCGAATCCAGCAGGATCGTGAGCCAAGCGTGAACCCCATGGAGATGCTAAAAGCCTCAGCGACACTGGGGATGAAGAAGAGCCAAGTTCCCCCCCACAAAACCACTCAAAAACCAGAAGCTTCTGAGCTCGGAACGCAAAGGGGTGTGAACTCGAGCCTTGTAAATCCCAGGGGTGCCACGGGGTTTACTGGTAACAACCCCGAACTCGGCTCGGGGCGTGGTGGGAGGTCAAAGCAACGTTCATGGAGTGAATTGGTTGTGGTCTCCCCAGCCCTGCTGCACACGAGCCTGGCCCTGCTCAGCATCCAACGCGCCTCGTGCACGCAGTCGGCTTTTCCGAAGCGTTTTGGAGAAAAGGATGCAATGAAATATCCATCCTGAGGTAATTAGCACGTGGCAGGGAGAAAGGCTCTCCTAATGACGGCCACCCAGCAGCCTGCTGTATTAGCTATTATATGACTTGGAAAACGAATAATATTTTTGCATTTAGACATAAAAAATTAAATAGGCACATGAAAAGAATGACCCACAGTTTGTATTTTGCCACTCATTAATACTTGCTCTATGCACTGTTTTAATTAAAGGCCTTTCGCGTAGCTATGCACTGACATTTACATGAGAACATATAAAAATGATGCTGCATTTCAGGCATTTATACATTTATACATTTTGCCTATTGCAAACTCCTGGCAACGCACTGGCCAAAAATGTATGGACCCTGCACGCCTGTGAAAGGAAACATTTATGGCATTTTAGTCACTATGGAATCATGGAATGGGATATTCTTTCCATGGAAGGGGCTTTAGAGCTCATCTCATCTCATTCCAGCCCTTACCATGGGCAGGGACACCTTCCACTGCCCCAGGCTGCTCCAAGCCCTGTACAGTCTTGGACACTTCCAGGAATCCAGGGGCAGCCACAGCTGCTCTGGGCCCTCCCAGGGAACAATTCCTTCCCAGTATCCCATCTGTCCCTGCCCTCTGGCAGTGGAAGCCATTCCCTGTGTCCTGTCCCTCCACCCCTTGTCCCCAGTCCCTCTCCAGCTCTCTTGAAGCCACTTTAGGCACTGGAAGAGCTCTGAGCTCTCCCTGGATCCTTCTCTTCTCCAGGTGAACACGCCCGGCTCTCCCAGCCTGGCTCCAGAGCAGAGGGGCTCCAGCCCTCTGACCGTACACTTTCAGCCTAATATTTTCTGTATCCTTTTCCATTCTCTATGTTTGAACGAAGATTCTTCTCAAATTAACCCTGAATGCTGATTTTGCTCAATTTTACTACACTCTCACATAATTCTATTTCCAACTTTAAAAAGCACGATCTCCAAACGTGGTTACAAACTAATTAAATTGCTTGGGTTCTCCTACATAACGAAAGAAATTAATATTTCCAAAGAGAAGGCTCAGAGGCCCTCATAAAAATGACAATAATTATCTGATGATCAGCAGGTTGGCAGAAAAAGACCAAAACTCTGATTGTCAATTAGGCTTTGTACGGACACTAAACACGTAAATCCTGGTTGGTTTTTACATTCTATGTGATGTTTTGCTATTTGACCGCAGTTCAATACACATTCAGAAAGACCAGTCTCAGTATGTTCATTTTCAGGGACAGCATTAGCAACACGTGGCAACGATCCAAAATAAACTGTCCACTGGAAGCATCCAAACCCAGCATAAATAATCTGTGACAGCTAAAGCCCGAAATCACGGGCAGAGTTTGCCAAATACCGAATGATTTGGAAAAAACAGGAATCAGTGTCAGTGTTGAGGCTGCTAAAGGGGCAATTCTGGAAGCAAAGTTCACTGGGTTTATTATAACATCCCCTAACCTGGCAAGGGAATACAGAAATAGGGAGACTTTCTGCCCATTCCTGCTCCTCAGGTTTGGTTCTCGGGACAGCCTGGATTTATCCATCCACCAGCACGTCCCAACACACACCGTGCAGGGCTGTAATTCCTGGTATAGAAAACTTACAAAATCTGATAAAGAAGCTGCCAATCTAAACACACTTCACTGCTTAATCTGAATGTATGGGCACAAGAGGTCTCCAGATGTTCCTCCTGCAGCAGACAACAGCCTTGTGCTGCTGGTACCCAAAATAACACCTCAGTGACATCAAAACTGATGCCAGACTGACACATCTGTGACAGCTACAGGCAGGAGGAATACCCAGGTGGAAGCTCAAAGTCAGTGCACTGTCTCACGTGTCAGTTCCTTTCAGAATCTGCATAACGTTAACCCTCTCCTTTTATCTTCTTTCTTTTCCATGCTCACCGTGGTTTTCTCTTCCCACTGTTTGCTGATGGGAGAGAATCATTATTGTCACTTCATCACCTACACGGGCCCCTCTCAAAGGACCTCGTGTGCAAGTGCAGGAGGTGGTGGTACCCAAAACACAGATTTATGCACCCGGCTATTGGTGTGAGGAAGGCGTGAGGTGCAAAATTTCTCTGAAATTATTTCATCCGAAAGAATGAAAGTTCTATCACAGGAAAAGTAAGATTTGGAAGTGTTACAGAGATCTTGGAATGCTTTGTTTTGGAAGAGACCTTTAAAGGTCATCTAATCCGACCCTCCTGCAATGGAGCAGGGATGTCTTCAACTAGATCTGTAGTCACAATTCAGATTTACTTCTTAGGGGATGATAAGCTCGGATGGGAGGAAAAAAATACCCATTAGCACTCCAGGATTGCCCACATACAGAAGAAAGGTCTTTTGGCTGAATTTCAGAGCAGTTTATTTGGACTGAGACACCTAAGCAAGATGCCAAAGCTGTGAGCCAACTTAAATTAGAACAGAAAATGAAAGCAGAAGTGGAGACACACTCTCAGAGGCTCTGCAGCAACACAGGACCCTGCTGGACCCGGCCCCAAGCCAAAATAAAGCCCTGCAGGCACAGACAGCAAGGACACGCAGGTGATGGCAGCAACAGCCCGACCACAGAGCTGACTGCTTCAGGAGCTTCTTTCCTCTCCCCTTAAAACTCCTCATTTGGTCCCAATTCCTTGGAAAAAAAGAAATTCTTCTCCTTTATTAAACCTGCTTGGTCTTGCTCAGAGTTCAAGACAAATGTGGGTGAACCTAAAAATCTGGTGTCCTTTCACTTCCTGCAAACCCAAGTGATTTTGAGTTAAAACTTCTCAATGTCCCCAATCCAAGTCAGATTTGTAAACTGGGGTTTGGCTTTTATTATCAAAAGCCATAATAAAGGAAGTGTCAACCATCCTGCCTCAAGCAGAAGGGAATACTTCTGGAAGTAAAGATGCCTGTACAGCAGAGATGCCTACTCAGCCTCTGAGGGGGATTCCCAGAACATAAAAAGAAGAAGGGAATCCACAGCCCACCCTATGTAAATCATTCCAAAGACCCACAGCTGCCCACACTGGAACTAAAATAGGTTGCAAGTGTTCTCTAAGTTGTTCCTGAGCTCAACAGCTTCTTCCATGGCCTGAAAAACTTCAGACAAGTCATATCGGGCTGTTTTTCCCCTGTGTCCTTCAGTTTTATTCAGCACTTTAAGCAACTCTGTCACCTCCTTGTCTGTTCACTTCTATATATACTCAGGCTCCTTGCTGGGGACTGGAGGTGTTTCCTCCTCTCTTTCCGAGATGGGCTCAGTTTCCCTGTACTTTAGTCCGACATTTCTTGGTATTAAGAAGTCCACGGATACCTAAAGCACCTCCGTGGACAATAACCCCTTCCAGAGCCTGGAATCACCTTGTCTTGTATTTCCCTGTGCTATGACAACCACTCAGTGCTTCCTCTTCTTCTAGAAACTGGGAGGTGGGTGACGATGTTGCTATCCATCACATTCTTGCTGATGCATCTCCTGTGGAAATCTCTCCGCTTCTACCAGACGTTTTAGCTGAGACAAAATGAAAATGGGAAGAAAAAAACCAAACCAAACTAAAAAAATTACTAGAAAAGCTGTTGTGAAACAAGTTACTCCTAAAGTTACAAATGTTTCTGATGAAGGAGGAACTGAATTGGGACGTGAATAACAACACGATCACTTATTCTCTCCGTTAAGGTCGAAGCACGTTCTGTGCAGGGCATGAATCAGCATCCAAGGAATTCACTGGGGCTGCACGGTGAATGAAGCTCTTGCCTGCACAATTCCTGCCTCACCAGCTGGAGACACTACCAAAGGCACAGACAGGGGCCAGAGAAATGAAAATTAAATAAAGGGACTACAAGAAGCCTTGGTGAGGTCTTGGCTGAGGCAGCTGCATGGGAGAAGTGACTTCCATCTTCGCTTCTGTCATGGCACCTCTGTGTGGTGCTGGGAAACCCAAAAAACGGTGCAAAGAAAATCCTGCCCTGGATTGTTCCTCTTTCTTGAGCTCCGGATTTGATTCACTGAATCTTTGACTTCTGGAAGCTCTTCTGTTCTCCCAAAACATGTCCCTAATACAGAGAACGGGGTCCTCCAGCTGCTCTCTCGGCCTTTTTCGCCAAAACCCAGCAAAATAGCAATATAAAAACCAAAATTTAAAGAAACAAAGGGAATTGCTGGATCCTCTCTCAGGCTGCAATGGTGGCACCTGTTTAACCTCATTTGCTGCTCCCACATTCCCTACGTGACTAACAAGAACTGTGAGTGAGTGGCAAGGACTAAAAAAAGGCAGAAACTGAGGAAGAGCCTGGTGTATCCCAAGTGTTTTGAGTCCTCCAGGGAGACAAATCCTTGCTGCAGGTTGTTTTGCTGTTTCTAATGACTAATGAAATAGTCACTGGCCAGAGGTGGGACAACCCTGTTCCAAACACCAAGACAAATGTGTCATTTATAAAACTGACAGAACTACAGCCCCTTCAGCTTTTCCTGGATTAACTCCAGGCTCCAGCATCATCATCAGGCAGAGCATCCCTCACCAACACAACAATTCCGTTCACATGAACAGCCAAAATATCAGATTTTCCGCCCTTTCTGGTTGGATTTGCTCCTCACAGGTGGACACAGAGCAGTTCAGCCTCTGGAAATCTGACTGGAAACAAATCTGGAGTTGATATCCTTAAAACACAGATCACTGTCAAATCCCACACTGATGCGGGCGCAGAGCAGAGCCAGCGGGCTCGGAGACGGCTGCAGAAACTGTGCATGGGCTCAGGAACTCCCTCTGAGTTCTCCAAGCATGTGCCCAGCTATTTATATTTCAGTTTGCAGCTAAAATTTCACATAGAGAGCCTGAAAACCAGCAGCACTTACAATAAAAGCATTTTCGAAGCTGCTAAAAACGAAGGCTATGAAGTGTACGAGCAGAGTGACGCTGCCGAGGACTAAAGGAATTCACACGAGGAGCGTCTTCCAGCCCCAAAATAGCTGCAGAAAATACCTTTAGAGAGCTCAGGAATCACACCAGCGTTAAGGACAAGGTGCTTCTACTCTAGAGGAGCTCAAGAGCTTCAGAGAACAAAACCTGGGGAAATCAAGGAATCCTTCTCCTCCTAAGGCAGCACTGCAGGTGGTGGGAGCAGCCTGAGGGCTGGCGTGCCGAAAAGGAAGCTCATTGGAGGATGGGGAGGCACTCCAGGACCACTTCCAGCTCCAGCAAGCACCACACTTGAAGTAACAGCTGAGCCAAAGGCAGAAGGGTTTCCAGAAGCACCAAGGATTGCACAAACACATTGTGCTGGCACCTAAATGCCACCGAATCGCTGCATTAGGAAGTTTCCAAAGAGAGCAGAAACAAAGGGCAGCTCATTTAAAAAAAAAATGTTATTTTTATATGTCATCACCAAGAAATTATTTCTCACCATTACGAAGAAATGGCAGAGTACTTTGAATATTGCCATACTGATATCTATCAATATACTGATAAATATCAATATATAGATCCATGCCAAAGGATTTAGGTGGGTTAAAGAATCATGGCCTCCCACAGAGCCTCAATATGGATCCTTCCTCAACAGTCTCTGTCCTTGGGAAGCTCAACCCACTTCCAGCACAAGCCAGGACAAACACCGACACCTCTCAGCTTTGCTTATTTTTTATATTTTTTTATGTTTGTGGAGCCCAGGGACACAGGAAAATAAACATTAAATCACTATGGAAGTGACGATACCTGTGCCGCATTTCCCTAAAGATATAAAATTAGGGACAATTTACATAATTGAACATCAGAATGTTATTTTTGAATACTGGGTCAAATAATAATTAATAATTCCAGATGTTTTTCCTGTAGTTGCAGGAGCTTTGAAGTTATTTTGAAGAAGATAATTCAGTTTAGGAGCAAAGTCAAATTTAAGTGCAATAGTGCCAGGAGCAGATGTAATAATGTGGTTACTGATGTTCTCCCTTTCCTCATTTTATGGAGGATTATGAACCGTGACCGACAGCGAGGAAGGGATGGTTTTAAAGCCTTCTCACAGAAAACTCTTTTTGGCAAACAGTCCATTTCAAATAAAATTTTCCACTGTTCCCTATACAATTTTATTGCATTTCACAAGAATTATTACCTGCAACCCACCAACACAAACCCATGAGCATTCTCTTCTGCCAAATGGTTCCAACTTTCCTCCTGATAGGACATTTACTGCTCAAGATTAAAATGAACGATAAAAATGAACTCTGGCTGGGCAGCAGCCAAATCCCACTCTTTCCCATTTTAGGTAGAACACACCTGTTAATGAACAAGAGCTTAAAAGGCTGATTCTCCAATTGTTCAGCTCAGTCTCGTACTTTTTAAGCAACACTTTTCTCAAGCATCTGAATAGGAGTAAAGTTATTTTTGGGAGTCCATATTCTTACCCCTGCATGCCCCTGCAGCTGCTGGTTTCCTCTGCTACAAGTCTGATTTTCCTCACAAAACGACTGAGGCTTCCACTCGAGTGCATCCTCATTCTTTTCAACCCCTCCTTAAATGCAGGCGACCCTCAGTTAACTTCACCCTGCAGCTGCCTCTCGCCCTTGCACCTCCCTCCCGTTTTCCACGGGCGATGAAATCACTTCCCCACAGAGAATCATCTTCTCTGCACTCGCTGAAGGTCAGCCCTCAGCAGCAGGAGCTGCAGCCTCGTCGGGAAATCAAGAGACTGCTCCTGACTGGATTTAGTTTCATATGAAGTAAGAGGTGATGCCATTTGTTATCTGTGTCCTCTCCACGTTCTCAAACAGCTTAGTGATATTTAATAACCCAAAGGTTCTAGCAGAGTAATATAAGTAACTTATCTATAACAGATGTATTTTAGGGATTTGATCTCTGTAGCCAGACCATACAGGCACCTTCCACTCCTTTAAACCAAGCAGCTCAAAATCATCCAAAATCAGTGTTTCTTTCCAATGCAGAACTACGCAAAATCCTGTAGCACCAAGGTGAAAGCATCCTTCTGCTCCCTGGTCCCTGCAGGATTCCGTTATCCAGAGACTGATTCAAGGCTGGTAGCAATCTACGGATTCTCTGCACAGACCGTACAGCACAAGGAATAGATTTCCGAGCACTCAGAATTGTGCTGTCAAAGATGAAAGGGAAAAAAAATATTAAAAAAAACCTGCCAGATCGGCTTAGTTACCTTACAAAGGAAAAAAAACCCCAAAACCAAAACAAACACCAAACAGGGTGAGTCATACTTTAAACAAGACTTTCAGCAACTAGTTCACAGAAAAAAAAAAAGAATCTTTATCCTCTAAAGGCCATATTTATAAAAAATATTCAGCCCACAGATGATGATAAGTTACAAGCAAGAGCAGGAATAGGATGTTGGATTTAAATGAACCACAAAACAACATATTCTATCTGAAAATTAAACTGTCAGACAAATGCCACAACACAAGAGTAGCTTTTAAACTTGAAGAAGAGTGTTCTGAAAGCATCAGGACATGAAACCAAAAACAAAAGCCTTCTCACAATGCAAGAAGTACTCAAAAATCCCTTGAATTAGAGCTGACAGCTCCACTAAAAATAGTTCTTGGCAGCTACCTGAAACACAGGCTTCGTAGCTCTTTGAAAACACTAATATCAGACAGAGAAATAAAAAAAAACAAACCAAAAGAAGCAGGAGCTAATCAAGTATTTAACTGAAATATTTCCCTTGTCCCCAGTTCCTCTCCAGCTCTCCTGGAGCCCCTTTAGGCACTGGCAGGGGCTCTGAGCTCTCCCTGGAGCCTTCCCTTCTCCAGGTGAATGCCCCCAACTCTCCCAGCCTGGCTCCAGGGCAGAGGGGCTCCAGCCCTGGAGCAGCTCCGTGGCCTCCTCTGGACTTGCTCCAGCAGCTCCATGTCCTGCTCATGTTGGACCCCAGGGCTGGAGGCAGCTCTGCACGTGGGGTCTCACCTGAGCAGAACTTGAAGCCCTGGAGAAGCTAAATTCAGCTCCTCCTTAAGGTCCTGAGGTTCTCGCTTTTCTGCTGGATCAGCCGCACCACCTGGAAGCTGCAGAAATTCAGAGATGTTTGATGACTGGCACCAGGGAATCAATACATCCGTTAGGAATGCCATAGTTCACCGTTTGAAAATGAAATAAGCAGTAAATTATCAAGGAGCTACAGCAGATGCTCTGACCCAGCACTTTGCTGCAATAAACACGTGTTTTACAGTGCCTCTGGGTTATTTAAAGCTGTTTATGGGGGCTCCCACACCTTGTGCTAATCGTACATCACTGATAGGACTAGGAGGAAAGCATCCCCGATTTCCAACCCTGGCAAACAGGTCTGTCCCCACGGCCACCCAACACAAGGAAGGACACACAGAACCTACAAACGAGGACTAAGGTGACACCAGGGCACAAAGACATACACAGGCTTTGCATTTCTCTTGGATCTTCCCAGCCTGGGGCAAAAGCTGGAACAACGTCACAGCTGGGATCGGGATTTCATTCTGCACCCGGGTAAGAGCTTCTGCCTCACCCAGCCAAGCTGCAGCTTGACATGAACTTGGGCAGCAGAGGCTGGGGAGAAAATAAAATTCAAAAGCACATTCTGAAACATAAACTTATTTTATAAATCACTGTATTTGTCCAATAAGGTAAGAATTAAGTCAAATGAGATAACAGTCTGTACCCCATCATATTCTCTGGAAAAAAACCCACATCTTGTCTGGAAGCTGAAGATCTGGTTTCTTGGGAGATCAAGCAGCAAAAATTGAAATATTCACCGGACTGGCAGTGGAAGGATTTCAATGCTTCAATGGGCACAAATTAAACCTGAGCATATTCAAACTAGCACAAAGGATTTGCTTTTTCTCAGTACTTCCATGTGTCCTCCCTTGTCTTTAGGACTATTTTTCCATCCTGAGTATGACGTGCAGGGTGAGCTTTCCAATTTTTTTCCATTGACAGGCATGATTTTTCATTAGAATAGGGCACTGCTATGAAAAAGAAATTCTGACCCGGTCCATCCTCAAAAAGGGAAGATTAAAACAAAGGGAAAACAAATGGCTCCAGAGCACAGAGCACAGAGAGGGGTCAGGCATCCCCGGACGGCTGAGGAAATGAGATGACAGATTGCAGCAGCCCAGTATTAAACATCTCCAAGATAATTCCCCATCCCCAGCAGAACCACCATGAGGAGAAAGAGAAGCTCCTCTAAGCCAGGTCTGTGCTTCTCTGACATCTGCTCCTGCATTTTCCACCAGCCGCTCCCAAAGCGGCTCCGGTGACGGATTTGCCCTAATTGCAGGCGGCGGATAATCGCCCTTATCCCGAAACGGGGTGCCCAGTGCGATGTGAAAACATCTCCTTTCCACCTCCTCTGCTCATTTCCTACAAAACCTGCTCTAAATCTAAAGTCTCCCGTGGGGTACCTTGGCTTTGAACATGTCTGAGGTGATTCTATAATTATTGAAGGAGTATAAGCTTTGGTTGCTGGGTTACTCCCAGAGAAAGTCATCGGGCCCTCTCACCTTTTACTTTCCACCACGTGCCGTCCTGTCTCTCCCAGTTTTTCTCTTCCATGTTCAAGTGAAAGCAGAGGCACCTCCTTCCCACAAAACACACAGAGAGCTCCCTATCTTTAGTGCAGAAAACCATTGATTACACCTAACACAGGAGGTAAGACACAAAATCCTTCCAAAAACTGCAGCACACTTGGGTTCTAAGCCTCTTCCTTAATAAAAAATATTAAGTGTATTTTAGATGCTTTCTGTGCCATCAGTACAGAAAAAGACAATTCTGCATTGAGCAAACTTACAGGGAAGAATTCATTATAAACATAATCCTTGAGCTTCCTCTCGAAGCTCTTTAAAAATTATTATGAGGAACCAAAGAGCTTCCTCAAGCTTGAAACCATTCCTAAACCTGGCATCCTTGCCCTTGGGAGGGGAAAGGACCCAGCCAAGGTCAGCTGTGAGTTATCTGGAGAAACTGAAACGCGATGCCGATCCTGGTGGAACAGGCTCAGGTGACACAGCTGGCTTCATTTCCGCCTTTTATTTACATGAAGGACAACTGAGATGGGAATGACGGCCCCTCCAGATATCCAGATCTCTTGTGGTTTTCCACAAGCGCATCGTCACTTGGAAAATACTCGCCAATACTGCAACCTGGTTTAGGAGAATCCACCATCGATCGTAAAAGAGAAGCCACACTTTGTGCCACACTAAAATACAATGTTGTATCACAAACCTCTCGCTGAAGTTCACCTTCCAAAATCCTGCCTAAAAATATTACCCAATTCACTTTTCTCAAGCTATTAAGTCTTCATTCATATTCACCACATTGCAAATATTCCAGCTGAAATATTTCCAGTCCTGTGCATGTGTCTTATCTTTTACAGACTCAAAGGATTTTTTTCAAAACATTCATCTCCCCAACGACCAACACACCTCAAAGTTTCCCAGGAATCGTTTTATGTAAAGCAGAAGTTTGGGGAGGGGGACAGTAAATCCTTTTATCCAAACGCTTTCAGGTTACGATGAATTATTCCACTGGCACAAGGCCAGCACAACTCTCCACAGCAGAAAAAGAGGTCGGGCAAATCCAATAACGAGTATTTAAAAAGACAAGTCAACAAAATTAGTTCAATTTTCTCGCTGGAGGCAAAGTAAGGTCATTATGGAACAGGGAGGGGTGGGGGGCCAAGAGAAGATTCAGCAATAAAATAATAAAAAAATCCCAGAATATTCAACATACTGGGTTTTAGAATTATGTCCACTCCATTTCACCAGCAGAATTAGAAACATTAGGACAGCGGCGCTGCCACAACAGGCAGGTGCCCGGGGCCATGACATCCAGCAATCCATCCCCGCTCCCCTCGCCCCGCAGCCATCGGAGTGTCCCGAGCAGATGCCACCTCTCAGATCTCATCAGCCACGGGAAGACACGGCGCGGCTCCGACGTGCCCAGAGCTCCTGGGATTAGCTGCCGGCAGGAGCACGGTGGGAGGAATGTGCAGGTGTGTCAGCCCTCCAAGTCACAAAGCACACTAAGGAAAATTCTAAGTGCCCTAAAAAGGGAACTATGACCCAGGGATCTCAGCAGAAAGGTTTGGAGGACTCATCTGGGTTGGTCAGATGAGCACCAGGTTATTGCTCGTTGTTCAGACAGGACCAAAACACACCTGATTTCTTTACCATCCCTGGTGTTTTCACACTGTCTGTATTTCTTTGGGGTTTTTTGAGACATAAAATGATAAGCAAGGCTCCTTCTGTTCACAACAGGCCCATCCGCATGTGCCCCCCTACAAAATTCTGACCCCAGTATACCAAGCCCGTCTGTATTATGAGCACAGGAATCGCAGACCACAATTCAAACCGAAAACCTGAGATTTATCTGAACTATCCTATCTTTTATCCTCAGCCAAAAGTCCCTTTCTGCAGAAAAACGCATTTTAACCAGCCTAGGATTGTTATCCTTGTCTATACCCTGGCTGCATGCAGATAACAATCCAAAGTTTCCCAGACATTTAAGGGCATAAATGGGTTTGTGCTGTCAGTGTTTAGGGTCTGACAGACACAGAGGAATCCATTCGTTGTATTCCTGCTTGTCCTTGCTGACTTTACACCTGAGCCTCAGGGATTTTCCACTTTCCTTGAGCCTTTCCAATCAAATCTGTGGTAAAACTCATCAGCAATTTGACTTAAACAAACATCCTTAACCCTGACCTTTAAAGGATGATCAGGTTTGAAGGGTAATTTTTTAATGGATGAAGGCTTTGGGTTGTTGCCCTTTTTTAAAACACGTTTCTCTGAAATAGAGGTTTGGGGATTTTTAAAATTTTATTTCTTTTAATGAAGAGTGAAAGACAAGACCAAGTTCCTTGTCCTCACATTCCACAACCTGCTGGTTTGGGACTCCCCCCATCAAAAGTCACCCCAGGCTCTCATGTTGCCATGAGGAAAGCCCATCCTGCATCTCCATCTTCCAAACTGTTACCACTGAAGGGATTCCCTGATTTATCACGGAATCATTGACGTCCCTCCTTGGCAGTCTCCCTTATCACCTTTATCCCTGTCTCACTTAGATCCCAGCCACAGTCCTGAAATCAACTGGGTAGAGATTTCAGCCTCAAGAGCCTAAAACACAGCAGTGGCTTCGATGAAATAAAGCTGCTATCAGTGATTAGAGAATCCCAGAGTTGTTTGGTTTGGAAGAGACCTTAGAGATCATCTCGTTCCAACTCCATCATGGGCAGGGACGCCATCCATTATACACCATCCTTTTTCAATTGTCCCAGTTCTTTTAAAATGCCAATTATCAGCAGGCATATTTTCAAAACATTTCTGCTCTACTAAGACCGTGAATTCATAGTTTATATTAAAGGACAATAATTTCTACAAATGCGGTAAAAATAAGTCCTGTGTGGGAAATAAGTGCTCTCACTGCGCTGTTCTGTTATGTTACAAAATATGCTGGCCTTCTGGTTTGCATTCATTTTGTCTCCATTCATCATTAAAAAGTCAAATTTTAATTTAAAAAAACCCCAAACCCTAAGGAAGTGTGTGCAAGGAAGAGATTTCCCAGCCTAAATTACCAAATAATCCAACTGAGTATTTTTTACCTCCAAACTTCAGTCATGTCTTTAGTCCAAGGACAACCTGTTCATCTCTAACACAAACCAATTGAAACAAACTTTGCTTAAAGACAGTTGTAAAACAGATTTGTTTAAAGAACGAAAGTTTCAGCTTTTTTAGTACCATGCAGATGCTGCTAAATTTGTCAACTTCAGTGCGCTGTTCCAGTAATTTGGGTAAATTAGTGAAGTCCTGGCAGCCCTTCACAACTGGAGCTGAGTTTGTTCTTCACGATTTTGTTAGATAGGAAAAATCTGTTAGATAGGAAAATACCCAAAAGGGATTGGGCTTTCTCCGAGTACATAATTCAGTTTTATAATTTATATTAACACTTAACTGGGGGGATTTGAGCAGAAAAGATCCTCAATCCCTTAAATTCACCACAATATTTACACTCCTACTTTTCCCAATAATTAATGTTATGGAAATGATGGTTTAGAAGTTGCTCTTTAAGAAAAACATCCCACTAGCAGGATGGGGGTTAAATAAGTCTAATAAACATTCCAGAGTGAGTACTTGATCTCCTTGTCCTCACGTTCGTCCTTCCTGACTCCTCTAAAAGACAACAGGAGATGGAACCTTCAGAAAGTCATCACGACTTCAACAACTTCCCAAGCCACCTCAGAGCTTCTCGGAGGACACATGTGCCTGCCCCTGCACCTGAAAAGCAGAGTACATCTCGGCATCACACAGGAAAGTAAATTATAGCCACATAATTATCCCTGCAGAATGCCTTGGAGAACATATGGTATGGAAATGAAACTGCCTGAAATGGATTAACTCGGCTGCGTGATGAGATCCACAGAAGGGAGCGTGAAAAAAATGTTTCAAAATGTATTCAGTGTAGGATCACACAACTACGGCACATTCATCATCCGGATAAGGTAATGACACCAGGAAATGAGCTAAGTAAATCCAAGATTGAAGTTTCATTTTCTGAAGTGCATCTGTTTGGCTCATATCCCCCCGAACCTCATCGTTCAGCCACGCTGGGTCTCATCTCGGAAGCAAGAGATGCAAGAACATAAATCAAAACAGCTCCTCTGATGAGCAGCCGTGCAGAACATGCTTTTAATTTGATTTTATAAATAAATGAACTGCATCCCAGCAGATCATTGCCACAGCCCTCCATGATATCTCCTTTCAGGTTGTCTTTTACTGCTGGGCTCAGGGTTTTTTTGGGTAGGAGTGTCACCCTTTGCTAAGAGAAGTTAAACCAGCTGGTTTTTCAGAAGCAAATGACAAGCACTGGATTGAGCCAAAAAAATTAACAGGGATGGCAAAATCCTGCAGAGGAGGTCACATCCTGCAACACTCCTTCCCAGGGATCATCTGGCCACTGCTTCTGTCACTGGAAATGAGGAAAGCCAAAACTGAGGTGGGGTCACCATGGTGACAACCAGCCAACTCCAAACACTTCTAGGGATGGCAAGTATTTTTCACACTCCATGTGCCACGAGCACAAGCAAACGGCCAAAACTCTGGCTGCACATGGCCATGGTGGGACTCTGACTTTGGATCAGGCTGGTAGAAAAAGGGGCTGACTCGTACAAACAAGTCAGGTGGAGGCCCATAACACCAACCACCAGAAATCCTGTCAGGCTGAGACACCTGCAAAGCATCCGACATCAAGATTTGGGGAAAATTCCAAAGGAGAGCATTCATATTCTCTGTGCTGAGGGACTCTGCTCAGCAGTTCAGGTTTCAGGTGAACAACACAGGCAGATGATTACCAGACCAAGACCAAGCAAACATTAGGAAGTTTTAGTCCTACGAGTTCTGCTGGCAAACATTTGCAGAAGCACAAATAAGAGGAAAACCAAGCAAGATCCAGACACACAGAAGCTTTCAAAATCAACATATGGATACTTTATCATCTGTTCAAACTGAATTTTGAATTGTCTCCACCAAAATTACCCAAGTTGATGACTACTTTGTATGTCCCACTTGACTGCAAATGCTGATCAGGACTGATTTTGTCCAACTACAGCCTCCTACATCCCCGTCCCCTCTCTCTCAGCACCCTGTTCTGTCCCTTCACTCACACCACAGCCAGAGCAAACCAATGCAGTGCTACAAACCAACACAAAGAATGATTCAATCAGATGGGTATCAAAGCCACCAAATGGCCCATTAGGGCATTGAAAATACGAATTAGGAGAAATATAAAGCAGAGAAGGTCAGATAATGAGTTTATATAGAAATAGGATGCAGTGAGAATAGATACTTCATCTCCTGTAATACGATGAAGAACTTCAAAGGGGTTTTTTTCAGATTCATCTTGAGCATGGCCATGTCATGGGCTGGCTTTGCAAGAGGTTAACAAAGGGGAGCTCTCCAAGGGGTGTCCTGAAGTTATTTTGCAAAGAATTCCCCCATAACATAAGGCTTCAACAGGAATTTTGTATAAGGACAGGAAGAAACCACCTCTATCTATTAACTCTACTGCCATCACTATTCTAGTGCTCCCTCCCATCAGCTGCAAGACCACCTCTGGAAGCAATTTTCCCTCCACTTTTTTCACCCACAAATTCAAAAAATTCACATCACAATGACCAACACTCTGGAAAGTCATAAGGACACCAGAAGTACCCAACATAACATAATTTTTATCCTCCCTCTTTCCAACAGCAGCCACCTTCCAACACCAACCCCGTATCTCACTCAGGCTTTGCAGCTTGGGGCAGCTCAACTCACTCATTCCATTCCAAGGCAAAAGGTGCTGGACCTGCAGGATCCCTCTGCTCCGGGACTGCAGGATGGATGAGAGGTTTTGTTTGCAAGGGCAATAATCTGCTTCTGACCCTTGCCATCCTCCTCCTCCTCGCCAGGTCGCCAGATCATGTAGGCGCCGAGGGAACAGGCTGCACTTATTTCAGCCACAGGGCTGGAAGCCCTGGCCTGACGTGGGATCTGCCCACGGACACCGGATTCTTTTACGCATTTTCTGCATGCACGCTGTAGGCAGCGCCAGAAATACCGGCCACATGGGAAAACGGGAAAGTATTTTATTCCTGGGCTAGGGAAGAAGCCATGGAGCTAAATGCGGCTTTGTTCAGGGGCAGGAGTGCCCGCTCTCTGCAACAGGGGCAATTCAGGAATGCTGATAAGTCTGTTTTCCCTGCGTAAATAAGCTACGTTCGAGCCCAACTGCTTTATCTCAGGGAAGGATAAAGCCCTCGGTGGCAAGGCCCCAATATTTGTCTACTCACTTATCAAGCAGGAGCCTTATTACAAAGGCTAATTCAAGTGGAGATTAGATTTCCCGCATGAAGAAACGGACAATAACATCAGATATTCTTCAAACATCGGTAAGTAAGATTAATGAAGTGCTGCTGCCATGGGCTTTCACCTCGACAATGCCTTAAAAAACAAAAAAAAACCCATCCTGGTAGCTC
This sequence comes from Dasyornis broadbenti, assembly GCA_013397935.1. Taxonomy (NCBI): domain Eukaryota; kingdom Metazoa; phylum Chordata; class Aves; order Passeriformes; family Dasyornithidae; genus Dasyornis; species Dasyornis broadbenti. Next base: position 786,442 of record VZRN01003943.1, read on the forward strand.
CAAACAAATCTGTCCAAGGGTTTCATCATATTTCAGTGTGTAGACATCACCTCGCTTGAGTCAGCCAGCAGCAACTACAAATAGCCTGCAGGAAGCCACCGATTTCCTGAAAAGAGGGTTAACCGAGAATCATAGGAAACGGAGAAAATTAAAGCTGGGTTTACCATCTTGACTACGCTGAGGAGGGAAAAAAATACAGCAGCAGTGGCACTGAGCATGATCAGACACCTGAATCCATGCAAAATTAAATGAGACTCCTAAAAATCACAGACCTAACAAAGAATGGCCTCCTTCAGCACATCGTACCCAGGCAGGGGCTTTCTCTAGGCAGTTTTCACATACAACCACCCACAGGTGACCATCTAAAATCTTAATCAGAAATAAACCCAACTCAGCGGTGAGATCCACCGAGCACATCACCAACTGCAATCCTTTGCATTTAAGTGCTCTCGCCTAAAGGACTAATTCAAAAACCGAACAGCACAACAGAACTCGGTAATACGTGAAGCTTCATGTGCTCAACAGTTGTGCTGACTGATCAGACAAAAAATCAGCTCAGGGCCCTGCAGGAAACAATCTGAAATAAAAATGTCAATTGAATGACTTTACCCAACAAAGTTGTGAGATTGGTTTTAAAACATTCTGAGTTGTGACAAAATGTTGCACAACAGAAAGGAGGGAAAGCACAGACTGATGCATCGACAGCAGCTGGAAAAAAAAAAAAAAATAAATAAAAAAGTGCTGAAATATAAGTATTGTAGCAGCCCTCCAAAACTGCAGGGATTGCAGGAGATCGATGCAGAACAAAGAGATGATATGAAAACCATAACCTCACCCACGTGCTGCAGCCACTGTCACACACATGGAATAACTACAAGGACAGAAATGTGTACATGAAACAGAAACAAAAGAGGAATCAGAGCAATCCGGTATTTAAAATGTCACCGTGTAAATTAGAAAATGAGGGGGCTAAATCGCTCCTAAAAGAAAAGAGGTAAAGCTCCCTTTCCAGGCAGTTATCCCAGCTGGCAGAGCAGCTTCCCTCTGATCTAGGAAAGACAATCTCGCCCTGCCCCAACCTGCCAGGACGTTGCAGCAAAAGTCGATGTTTCATATGACTTTGTTGCTCTTCTCTCGCATCCCAATAGATCCTCACTGCATTAACTTTGCATTTTGAATCTGTTCTCCGAGGCTCTTCCTCGTGTAGAACTCCAGATCGCTATTGAGAGGTTGACTCCTCTGCCAGCTCATGATGCTGATCTCCAGTTCCAAACCATTCAGGAATGAAAAAAAAAGGAAAACCACCACTTTTCATGATATTCCAAGACTCTCCTGTCACACATTTGAAAGAAGCAGCCTCTAAGTATTCATACATCTCTTTCATATTCTCTCCAGCTTTTCTGCCCCTTACATGACACCTACAAATGAGGAATATCCCACAGCCAAGGCTGTAGGTGTGCCAAGACCTACATCTTCTCGATAGAAGCCACAAATTCATCTCAAATACAAGTGTTCACAACTCACAAGAGATCTGGGACTGTCATTTGGGCACACAGGTGAAAAAGCCTAAAAATACTATTTAATACCGTAAATAATTTATAAAATAATATTAGAAACCTACAAAACATTTGAAAATGTGTTTCAATTGGAAAAAATTCCTAAAAATAAGAGTACAGTTCATGAGGGGGTTCTCACATCCAACCACCAGTGACATCCTGCAGGCTCTCCTAGGTCCAGCCATGCCTTCTCCTGGTGGCACAATCCTAAACTCCTGGTAGAGCTGCTCACACTCTTTGCTCTCAATGAAAAAAAAAATTAGTCTTTCAAAAATTTAGAACTAAGCTGGTTGAACCAAAAGCAAGGAAGAAGCATTTATATTGTCAGTTTTACCAGAACGAAGGAGAGGAGGGAGGGAGTCTGCTGCACCACAGCCCAGAGCAAAGAGAGCCTCTACCTATGCCCTCAGGAAAAATAAAACTAAAAATCCACTTCCTAGCTGAAGAATTTCCTAACTGCCACACTAAAGCCCTGCATATCAGCTCTACCCGAGAAACCAGAAGTGAACAAACTGTTCTGTTGGTTGTGTCATTGACCTCAAAGGGCCTTTCCCAGCCCATCCCCAGTCGGGCAAGACCCTCTGGACGGGCACGTGCCTTGCTCAAAGCAGCAAGATGAAATCCTTCTCACCCTCGGGATGAATGCATCGAGTTTATCACCAATTCCCTGGAGATTTGGGAGCACCTCACTACCTCCTGTACATCGAGAGATCCCAGGGCCAGAAAAACAGCCCTCGCTCCAGGAAGGTCCTGGTTCAGCTCCGGTCTGGAAGCGCCGGCTGCTCCTTTGAAGCCCTGCCAGAAGTGGCCTCCAGTGAGGAAGCTCGGTGTGAGTCACACCGCCAGCAGAAGGAACTTGCCAGTCTGGATTGATACGTTCAGATGAAACGATGGGATTTTTCTCCCTGCTCTGCCATCTCCCTTTGTGCACAGCAATTCCCGGTAATTGCAAGCTGCCAGGCAGGCATGGGGAGGGTCTGCCAAGCATGGCTTTGTCCTAAAAACTGAGGCAAGAGGGTGTTAAGGGACTGAGAGGATCATCTGGGAAGAGCACCATAAAACCTTTTTTTGGCTTTTCACTGACTTGCATGAATTCCAGTTGGCATTGGGATTTATTGCTTTCCACACCTGCGGAGCTCTGAGCCAAGAGCTCGTACCGTGTCTGCACCACATCTTCTAATACTGCGTCCTCTAATCCAAGTTAGCTTATACATAAATCCAGGGAAAAAAACTTTTAAACCCATAAGACAGCTCCAAGAAAAAGAAGTTTAGCCCTAGAGGCCTTTCCAACAAGGGATAAAACATACAAAACTGATCCATTTTAGTTGTACAAAGATGCCAGTAGTTTTGTTATGAAAATACAACATTCTGAGTGTTAAAGAATTAAAATTAATTCCTTTTCCCACACAATCTATTTTAGTCAATGATGGGGACAAGGTATTTCTTTGTTTCATTCACTATCTCGACCTGTTGTGAGACAAAAGCACATTAAAGAATAAAAGCAGTAGCAACATCTCCCCTGTCTTTTCAGCTCCATTTGACAATTCTGGCAATAAAACTCCTAATTCCACATGTTCTTTACTTAAAATTGAAACTGCAGGACATCTGCTGTAGCCGCCGAGCTCACTGCACACCAGAGCATTTCAAATCTCACTCTGTGCCTCTCTAATGTTGGGGTTGGGTTTTTTTTATCTCTCCAGCCCAACCTCTAATTTAAAGGAAACTGTGCTGGATGCTCTAATTGACCCCGTTCTCTTCCTTCCCCAGTTTGTCTCTATAATTAGCCCTTCCCAGCGAAGGGAATCAGCAACAAGACCTTTCCGAGCCCCACCCTGCAGACCACAGCGACTGCCTCGTATTGTTTTGGCCCAAAAATCAACAGCTTCAGGACAACAAAAGGTTTAAAAAACGAAAAAAAAGAAAGCAAGATCAAATGTGTAGTGATAATTTTTCAGCACATTATGGTGAGTGAAGCAGGTAACCCAGAATTTCACCTGAAACACGAATCCCTCAGCAGCACTTTGTAACATGAGCAAAATACTTGTTTTCCTCAAAATAACACACAGTTGCAAAGCTGCCCACCCCAAATTCACCCACTCAGGGCTTCCACTGCAGATCTCGGCACGCACATCAAACAGAGGATTCCAATCTCCACTCCGGCACCAGAAGGCCCCACACCTTGTTTCTTGAGGAATTAAAAGGTATGTTGAGAATGAGGAAAGGAGATGCATTAAAAAATACTCTTATCAGCGAGCAAATGCCACCACAGAGAATTTACTTCCCTACTTGCCTCTACAATAGGCAGCGATTCCTACCAGGTGACTGGAGCTGGGAGTATTTTTAGGTATTTAGGGGGAAAAAAGAAAGCAAACAAAAAAAAACCACCACAACAGCAGCAAAAAAAAAAAAA
>VZRN01003943.1:799698-819132 GCA_013397935.1 Dasyornis broadbenti
AGGTGGGTCGGTGGTGAGGGAGGGCCAGGGGTGCCAGGAGTAGGCGCCGAGAGGGGTCCCGGGGAGGGGGGTATGGACGGGCGATCGCGATCCCGCTGCCGCCGCCGCCCGGGCGCTGCCCGACTGCCCGCGTGCGCGCGCCGCCCTCACGCGCCCGCCCGGCGGAGGCAGGGACGGAGGGAGCGAGGGAGGGAGGAAGGGAGGAAGGGAAGGGGCGGGAGGCGCGCGCACAGCCCCGCCCCACCCCTCCGCGGAACGCCCATAGGCACGCCTCTTGGGCACGCCCCCTGTCGTTACGACGCTGCCGCGGCCGCTTTACGGCAGCGCGAGGCAACCGGGCGGCGGCGGCGACGGGCGATGAGGCGGCGGGTGAGATCCGGGAGGACACGGGAGGGCACGCGTGGGGATGGAGGGGACACGGCTGGAAAACGGGGGGACACGGCGGCACACGGTGCCGGTAAGGCCCCGGTGCTGGGCGCCGTGCTCGGCCGTCGCGTCGGCCGCCGCGCCGGCCGCAGCCGTCGGGGGTCGGTGCCGGTCGGCCCCGGGCCCGGAAGCTTCAGCGCGCGTTTTAAGGCAAAAAAGGCGTAAAATGGGTAAAGGAGGAGTGGAGGTGTTTTACGTTGCTGTGGGTGGTCCCTGCTCCCACCCCAGCCAGGCCCTGACCCTGCGCCCGGCCCGGGTGCACCCTCTCGTGGCCCCGTAATTCCCGTTTATTCCCACAAAAGCAGCTCGTTGGGATGAGCGAGCTCTTCCCGGCGCTGCTGGCGTGCTCCGATCCCGGCACCTGAGCGCCGGGACACGCTCGGGGTCAGGCTCGGGGTCAGCGCCTCGCTCCTCCTCCCGTGGGGCGTGGGACACCCCGAATCCTTTCCTACCGAATTTCCACTCCTGACCAAATTCCTGTGACCTGCAGGTCTTTCAGGTAAATGATATTCCCTCCCCGTGCTTCTCACTGCTCCGTGGATCAGACCCTTTCTGTGGGAGGTGAGAGGTGAGTGCATCGGCATTCGGGTTAAGGATCTGAGGTCGGATCCCATCATACCCATCCCACCGGTACCTCCGGGACATTCCCGGTGCCTTCACTCATCCTCAGGCGTCCCGGTCGCTATGGGTTTTTTTCCTGTTAAACTCCAGATTTTGGCCAAACCCGTCCTGGGGAGGAAAATCCGCTGGGTGTTGTTCCTGTGGTTCTTGGTTTCATGCCCTGGGAGATGCTGTGAAACCAGGAGAGGTTCTGAGTTTGGTTGCAGAGTCTCTGGTTTGGGCAATTTGTCGAGAACGTGAGAAGTTTGGGCATTGTGAATGCAGAGCTTGGAATATTTTCCTCCAATTTCAGCACACAGGGCCTGTTGAACCTGCAGAGGTGGGATGTTCTTGACCATACACGGATTATAACCTACAGCTACAGAGAGATTGTTTATATTTAACAGAAAAGGAGACAACTATGCTTCCGTTCTGGTTGTTTAATTTTCCTTGAGTTTCTCCTCTGGCTCTGTCAGGAAACACGTAAGTCCAGAGATTCAGGTGTCACCCAGCCTGGCTCCCGCTGGTAAATAGAAATTAATGTTCCTTGTCTGATCTCGCTCCATTAACAACTATCCAGGCATGCTATCTAAACCCCATATTTCCAGGAAAAGAGAATAGTCTGGGGGTTAAATCATGGGGTCTTTTACTCTTGATCTTTAGAAGACAAAACATTCTCTGTCCCTCCTCCTGTTCCCTGATAAAGTCTGGATTTTTTGTCTTCCAGGTGATGTTTTCTTATTTACCTCCATGTTCTTTAAATTAGGAACAGGATTCTAGTGATGCGTCACCTTAAACTATTCACTCTGGAGGTTCTTAGCACCTTTAATTTATTAAAATAGACTTTAGGAATCTGATTCATCCTTATTTCATGCTTCCTTTGCTCCGTCACTGCTTTTTTACACTCAGTTACTGGGAAGTCTCATTCCTTGGCTCTCAAGTGTCTTTAATAATTACCTGCAGAGGGTTGTTGTCTTTAATGGTGTGAAAATGACAGGTTTGGGGTGGTTTTTGGCCAAGTGTTGGAAAATACAGACTTTTCTTTGTGTCCAGGCACAAAGGAGCCCCATCTGTTTGTGGATCGAACTCACGCTAACGACGACAGCTTATTTGTTAAATTATTATAATTTCAGTGAGGGAAACTTGACCTCTTGCCCTATTGATGCAACACAGGTTTTCAAATCTGTAAATGAAATGATGGTGTTTGTATTGAAATGCTCCTTTCTCTCTCCCTGGTGTTCTCATCTCAGCACTGGAAATGGGGCAGCTGAAATCCCTTGAAGGAGCTGAGGATTCCAGGCAGTTTGCACAAATTCCAGCTAGTAATATGCAAATAAAATGAACCAGCAAGACACTTGTTGGCAACCACCAACAAATGTTCCGGGCCTGCGCCAGTATTTATTCCTATTTTTATGAAAACTCCTGAACAGAGTGTGCCTGAGCCTTCAGGAAGAGAGTCCTGGCTGTGGCTGAGCAGAGCTGCTCCCAGTGCGCAGCAGGATTTCAACACCCCTCAGAGGCTCTGATCCACATCCTGGCTCCTCTGCGGATCCATCTGTAGCTCTAATGGGAGGTTCTCCCAAACAAAGCCACCTCACTGGTGGCTTTTCACAGCCCCACCACGATGTTTCGTCCTCGACACTTACCTGACCTGGCTCTGAGGGAGCCTCCCAAGGGTTTTCCTCGGAGCTGCACGTGGTGAGTCATCCCGCAGAACCCACAGGCAGTTTCACAAATACCAGATGGCAATAAAATTAAAAGTAGTAGCTAGTGGCAATTAAGCACTTGCTAGAACCATTCTCCTTCCTGACTGGAGGAACCTGCCAAATGTCCTGACAGGAAAAAAAAAACAACCATGTCTCTGCAGAGTGGAAAATTAACAGAGCACGGGACACACGCTTCCCTCGCCCTTAATCCCATTTGGACTGGAGTGGAAAGCTGTGGGCTGGACTTCTACATCTCCAGGAGAAGATGAAGCAGAAAGAAAGAACACGATGTAAAGGAAAATTTGGGGCATTTTATGGGCACATACAAGAAGCATTTCAGCAGTGCCCGTGTTAAACCCCCAAACAGCGTGTTTGGAGGATGTCCAGATCTTGAAACGAGGCTCTATTCAGGTAGGCTGAGGAGTTACTGGGATTCTGTTCGGATTTCTTGCTTGGTATGACGGGGGTTTGCACCACGAGCTTGGAAATAGTTGGAGCTCATTAAGGTCGGAAGCGTGTCCAAATACCATTGTGTTTGGCTCAGCATAAACAAGGGCTGCTCCCTTCCTCCGGTGACTCCTGCTGCTCGGCATCTCCGGGATCCACCAGGCACACACGAACACTCACTGGCTGTTTCATGCCCCAAACACTCACCTCGGCCCTTCTTTCCAACATATTACACATGGGCCGTGGCTCATCCATTCTGTTCCTTGCCTGTCATGTGCCAGGAACTATGCCAAGATTTTTGAGAGATAAATCCCTTAATTTATGCATCCCGGGCCGGGAAGGGTTATTCCTCATAATTCACGTCACAATAAGAAGCGTGAATCTACTTCTTCCTAACAGAACACTCCGTTTGCTTCATTCCTCCTTATCATGATGGAAAATTAGTGACTTATTTATAGTGAATCATATTAAACTGATCTTATCGTTCTGTGCTTTCACACGAGGCTTTCAGAAATCTGAAGATGTTTTCATTCTGCCTTTGGGACAGAGGAGGAAAGGGTGAGGCCAAACCTGCTCCATGTCACCGCTGTCCCAAGTTGTGGCATTTCCAGCCCTGTCCTGGCCAGGAAAGGAGCTGGAAGCTGAGGATGCATCACAGCACTGAACAGCCCGGAAGGGCTGTGGGGCGGCAGAGCTAAAGGAAAACCAGGGTGGATATAAGGGCTTTAAATCAAATTTCCCTATGGAAAATCTCCTAAATCCTACTCTGGCTAGGTAGAGAGTTGCCCTAAAGATTCCCACGGTCGGGAACTGGTTTGTTTGTGATCTCGTCTTGCTTTGTTACTCCTTACTCATGGCTGTGCCTCCTGTGCTGGTGGCCCAGCAGGTTCTCCTGGAACAGGTCGTGCCTCTGGCACAGAGCTGGGGCACTCTGTGCTCGCAGAAAGGGACCATATGTCTGTCAGACAGCCCAAAAAAGGCTCTTATTTAGGGAATACCAGCGATGCAAAGAACTCCAGTGATTGTCACTGCACAGGTAAAACACCACCTGACTTCTCTTGGATCACTTCTGGTTTCCATGCGGGCCGGCAACTGAAACTCCCTTGCTGTGAGGTTCAGATCCTCAGGATGGAAGGCTGATCTCACTGGAGCCACAGCAGATTGCTGTGTTCACCATCTGCTCATGGTCCTTCAAATATCCATCTGGGAATCCTGGGCTCTCGCTCACTGCTGCCAAGAAGGACCTCGAGGTGTTTGTTGGGCTGTATCACGTCCCAGGTGTGATCCAGTTGCTGAGCCCTGTTCCCTGTCTCTGTTGCAGCTCTGGCGGTTCCCCGGAGCGGCGCAGGATGGATCCCGTGGTTCTCAGCTACATGGACAGCCTGCTGAGGCAGTCGGACGTGGCCCTGCTGGAGCCCCCGAACTGGCTCAACGACCACATCATCGGCTTCGCCTTCGAGTACTTCGCCAACCAGCAGTTCCAGGAGTTCAGCCAGCGCGTTTGTTTCATCGGCCCCGAGGTGGCTCAGTTCATCAAGTGTGCCCTTAGTCAGGAAGAAATAGCCATATTCCTCCAGCCGCTGGACCTTCTTCACAAGGAGCTGGTGTTCCTGCCCATCAATGACAACTCCAGCCAGGCAGCTGGGGGCACCCACTGGAGCTTACTGGTTTATTTCAGGGACAAGAAGTGCTTTGCCCATTACGATTCCCACAGTAAATGCAACTCTGTCCACGCCAAGCAAGTGGCGGGGAAGCTGGAGGCCTTTCTGGGAAAAAGAGGGGGCAAAGTCACCTTTGTGGAGGAGAAGGCGCCGGCGCAGCAGAACAGCTACGACTGTGGGATGTACGTGATCTGCAACGCCGAGGCTCTGTGCCACGGCTATTTCCAGGGGCGGATGGAGCCTCTGCTGCAGCTCCTCACCCCTGCCTACATCACGCAGAAGAGGTCAGAGTGGAAAGTTCTCATCACGAAACTGGCACAGAAGTGATGGGGATGCACCTCCAGCCCCCAAAAAACTGCCTTCCCAGTCCACCAGGCAGCACCCCCAGTGCCTGAGGGAGATGCCCATGCGCAGGATTGTCCCAAAGAAAAAGAATGTAACCCCTCTAGCATGGCTATACCCCCCAAATGCCCCATTCCCTCCAGGAAAAGCCTTATTCTCCTCTGGAAATCACCATCCTTTCAACTTCTAATGACAAAAGTCACTTTGCTATCAAAGAAACCCTCTCCATAGTAAATTTTTACAGTAATGGCTGTGGCAAAACAGGTTGCTAAAGAGACTTCACCTGTGCCCAGCAGGGATCACACCCTCACGAGGTGGCTTTAGTTGGCTCCCAGCATTGTCCTTCCAAGCCAGGTTTAGCAAATGCGCTTTAAACCCCCTTATCATGGACAGGTCTAGTTTGTGCCTCCTGCTAACGGAGCGATCTAGGATTTAGCAGCCAGGATTTTATACCCCTGAAAACCCAACATTGAGATGTCACTGCAAAAAGATGAGACTCCAAAGGAAATGCTACAATTAATTGTAGAACAGGGCAAAAACAAAGTCAGTTTTCATCAGCCAGGTGCTCCTAGGCCACACAGTGATGACTTTTTTAGGCCCCCCGTCCCTGTTTGTTCTTATTGCAAATTAAAACCCGACTCTGAACTGCTGGAAGATTAATAGGAAGCTGACAAAGCCAATCCTAGGAAAGGAAACTTAATTGAGATGAAAAGCGACACTCACTCTTTGAAGTTTGGGGTTTTTCATTAGGATTTTAGGTCGTCTCTGTGCAGGGAGGGTTCGTCAGCGCTCCCCAACCCTCGTTAGTGTTGCTGCACACGGCGGTTGCTGCTCTAACATAAAACCAGTTCTGTTACTTGAGAGAAAAAAAACCACGCCAGGGAGAACAAAAGGACAGAGTTTGAGGTATAAAAGCCAAAGATAACTGCGGGCTCCTTGAAGTCCTTAATGCACTTCAAACTGAAAGACTTCCCCTCCCGTGCTGGATGATGGCTGGGATCTCAGACCAGATCTTCTCCTTAAAGACAGGCTTAGCAGTGCAGAAAATAAAAATTAAACTGAGATGTCTTTGCAGGATAAGGAATAATCTCTCACCAGGTGAGAAGCAAAGAGCAGATTGCTCAGGTGGTGTGTAGCAAAGCAATCACACCCTGACCTGATCAGGGAAATCCGGGTTAAATACAACCCTTGGAAAAAGGGGAAGGATTGTTTTTAACCTGGAGCTCTTCAGCACCGGTGTTTGCAGAAGCACAGCACTGAGGGGCTGGATGGCTTCACCTTCCCTTGCTCTGAGTGAACGGCAAGAAGCGAGGCCAGGGTGCCCCAAAACACCCCCATGGCAGCGCTGGGGCCTGACAAGGGTTGGGGTCGTTCCCCTGCCTCCTAACACTGCCTGGACAGGAGAGCAGCCTCCAGCACCAGCCCTGCAGGGAAACGCACTCAGCTGGAGCCAGAATGGGATCGAGCTGCTTGCCGGAGGGGATTCGCTTTGGACTCTGAGGAGCTTTGCCAGAGCAACGTCACTGCCACTCCCAAATCTCGAATAAAACTCAGACCAAACCATGCGCTTGCCAGCCTCGTCCCATCCTTGCTGTCCCCGCTAATGCCATGGCTCCCGCTGCCTCGAGGAGTGTCACGGCGTGATGGCTCTGACTCGTCCGTCTGGCAGAGCTGCCTTGGCTGATTTCATCTCCCAGTCCTATTTTTAGAGGTTGGATTGGGCTGGGGAGGGAGGAAGACAGGCCAGTGAGTGTGACTGGGGGAGCAGCCTGGGGATTTGAGGGCAGGGGCTGTGCTCATCCAGCACCACCCTGTGCTCCTCATCTGCTTCCAAGCCAGCAAGGTGAGCATCCAGGGACATTCCCTGCTGCCGAGGCTTTTACGTGGCGCAGCTTTACACAAAGAAAAGCAAATAGGCTCAAGCAGGGCGTCACCGGGAGAGCCAGCGCACACTGAACCAGGCAGGCAGACACCGTCTGGGAAGCAAAACCAGAGCCTTGCAACCAGATCCTGGCAGCAGGGACCCCCCAAAGCACACTGGGGGCTCATCCTAGTACTCCTCCAAACCTTCTCCACTGCACCCATGGCTTGTCTCACCACTGTCTTTAACCAGAGAGTCCTGAGAGGACACCCCATTCCTGGCTCCGGCGCAGCACGAGGACCCCACGCAGCTGCTGTGGAGCACTCATAAAGCACCAGGCTGGGCACATCAGACCAAAATCTCCCCAGTCCTCAACCTCTAAACCTCTTTTTTGGGATCACGAGCCCCACTATGAGGTTGGACCCACTGAACAGCAACTTGTTTGTTGAAAAAACAACCCCAAACCCACTTCCACCAGGAAAATGAGCTGGGTGAGTCCCTGGCAGGGACAGGACAGCACTTCTCATCCTCCAGGTCACCCAGGAACCAAAGGCTCTGACAGCCCCGTAACACCAGGGCTTTGAAGAAACCAGACCAGCCCCCCCAGGCACCCCAGGGTGCTGAATCCCCCCCAAAACGGGTGACACCACCCCTGTCCCACTGAGCCAGTGCTTCCGAGGTTTTCAAGTTGGGCCATTTTCATGCATTTTGCTGCATGGGCCAGGCCGGGAAAAGGGGTGGAATTGGGTTGCGGATGAGCAGTGAGGAGGAAGAGAAGGAGGAAGGCTCGCCCTGCCCACCCCAGCAGAGTGGGACTGCAGCTCAGCTCCCTCCGCCGGCACAGCTGTCCCCAGGGTGGCCCTGCCACCATCCCGCAGTCTCTGCTGCCATCTAGCGCAAGAACCTCCCTGGCCCCTGTCGGGAACATCTCTGTCCCCTTGTCCCCACCAGAGGACAGGCTATTCCCACGTCCTGAAGGGGCACTGCGACAGCACAGATTTTGGGGTGCCCGGTTTCGGGGCTCACAGCCTGGCACCGGTGTGGGGACGCTGGTGAGAGACAGTGACGTACTAGAAAATCCTGGGTTTATTTTCATTTCATTTAAAAGCCGTTCCAAGCCTGGGGTGAGCAGCGAGCTCTCCCCCAGGGCGCAGGGATTTGGCCCCGTCAGCACTTGTAGTTCCCAAAAAAACAGGAAAAAAAACCCAAAGGAATCACACAGGTATCACCTGCCGTGCCGGTGTGCTCCCAGAGGGCTGTGGGACAAATCCTGCAGGACAAATCCTGCAGCACTCGGCTCCAGGCGGGTGACACCACGAACCAGGGCACAGACACTGCACTCTGGGACATTCCCCAGTGCCAGCCACGGGCCCCTCTCCCACATCTCAACGGGATGAGCGGGACTAACGCAGTCTTGGCCCAGTGCCAGATGTGGACCCCAGCGAGGACACCTGGTCTGGGGACCCTAAAGTGCTTTGCAGGGGGTGCACACACCCCGCCCCCTCCCTGAGCCCGCTGCTCCAGGAGAGAAGGGCTGGGGGGCCCTGGATTGTACCCCCTCCCTTGGTTGTGGGATAGATGACATCCCACAGGGCTAGTGGCCCCTTTCTCCCCATCCCTACAGATCCCCGTGTTTGGGGCCGTTCCGCCAGGCGCATTCCCACGGGTACTGAGATAGGGACAAACATGTGGGTTCTCCCAGAGCAGCAGTGGCAACTCATCCACATTTTGGGGGGTTCCTGGTGAGACCAAGGTCATCTTTTAACAAGAAAAAAAATAAGCCTGGAATAAAAACCAGCGTCCATTTTAGCAGCAAGTCCTAAGGGAAGGTCCAAGTGCTCGGCAGCCCCGAGCCATCGTCCGGTGCTACAGCACAGCAGTGTCCCAGGGAGAAAATGGGTTTCCAGTGGGATGGGGAGTTGGCACTGGTGGCCAGGACCTGGCTGGAAAGTCCCACCAGGAGCAAGTGCCCGTAGGAAGAGAGAAAATACTTGGTCCCATTTTACCAGCCAAGGGAAAGCTGGGCCACGTGTAACAGCTGCGGTCGGGAGGATGCAGCACCGGGATCTGTGGGTAGGGTGTCACCACCTCAGTGTCCATCCTCAGCCAGCACCAGGGAACGGTCACCTGCAAGCAGGGGATGGGGTAAGATGGAATCAGTGACTGCAGAGGCTCCGTATCCCATCCCGGTGCCCTCTGATGTCCTCAGCCCAAGGAGATCCTGCTCCTGTCCATCCCATGCCGATGCCCATGGCCTTAGCCCTCGGCCACAGCCCAGCTCCCAGCAAGATGTCCTGGTGCTTCCTACAATGGGAGAAGCAGCCCCAAACCAATGAGGAAACTTCTTCCCAAGCTCCAAAGTCTCAGAGACAGCAGAGTTTTCCACAGTCACTCAAACCAGCAGTTGAAGGGATCAGCCCCGGTGTGGAGTTGGCTCTGTGGGTTCTGTCACTGACCAGCCCAACAGCAGGCACAGGATAAGGGACAAAGCATTCCTTAGACACATCACAGAGCGGATTCCTCTCTGCACCCACATCCCTCAGGCCCTGAGCTGTGTGCCACAAAGTGGCCTCGAGGGTCCCTCACCTCCTGTGCCCGCGGGAGAGGTAATCCCGGTTCAGAGAGCAGAGCTGCTGCTCCAGACGGAAGATGCGGAACGCCAGGTACGAGGAGGACACAACCAGGAGGCAGATGCTGGGAGCAGAGGAACAAGGCAGACACACAGCTGAGACCAAGACCGACACTCCTGGTGTCCCCCCAGCCTCCCTGCGCCCTCAGCACACTCACAGCACGATGAAGATCTTCAGGAGCTGGTAGTCAGAGGGTCTCAGCTCTGCCACGCAGCTCTGCTCCACCTCCAGCTCCTCCTCGGTGTTTATTGCACTTTCTGAAAGGCAAACCCAGAGTCAGTGGCACAGCCACACTTGGCTGATGCTCCTGCTTCTCCAGCAACCCGGAAACATCAAATATTCCTCCTTCATGGGCTCAGACCCCACAGCCAGGAGACCCCATCCCATCCCCAGAACTCCATCACTGACTCCCAGCCTAATCTGCGAGGCAGAATTCCCCTCCACGAGAGCAGAGGATGGATGAACACTTTTAGGGAGGTTATCACCCAGCACCACGTGGAGCAGGGCACAAAGCCGTGTCCTTCACCTGAAACCAGGGGCTCCTCAGAGGTGAAGGAGCTCTCCTTGGCACTCAGGCTGCTGACAGAGGTCCGGTGGATACACTGGTAGTTGGCATCTGGCAGTGACAGTGACAGTGAGGCAGGTGACACCTTCCTCCACTTGCCTTCGGGGACAATCACCTCCTGTGGGAACAGTCCGGGTGAGCCGTGAATGAATGCAGCAGTGCCAAGGATATGGTGGGGCCAGATTCAAACTCAAACCAGCACATTCAAAACGTCATCCTGAGGGAGGGCTGGTCCTCTCTGATGGCTCCATGGGAATGCAGGTTCCTACTGTCACAGAAGGACCTGCCCACGCACCCCACGCCTGCCCCAAATACCAACTGCTGCCTCCTCCACCCCTTGAAGCTCAGGGCAGCCAGTATCCAGTACGTCCCAAAAAGGGAAAAAAGGTGCCCCAAAAAGGCACCAAATCAAGTGGGGTGGCAGCTGGCACAGAGAGGGGCTCCCGCAACGGAGAGTTTCCAGGGCTGGAGTTGCCGAAGGGCTACCTCCCACCAAAGCACCAGGAGATGCTGCTGGATCAGCCTGGATCACTCACTTGCAATGAATCTGTAACCCCTGAGATGCCACCAGACCATGGGTAACATCCACCTGCCACCTCCTCGTTTGCCCCGAGCGTCACCTCCTGCACCCAGCCCGAGGCTCAGGATCACCAGCCATGGAGGACACCTTGCTCCAAAGATGCAGGGTGCAGCCCCCTGTGCTCCCTGGATCACGCCGTGCTTCGGCAGATGTTTCCCTCTTCGGCCGTCCTACCCATCCCACAGATTTTTGGATAACTCAACTACACTCCCAGCCTGTTATCCACATTCCCGGCTGTGAACGGCATCGACCGTCGGGGAATGGAGTGGTGGCATTTTCCACATCGCTCTGAAGTTTTTCCATCTATAAACAGACAGAGTCACTGGCTGTGCTCAGCTGGGTCCTCTTGACCCATCTGCTCCTGCCAAGTCTGGGGATGAGGGCCCCAGAGGACGAGCTCTGACGGTGACAGGCGCCTTCTTGCACGATCCTTGACAGCACTGACAGAAGAACCGACTCTCACCCGACTCTCCAAATACCTCCCAAGAGGGCCAGGTGGGCCCTCTCCACCCACAGCATAAAATCAGGGAGTCCTTCCCTCTCCCAGAGCTGCCCTGACCCTCACCAGTGACACAGAGTCTGGCTCCTCCGACAGCTCCTTCAGACTCAAGCTCTTCTTACTGGAAACCTGGAAGAGGGGAAAGGATCAGGCGTTACGGTGCCGCCTCTCCCTGCTTCAGCCTCAGCCACAAAATGGAATTTGGGCTTTCCTGCTGAGCCTATGAAGAGCAGCTGCTAGAACTTCTAATCATGGGGATTTTGGGGATGAGGAAAGGGCACCACTGCTTCCCATCACCAAAAACCTGGCAGGGCCGTGGTTGAACCAAGGGCTTCAGTGGATGGGTAAAACATCAGGGAGTGAAAAAAAGAAGGGAATATCTGGGCAGAGCCCAGCACATTTCAAAGAACAAAGCCCCCAGTTTGGCAATGGGGCTGAATCACCCAAATCGCTGCCCTGGCATAGCTGGCACATGCCCTCCTGGGCAGGGCAGGGCAGGGCTCTAGCAGGGCTTCCCACATGCTTCAAAGGCAGGGAGAAGAGGTCCCTGCAGTCCTCCTCTCCAGCTCCAGGGCTGATGGATGTCTTCCCCCGCTTAATTTAAATTCTTTTTTAACTTTGTACCATTTTAAAATGGCCTCCCCTTAAAACTTTAGATCTGGGCAAAAGGCATCAATGTGCAGAGTGGCAGAACTAGTATTACCACCAGATTATAAATAATTCATACCCACGCCCTGAGAGAAAGCAGAAACTCAGGGCTCTGCCTCATCCATGACCCAGAAAAGCCCACGGGGATAGGACGTGCCCAAGGCATGGCTCCTGCCCCTCTTCCCATGCCTTGCTGCGGAGCGAGGATGCTGGGAGAATTGGAGAGGGCTTTGGGAGCATTCCAAAGCCTTGGAGGCAGTGAGGAAGAGCTGTGCTCAGCCCAGAGAGCAGATGGCAGCACCCCAGGGCCAAGGACACACGGTGGGACCCGGAGTGGGGGGTACCTGCAGGTGGGTGCAGACTCTCCTCAGGACATCATAGACGCTGTCACGGGAGATGAGGGACACAAAGATGTACTGCAAGAGAAAGAGAGGAGCTGTTGGGAGAGATTCCTCTCATCCCGAGTCCAGTTCTCCACAGGCAAGGACCGGCAGAGACGTCCTGCCCTTGAATCTCCCCACTTTCAGGAGCCGTGTCTCCCCTGCAGGCATTTCCCTGCAGAGTTTCCCTGCTGTTATTTTTGCAGCCTGCTAAAACCTGGACCAGATTTTTTTGGGGCCAGTCTCGCTCAGTTGCTGTTCCTACGGCTTTCCCATGCTCAACCCAGAGGGACATTGCAGTAATTGGGGCCAGGACCTATGGAAAACATCCCCAGGGACAGCAGGGACACAGGGCTGCACTCACCATGCCTGACACAGGGCCCCCAGGTGATGTGCAGGGCAGCCACACATGGCTTTGAATGCCCAAATCCTGCCCTGGCCCACTCCCTGCTAAAACCTACCTCACAAAATTCTGCAGGAATAACTGCCCCCTAAAATCCTGCAGGAACAATCCTCTCCCAGGCAGGGACAGGCAACGCTCAGTGCTGGCAGCAGCACCCGGGCAGGCGAGGACTTGGACACGCTACGTCAGCTCACTGCAGCCAACAACATCCAACAGGATTTAAAAGCTGGAAGTTCAGCCCCGTTTCCAAGTTTTCCGCCAGCTCCGGCTGAACGCCAGTCCAAACCCCTTTCCCTGCTTGTCTTTAAGGAGTTTAAAGGTTTTACGTGAGCCTGACAGGGATTTGTCAGGCTCGGCCGAGTTTCACTTGGGCTTTGCTTCGTCCAGGAACAAAGTGAAATTCAGGAACAAAAGCAAAGCTGTGGTGTTTGCCCTGGCTGGCAGCCAGCACAGAGAGCAGTGCTCGCTTCCCAACCAGGGATGGGAATTGCTTCATTCCCTCTCTCAAACCACATCCAGCTCAGAGCTGGGTGTCTGCTGGGTGCTGGTGTTACCTTTCTGCTGGCAGTGGTGGTGATGGCCAGGCCGTTGGGCAGCAGCCGAGCCGTCTTGTGCTTCTTTATCAGCTGTACGGACACCACCGGGATCACAACCTGCGGGGCAGGAACACGGGCATGGGCATGGCACAAGCATCATCCAGCCAGCCTGCCACCAGGAGGGCCTCCCCTGCAAGCCCGGGGAGGGTGAAAAGTAAGGCAGGATGCTATTTTTGGCAGGGTAACTTTGCTGAAGCCTCGAGCCTCCTTCAGGTATTTGTTTAAAGCATCACATATAAATAATTCAGTCCTTCAGCCCAGTTTTAAAGGAAGTTGTCTCTCCCCAAGATCCCCGTCAGACACAAGACTAATGGGGAAACATCAGATTGTAAATCAAGGAGAAAAGCCAACAGAGATTCAAATCTTGCCCCCCCCAAAACCTTTGATCTTCCTTCAAGTGCCGTTGCGGCTGGAAGGAGGTTTTGCATCAGGGAATTTTAAACCAAACCAGTATTTGGTTTCCTCAGGATGATGGTGCAGGTCATCACAGGGGGAGCACGGCCACGCTCCCCTTCCCATTGGAGGCTTCTGTTGGGGATTTTGGTGGTATTTGGGTGCAGGAGGGGATAAGCTGTGGTTACAAGCCCTGAGGGACCAGGGTGAGCTGATCCCCACGTTACCTTGATGTCCTTCCCAAAAAGGTTTGCGTAGAAGCAGAGCCAGTTGGGGGAGATGTAAAGCCTTCCCTGGATGAGGATGTCTCTCTGGAGCGCACAGGAGCAAACTGAGAGGCAGAGAGAGAGCCATGGCAATCCCTGTGCCGGATCCTGTCGCCTCCCTGCCCATCCCTCGCCTTGCCACCCACCTTTCAGCACGCTCTCCTCCGTCGGGATGTCCTTGAACAGCTTGTGGTACTGGGAGTTGTACTTGCTAGCAGCCTGAAATCAAAGCAGAGCAGTTATCCGGTGACCTTGCCGATAAGGAGACCCAAAAATCCCTCTCGTGCAAGAAAACCTCCCTCTGCCCGCACCCGGGACCGGCGCAGGGGGGTCCCAGCGGGCTGGGGACGGGAGCCCTGATGAATTAGAGGAAGGTTGGATGATCCAGCACCCGGCGAAGGCTGTGCCATCCTCCCAGATGAACATTTCCCTTAATATCTACAGAGGCTGCTGAGCCTCGGCGAGGAGCCGGTTTTCTGCCGGGCTCGTCCGCAGGCAGTTTATTTTGCCCAGCGGTTTCTCTCCTCCTCCTCTTCCCTTATCCGGGACACGGTGACAACACTTGCTTTGCGCCCATCGCGCCGCGCCATCCAGCTATTTATATTCCCAGCGCCGCTTCAAAGCCTGCCGGCAGCCGCGGCAGGAGGCTCGGCGAGTCGGCCCTGAAATGCTCCTGTGGTGAAGGTAAAGCTCCGAACCACTTCAACGCCTTCCATAAATCTGCTCAACCGGTCCTGTGAGGCAGATTTGTGCCCCCTGCCCTCGGGATGCTCCCCAGGGACACGGCAGTCCCGCGGCGGCGACAGCTGCCCCCCAAATTCCAAGGGGATCTGCTTTGCCAGGGTGCGGAGAAGGCTGGCACAGTAGGGCTGGCTCGTGGCAGCCACGCAGGCAGAGCCCTCCTGCCCACGGGGACAAGGTCACCTCTGCTCTGCACACCTTGTCACCGGATGAGCTGGGCCCTAAGAGGATCAAGGCTCAGCAGCACCTGGAGTTGGCTCAGACACCTCCCAGAGGGACGCTGGGATGGTGGGGGTGCCAGTGGGAGCGTTCCAGGGGAACAGAGAAGGCATTACCGCCAAGAAACACCCCCTGGACACAGCACAAACCCACTGCCAACCCTCCCAGATGCCTCTGAGGAACTGGAAAAATGTTATTCTCCTCCATTTTCTTCATGGGGAAAGGAAAAACACCATTTCCTGCCACTCCTTCCTCTTCCAGAGCATCTCTCGTCTGTAGATGGACCAAAACCATCTACTTCAGCTGTGATTTGAACAACCAAAGAGGTTCAAACAAACAGAAATTTAACTGCTCTCAGTCAACATTTCCACTTGTTCCTTTGCTCTGGATGGAAAATCCTGGAAGTGTTTGCAAGGCAGAGCACTGACCACACAAAACCATCACCAGGTCCCCTGAACGCAAACTCAGGAGGCTCTGCCCCACACCAGGAGCCACCTCCCCAGCTCCCTCAGCCCACATCTGAGACCCCAGGTGAGTTCCCCCTGGGACAAGAGCTACAACACACCAGCCTGGTCACTGCCAAAGCCAACGGCTTACCACTTCCCGGTGGCATTTCTTGATGTCCTCATCCTTGAGAGCTTCGTTCAGGCGGAGGCTGGAAGGAAAAGTGATGATAATCATCAGATAAGCAAAGAGCCACAGGTCTCTCACCCACTCCCTAAAACACATGTGCTGCAAGATGAGCCATAGAAAAACGTAAAGGACAGAAGTGAGACCCCAGGAAGCCACATTTTGGATGTTTCCATGATTTATCATGGCATTAGACATTGCCCAGGCTCAGTACTGGCTGCTGAGGGCTGATCTCTGCTGGGAGCCAGTGGAGGCACCAGGACCAGGGTCCCAAACACACCCAGCTCCAGGGCAAGGAGCCCAGAGCTGCCCCCGCAGCAGCCCGGGACAGGTTGGGAGCTGGAAATGTGCAGTTTTGGCTGGGTCAAGGATTCCTAAGGGATAGCAGAGACAGGAATTTGGGAATGTGTCTGGGCAGGAGGGTGGACTCAGCTTTGGCCATGCACAGAGACATCCATCTCACAGATAAATGAAGGGAAAACCATGCGAATACCATCCCCTTCCCCAAACCCCTCTCATTTCCCTGCTTTTATACCCGCAGTATTTCAGGGGCAAAACAAAGCTGAGCCTCGCCTGTGCCCTGCCCCAGCTGGCAGGCAGGATTTGGGGCTCAAAGGCAGCAGGAATGCCACGGCAGGAGGGAAGAGAGAGAATACTCAACCACAGAGCCCAGGGTGCTGCTCCTCACCTGCCATCGAGGGAATCCAAACTCTTCTGCTTGTGGGACACCTCCAGCTTCTCGCGGCCGTGCCTGGGCTCGGGGCTCTTCAGGGGAGCTGCCTTCTCATGCATCGGCGTGGCACTGCAAGGAGATGCCCGTCAGCCCCAACAGGAAGGGGAAGAGGGGTCTGGAGCTGTAAATCTGTTCCCTTCAATCCCAGCCTGCACAGAGACATCGGAATCTGCCGCTCAAGGACAGTGAGAATATTTCTGCTATTTCCCAAGTCACGTGGAGAGAAGAAAAAAGCAATTTTTTTGCCAGGGACTCCCCAGCGCTCACAACAGAGCAGCCAGATTGCTGCGGCTCCCTGGGATAACACACTCCAAAGTAGAGCCTCTCCTCCTCAAGGGCTGGAGGCTGGGATGGGAAAAACCACAGGTCCACGAAACTCCTGGGGGGGATGGATTTCAGCCAGGGTCTGCTCCTCTCTGCAAAATACCAGGGCAGAGCAATCACCAGGCACGTTAAGAGCTGGCTATTTACCATCGGGAATGTTATCAGAGGTGCTTATCAGTCACAGCAGGTAAAGTAAACACGGGCCCAGCGCCGCGGGCAGGTTATCACCTGGCAGGCCACAAAGGTGACACTTCCACCCTCGGCAAACCGCCACCGGAGATTGCCGCGGCACCGGCAGCCAAGCAGAGCGCGATCCCAGGGGACCGGCGGCAGGGCCGGCAAACAGCCACAGAGAGGAAATTATTCCAGGGCAAGCGCTCGGCTCACCAGGCAGGGGGTGATGCTGGAACAGGTGGGGCGCCGGCAGGACAGGAGGAGTGCCAGCGGGCGGGACGAGCGTGGAGCTGGAGCGCATCCCAGTGCCCGCGGGGATGATGCCATGGCAGTGCGGCAGAGCCCAGGTGGAGAAGCCATACCAACCTTCCTACACTCAGCCCCTTCGCCGCCTGTCCTTCCCCAGACACACCCTGCTCCTGCTCTGAGGGGCTCATCTGAAGGGAAACCCATGGAAATCATCCCCTCCGACTTGGGGAGAGCCAGGATGGGAGTGCTGGACCCCAACAGTTGTGCCCAAAAGGGCTGAGAGCTGAAGCCAGGTGAGTCCCCACACCCCCACAGCCTCAGAGCCCTGACCAAAACGCTGTCCAGATACGATGGAGCTGGGCTGAGTCCCGGCTGGAAGCACAGGGAATGCTGCCACAACAGGCAGCACATATATGGGGGTGCAGGAGAACCAGACACAAGTCACTGGTGCCATGCGGTTGGAAACAAGCAGGGAACCAGCTCCTGGCTCCCCACTGCCAGCATTGGCAAAGACCTGCCTGCACAGCCCTGGAGTCCGAGCACTGCAGGGATGGCGTGGACATGCTGAGATTGTGGGGTTTTAGAAGCTCAGGTCAAAGAATGTGTCTGGAAGGGAAGGGAGACCTCACCGATAAGAAGCACCAAAATAACATCCCTTGGCATTGCACCAAAAGGCACTTTCCCTGCCCGATTCCTCAGATCCTCTCTGCCAGGGATGCCATGCTGCCCTGACGCTGAAACTCCTATCATGGAGGTACCAAAGCCTGAAGGCTGCCCTTCTCCTGTGCTGGGAAAGAGGTTCTGACCCAAGCTGGAGCCCTCTTGTCCAAAGCTCAGCACACTCTGGCTTCCCTCACGTCATCCCTTAAATCCCCAAGTGCTCGCACTACTTAATCCGGGTGAGCCGATTTATCCCTAGCCAGGGCTTACACTGAGGGGCACCACACAGGGATCAGGGAGAGGCAAAGGCATCAGAACCCCCCGAGGTCACCAAACACATAGAAATCCCCTAAAATGAGAAAAAAACACAGACTGGAAAGCACTTGGAAGTGCTGCATCCTTGTTTTCTCTCCTTCTCATGGCCACCACCAGGGACAACTCTGGGGTAAGATGATCCTGGACACAGCGCTGGCACTGGGATGCTGCAGAGAGTCTGAGGGCTGTGAGGAGCATCCTCAGCCCCAGTGGGGACATCGCAGGAGCTGCTTTGTCTCCGCTGTCCGGATCTTGCTCCATCCTGGCTCCCAGATGCATCAGGGACACATATCCAGGGTTCGGGAGCACAGGATAAGGCTGGGCTCCAGGTGCTGGGAGGTTTCCCTTCCAAGAGGTGCTTCCAGTGCCAGCACAGTGAGGAGAACACTTTCTAGCACCTCATACTGTCACCCTCGTCAAGGAATTTGTTCAGCAGGAAGCTGCTCCTGAGAGAAACTCCCCATCCCAAGTGTCCCAAAATACAAGTGGAACAAAAATAGTCAGAGTTCAGAGCTCCTGAGAGGAGGCAGAGAGGGTGGGTGGAGGAGTTCCCAGCAAAGGGAAAACAATCCAGCGACCTGGTGCCCCTCTGCCCACTCCTGACACTCCCTCCTCGCCCACACGGGCTCCCTGAACCCCCAGGCTTTGCCAGGCGAAGCCCGGTTCTTCTCCCTCCCACGGGATCACCATCTCCCTTCCCTTACGCGGCGCTGGGATCCAGCCTGGAAAAGGTCCGGCGCGAGCCCCTCCGTCGGCGGGCGATTTTCGCTGGATCCCTTCCCCGCTGCGGGGAAGCGCGCGGCGGAGGCCGAAGTGAGCCAGGCAGGGATCCCGCCTCCCAGAAAACCCCAGGAGGCTCAGAGGCGGAGGGAGGCACCGGCGGGCGGGCGATCGCGGCCCGAGCGAGCCCAGGCGGGATCCGGCGAGCTGCCCTTGGTCCCGGCGTCCAAGGTCATTTCAGTCCCGCGTGTCGGAGCTGGAGCGGAGCCACCCCGGGATGCTGGAGGGGAACGGCCGGAGCCGAGCGGCGCTGGCAGGAGAGAACGAGGCGGAAGGTCAAGGCCGGAGGGAGCCCCGCGTGTTCCTCCTGCGGTGTCTTCGGTGTTCCCCGCCCCGGGAAGTGGGGGGTCACGGCCAGGACAGAGCCGAGACCGCGGTCCCGGGATGTCCGCAGCGCCCGGGGCGCTGGGTCTCACCGGGAGCCGCTCCGAGCGCCCCGCGGCACGAAGGGGCACGGAGGGAGCACGGAGGGAGGCGGCCCCGGGCCCGGCGGGGCTGTGCAGGGCACGGCGGGACCGAGGGTCTCGGCCACCGCCGGGGCCGCGCCCGGGGCAGCCCCGGGACAGGTCCCAGCCCCGCCCACGCTCGGAGCCCCTCAGGCGAAGC
>VZRN01003943.1:819512-841779 GCA_013397935.1 Dasyornis broadbenti
CGAGCCCCGCCCTCCTTCGCCCGCCCATTGGCCGTCCGCCCCCGGCCCCGCCCCCGCAGTCGCTGGGCTCCTCCTCCCGCCCCGCCGGCAGGCCACGCCCATAAGTGGGCGGTGCCTGAGCCTGGCGGCGTCCCGTCCCTTAAAGGGGCCGCGCAGCGCGGGGAGCTGTGGGGTACCCCCGCCTCGGGCGGGTCTCAAGCCCCGCGAAGAGGGACCGCTGTGCTCCCAGGGGAAACCGGCCTGGGACAACCAGGCCCCAGGTGCGCCCCTGGCTCTCCCTCCCCCAGGAAATGAAGCCCCAACTCACAAATACCCCCCCAACAACCCCTGCAGAGGCTTCAGACCTACGGACTCCTCTGGGCCCCTTCCAGCTCCAACAGATGCCTCCAGCCCTGCCGACCTCTCCATCGGACCCCTAATCCCTGTCGAACCCCTCCATCGTAGCCCCCTTCAGCCCTGCACGCACCCCCACCCCTAGCAAACTCCTCCCCTGGCACCCCGCTCGAACTCCAACAGCCGCCCCCAACCGCTGCAGATCCCACACCAGACACCCCAATCCCTGCAGACCCCTTCACCAGAGCTCTACCCCAAACCCAGAGCATTTCCCAGCCCTTGCAGACCTCCCCAGCTCCTGTAGCCCCTCTCCACCACATCTCCCCCTACCCCCACAGCTCCCTCCACCATGGCCCAAGAAGCAGCTCAGCCCAGCAGGTGCTTCAGCTTCTCTTTATTGATGGACAGTTGTGCTCTCCCACCCCAGGGCCCGTCGGAGTGCTGGGTGAGGGGGTGGCTCTGGGGCGGTGGGGGGGACACGACTAACACAGGAGACAACGCTGCAAGGGGAGCACAGGAAGCTCTTCACACGGAGCCAACACCTTTCTGCCCCCATCCCCAGAACAGCCAGCTGAGAACGGCTGTACTCGCCTTGGATTGGGCCTAGGGAGGCGTGTGGCCATACACAGGAGGGGGGAGTAGCAGCTTGCCTCGAGCGAGGAGGGGTCCAGCGGAACCGTTGACCACACATCGCCTCTCCCCTTCCCCCACACCAGGGCCGGGAAAAGGGACATTTCACACCCTGAGGACAGTCACCAGGAAAGAGGAGTCCCAGCAGCACGCAGGAACCTCCTACGCTGACTCCAACACACATCAAGGCAGGACTTATAACTACAGGGAGAGTTTTTTTAAAAAAACTAAACACTTCAAGTATTTTTTTTTTTAGTGATTTAAGGTCTCTTGCCCCTGCTGCTGCTGCACTGGGTGGTGTTTAGCAACCTACATCCACTCTAGGGACAAGGAGAACAGCGCAAGCGATGGCTGGTCTAATGCAAGGGGAGAGGGGGCAGTGGGAGGGGAGTGGGACGTGGGAGGGGAGCAGGGGAAGGAAGGCCGAGTGGGCACTCAGGGCACGGGCACCACACGCATGGTGTTGGTGTAGCCGGAGCCGGGGCGCCAGCCCGTCAGCACGATCACCAGGTCGCCGCTCTTGAAGAAGCCACGAGCTTTGCCTGGGAGAGAAGAGGGAGGTGTCAGAGCCCAGTCCCATCCTGTCCCCTTGCCACTGGGGGACAGTGCTCATCAGCCGCTCCCCTGTGCCATGGCAGTCTGGGCTCCAGGAGGGTACCGAGAGCCTACCTTCCTGCTGCCCACCCATCTGAGACCCTTTGCCTCTGCTTTGGGGTGCTCAGCAATAGAGCTTGAAATTCCACAGCACAGGAGTGGGAGGTACTGCAGGACAGAGTGAACCCCACTCGAGGCTTCCCTTGTCCCTCAGGAGTGGTGAGTGTCACAGTTCCATCACTCACCACCTTAAACCCAACCTAGTCTGCTGCTGGAACCTCTTCAAAGGCAGCTGTGCCAAACCCACCACTCCATTTCCCAATCGGACGTGGTTGTGTTCATGCAACCACCACCCGTTTCCTGTCCGGATCCAGTTACCACACAGGCAGCCAGTTCCCCTCTTCCTGTCTCTGGTCCCCATCGGTGACCCCAAAGCACCAGGCAGGCACTCAGGGCCACCGCATCCCACCAGAGCCACGTCCTGGGTGAGGGGGAGCAGGGCCACTCACCAACATTCATGCCCAAGGTGACGCGCAGGTCCACGTCCTCAGCCCAGGCGTCCTGGGCAGGGTCTTTGCAGAGCACGGGGAAGATGCCGCGGTACAGGTGGGCCTGGCGCGCTGTCTGCTCATTGCGGGTGATGGCGATGATGGGGGCCCGCGGGCGGTACCGTGACACCAGGTGTGCTGACCTGTGGGGAAAACAGCCACCGTGGGGCTCCACACACCCAGCAGAGCCTCCAGAGAGGACGCCTGGCAACAGCCAGTGGCAACACAGCAGCCTCAAGTGTGACTGTCACCCACGAGGGCTCCCCAAAACCCCTGGAGCAGTCTCCACGAGAGCCACTCACCCATCAGCGTGGTGCTGTGCTGGATTCCCAGTCAGGCAACTGGGCAGACCACCACTGGCTGTCCCCACTGGTGGTGACAATCTCCCAGTTTAGAAAGTGCCATTAGGGTGTTTTGGTGCCCGAACAAGTCTTTACTTGTCTCTGTTGCTATGTTAAGGTGGCGAGGTGCCATTTATTCCGGCCTCTGCAAGCAGGCCTTGGCATCTCAACAGGGGTCCCTCAAAGTTCCCTGTTTGAGGAGCTCCCGATTTACGGGGTGGAAAGAGCCGGTGCCAGCAGCGCTGCCCCAAGCATGCCAAGGAGGAAGACATCTGCCTCCCAGCCACCTGCTGAAGCCAGCAAACAGGCCAGTTCCTCCACACAGAGCTCTGCTCCTGCACCCAACGGGAAGCAAAGTCAACAGAAGCCAAAATTTATACTGGGAAGTTGGGCAGAGTCCTTAAAATGCTTTAAAATGCCTTAAAATAGCAGCAACACAGCCTGGGTGGGGACCGGACTACAGCTTCCCTTTCCCTGGGCACTGCTGAGGGAGAGCATCTGCACAGACAGATTCAAACTGCGAGGCTGCGGCATCTTCAACTCCATCGTTCCGACGGACATGCCAGAGTCTCCACTTGCTTCCGCAGCCTTGTTTAGTGGAGCCAAGCTCAGCAACACTCAGATGCAAGGCTTGCTGCTTAAAGCAGGGGCCAGCAGACCGCTCCAAGCACCCAACCACACGCGCCAGCTCTCAGACAATCCTTCCCACACTGTCCAAGCCGCCTCCCAAGAGATCCAGGTACTCACAAGAGTTAACCGAATCCACAGCTAAAAATATTCAAATACCAGAGTTCAAATCCCTTTAAAAAGGTCAAGTGTAAGGTTAGAACATTTGACAAAGAAACACTAGAAGCACGAGGGTATCCAGAACTCGATGCTTATAGCTCCCTCCTCATCTCTGCAGAAAGTGGCTGCTCAAAATCATCTTTAGCTGTACATTTTGGTGAAGGTTTCACCGCTGGTCCAGATCTTCAGGTAGGTGGTGGCCAGCACACACAACCACATCTCTGCTGGTGCACTACTATTTTGATGTGAATCCAGTGTGAGAAATCCTGATTTCCTTCCAGAAAGCGGTCTGAGAATTACGGTCAGACGTGCTTTCGGAGCAAGCAGCCCACTTCCTCTAGATGGAAGAGCTGATCCATAAGGCTCTGGATCCCTTTCCACAACTGGAAGAACAAGTCTCTGCTTGGCAGCTGTCACCGTTGCTGGACAGAAATCCCAAACTACATTGCTCCAGTGCATCTCACCTGCAGCCACTGATCCCACCTGGTGCCTACCTGCGCAGAGAGATTACCTGCAGGCAGGCACAAGGAATCCTTCCAAGGCTTTCTATTTCCCTGCCTACCAATCCCAGGCTGCACAGTGCTTCTTCGCCCCTTGGGCTATGGCAAACGGGGCTGGTGATTGCAAAGTCCAGTAAGGGACCAAGAAGTTGGATGCTACTACAAAAGGCCAAAGCCTTGATTTTTTTTTTTTTTAAAAAATTAAAAAAAAAAATTCTGCATCCATTGAACTTCTGCCTCACTGTTACATCGATGATTTCTTGCCAAGAAGTTTGAACTGAAGCTGCAACACTTATTTTCCCTTGGCTCTTCCAGCTGGCGCCGCTGCCACTCACAGAGGCGAGGGGAGGCCGGGCTCGGAGCTGGTGCCACGCTGGCAGAGGCAGGCTGAGGACTCGGAGTGTAGGATGAGTGTCCATCTCCCGAGGAACCAGCACCACAGGCACTGCCAGATCCTGACTCCACCGGTCTCTCAAAGCCATGATTTTGGGATTCTCCTTCCCCCACCCTGTCACGCAGCGGGCTTGACCTGGGGGCACCTGTCCCCTCCTACCTTCCAGACTTGGTGAGGACAATAATGGCCCCGCTGCAGCACTTGAAGGACGCTTCCACAGCGCCAACTGCAGCGGCCTCGGTGGGGTCGCAGTTGAGGGGGGTCAGACGACGCAGTTCCTCAAACAATTGCCTGTGAAAGATGGCGGCTTCGGCCTCCCGGGCAATCTACAAGAGCAACACGCGTTCGGAGACAACTCTCACAGCAGACACTCGGGCACAGGGCAGGGCAAGGTGCTCCAGAACCGGGTGCCATGTTGGTACTGCCACAATTTGACACTGTCACCAAGCAGCGAGCCCAGACTGAGCTCACCCCAACAGCACATCCCTGCGGAGGAACCACTCGATTCCCAAGGGTTCTTCTCAGAATGGCGGCACCTCGCCCTGCCAAGCCCACACTCGGGTGACACTCATGCCAACTGCCAGGCACTCTCGCTCTGCTCCTGCCTGCTGGGGTCCCTCCCTAGCACAGGGTCAGCTCACACGGCAGCGCTTACGCAAGGCCGGCACGGGCAGCGAGCCACTGGCCACAGACTGCAGTGTTAGGGTGGAGCGTGTTTTTGCCATGGAAAGGGCTGGCCCAAGCCCCGTCTCTGAGCCCTACCTGCCGGACTCAGTCAGGACTAGCAGGGCTGCAGCTAAGCACTTAAAAGAGGCCTCCACTGCGCCTGCCGCCATGGCATCGGCAGGGTCCCTGTTGTTAACATTGAGGCGTAAAATTTCTTCGAACAGCTGACGATGAAACATTGCGGCCTCAGCCTCGCGGGCGATCTGCAGGCCCGAGTGGGAGGAAAGAAGGAGAACAGAGGAAAGAAAAGAAGGAAAGATATACCAGAGGAACATGAGATCACGTTAATTTGCTTAATTGTCATAGTAATGCGTGCAAAAGGGTATTAAGACAAAGCTGTGAAGCTTTTTGACTCTCAGGTTTGGATTTTGCCAAATGCAACCCAGGCTAACGTTCACCATACCGTGGAACTGGCAGGCCCCAGTCACTGGGCAGGCATTTCAAAGGTGGCATTTTTGTTGCATTTGGGAGATCCAGCAGAGCAGGCAAACACAAATTACTTGTCAAGGGCCAGAAAAAGCCAGCTCAGAGCCAGACTGTGCTTTGTCATGGCTGCTTATGACTTCCTAGAGAGAGACTCGTGTGCCACCTACCTGCCTGCCACGGTCCTGGCTTGCAGTTCCTCAAGAGGGAACCTCTGGCTTCCTTTCCTAGGCTCCCAACACCACAGAGTGCTGCTGGAACACTGTTCATGGAGCCAACGTGCAAGTAACACACTTTGAGCATCACTCCTGAAGGTGGAAGACTCTTTTCCTCAGTCTTTTTAGATTTAGTTTAACTTCAGAGTCAATGAAAACTTAGTTTAACTTCAGTCAATGAAAATTTAGTTCACCTTTAGAGCAAATAAAGGTTTATTTTGAGAGTCAATAAAGCTTCACATCCAAGTGGAATATCAACTTCCCTTGGTAATAGGGAAATAAACAGGAACAAATCTTCCTTACCGGGTTGTCACAGTGTGGATGTTGAGGTGTTTGTACAGTGCCAGACATGGACAGATGAGAGCGACAGAGGCACAACTAAGGGCTTTGGTTCTGGCTGAGCACTGGCAACAGGTTCAGCAACCTGTTCATCCCAGAATGCTGGGAATCATCACGTTTAATCATCTTGGAAGGCCTGACAACCCAATAAAGAAGGCTTGCAGAGACTAGAAAAGCATGCAAAGGTTCATGATCTTCTCAAGGACAACTTCATCCAGTTACTCCACAAAGTGAGCAGCCGCTACACAAAGCATGACAAGTTCACGTATAATTAGAGACTGATGTGCCATTATAGTGAAAGCTCTGGAGTTAGAAAAATCATAGTTTTGCTACTCTAACGTTAATGAATTATTTTACGTGATGCTGGGAATTATCCCTTCCACAGTTACCAGTTTAAGCCAAAGTAGTTAAGTATCTTATGTCTAAAAATAACAGGACACAGGCAGCAGGCCGGAACAGCAGACCGGTGCCAACTTGTCCTAAAGCATTTTGTTACTGCTGGGTTTAGATAAAATGGGAGTATTTGCATCGCAACACTTACTCCAAACGCAGGAGCTGGAAGCCAGGCAGTTTATTTTCAGCTCCTGGTATAAAGGCAGCAGCTCCGTGTAACACAAAGAGCAAACCCAATTTCAGAGGGAAGTGTGCACTCCCCAGGTGTAAGGGAACATGGGACTACAGGTGTCTGCTTTGACAGCGGCTGCAGAGGGGCACAGCAATCCTAAACTTCACCCCACAGCTGAATCTGCTCAGACAGGAATGGCTGTAGAGGGTTTCCAGTTGGTGCACGGGTGGAGGTACTGGGGAGGTGGGAGAAAGGGAGATGGAGAGGCTGTTTAAACCTTGGTCCCATCAGGGAGCATAGCATGGCCAGGCTGGGCTTTGAAGTGTGGATCCTGGAGTGCAATGGGAAGGAAGCCCACGCCCACATGCAGTAATCAGCCTGCCCAGCATTTGGAAGTTTGTTACTGCCTGCTTTGGATGGAAACATCCATCTGCTCCAGCCATGCTGCACATCTCCAGACCGTGGTCACTCAGGGCAGCATTGCTGGGCTTGACTGACACCAAGGGAATTAGCTCAGAGGAAAGATCCTCACAGTACCGAGATGTGCTCCTACCGTAAGAGTTGGCACCTTGCTGCCTGAACATCCTACATTTAGTCAATCTGTATTTCAGTTTCTGCACTGTTAAAGCCTTCAGTGTTTCCCCAGGGGCCTGGTGGGATGAACACCACACCACCATGCCCAGGTCTGTAGGAAGCGGGCAGCACATGCACCAGATCCTTAACTCAGGCTACAGGTACAACACAACCTGCCCAGGCCAAAGAATTACTGCCAGGATGGAAACCCAGGTGTAAGGTTTGCTGCAGCAAGTTCCCAAGTCTTGGTAGGAAGTCAATCCTTGTGATTTAGGAGTTGGAAAAGAAGGGAGAAGCTTTAAGGTGCACCATTAGCGCTTGGCCTGTAAAGGAGCATCACTGCCCAGTGATTGTAAGTCGTATTTTGCATCTGCCTCGTGCAAAGAACACCACTCCACATTGAGGTAAAAGAGGTTTAGGTGAGACACTGCAAACCCACACTGGCTGAGTTGATTAATCTACAGAACCTGAATTGCACATAAAACTGGTGAGAGTTAGAACTGGTGAGTTATCACTGCTGTGATTCACAGCACTGGTAAATGGGGAGCAACAACGCTCATAGGTATTTGACATCAGGCTTTTATCAGATGAAACACGAACTTGAAGCAGAGCAGAGGTTTCTGGCAGTTCAGGCATGTAAAAATACGGTGCTGTCAGTACTCATGCAACAAACTCCCCAACCCCCAGCACACACCAGGTGCTGAATGCAACAGTGCCATAAATCACCCTCAGGAGCCTCCCCGCCCCCTCCCACGCAGGACTCAGCCAAAACCTTTCGTTATCTATAGATAAACTGCTTAAGCAGCTCCTTGACCTTGCAGAAGTTTAAGGTATTTAATATGCCACCGCAATAGGACACTGGATGAAATTTCTATCAAGGCAATGGCAAAAATACCTTTGTCTTGCCCCAAGTAAAAAGAAATGGGAATTTTTGTATCTCAGAGCAATGCAAAGCAGCTCTCAGCTCTGCCTGGCAAGTTTGGAGCACACAAAGTGAGGTGCCAGGCCCTCAGGACCATGTTTGGTCAAAAAAACCACCCACTGCAGAGCGCGAGTAAAGAAATGGCTATTTTGGACAGCTGGGTGCTGCCAGCTCGGGCTCAGGTGGCCGATGGCAAGGTNGGCTGGGTGCTGCCAGCTCGGGCTGGGCACATTCAGGCCTTTGAGTGGGCGGCTCAGGTGGCCGATGGCAAGGTGCTGTCCCTGTCCCCAGCAGGGCAGGGCAGTACTCACAGCGTGCTGCATGCGCACAGCCTCCAGGGGATAGTCTCCCTTGGCTGTTTCCCCGGAGAGCATGATGCAGTCTGCTCCGTCCAGGACGGCATTGGCCACGTCGCTGCCCTCGGCACGGGTTGGGCGAGGCTTCTTGATCATGCTTTCCAGCATCTGGGAGAGAACAAACCCACAGGGATCAGCACAGTGCCAGGGGAAGCAGCTTCAGGACTCCTTATAGCTTGTGAAGAAAGTGGGATGCAGCCTAAGGACGCCAGGAGTTCTCCATGGGTATGGAACAGAGAGGGGACCTGGTCCCTAAACCAGTTCTGATTTAAAGCTTCCACTAGTGAGGAAAACAACCCATTCCGTTTTATACTCATTCCACATTTACTCCTTTTCTAGGGAGATTTAAGCCACACAACATCCCAGACACAATACTCCAACCTTCCAATTCAACTTCTCAGCACAAGGCTCAGGAGTCCAAGGAACTCAGAGCTCTTTAGAGCAGCGTGGCATTAGAAGTATTCATGGAAAGCTCAAATTCAGTCATACGTTCTCAAATTTGGGTATTTTATCTAGAAATCATAAAGAGCACGGTCTGCACCAATGAAATCACCTTCATTCAACACAAAATTTCAAATGCTTTAGACAAAGTGTACAGGATAGTAAACTCAGAACAGTTATCCCCACCAGCTTCTTAAGCATTCCCACTTAAAAGAGTGAAAAACGGGACAGCTTTCCATGAGGTTAGCTCTTCCCAATTCTTTCCCACACCTCCAAGTCTGGCCAGCTCTCCTGTCTTCCCGAGGTGCTCAGCTTCCCTCCAGCTGAAGCTCAAGAGTTGTTAAAACACCCCTTGCTTCCCCCATGGGAGATTTCTGTAGCAATACAGGAACAAGAAGCGTTTGCCACTGTAAATCCAGAATCTTGTTTAATGACTATTGTCTAAAACAGTTTTCATTTCCACGGCCTGTGTGCAGAGCAAGGACAGCCAGGAAACCACCTCCCAGTGCCCGAGCACTGTGCACATGATCCCTACCACTCCCAGAAAAAGGAGATGGATCTTTCACTCAGTTCCTTCTGATGCTGCAGTGTGGGTGCATTTTCTAAGACACCTGGGAACCCCAGCAAACCTTCCCTGTCCGGCACAGATGTGCTGCCACAAGATGCTAAGGAAAAGCATGTGCCATTTTTCCCAGGAATTTGCAAGGTCGGCCCCAAAGGCTCTTTACCATGTGACGTTTCGACATGTAAAACCTTTGGCAAGAGGTCCCGTAATCTCATTGGGAACGATCCTAAACACAGAAATGCCTAAATATGAGCTTTTCAGCTATGAGCAAAACCTCTTTGCATCTCACTCTTTAACCAATGCCATCAAGCCTTGGCTGCCCCAACATTCCCTCCCGGCCAGACCCCGGCAGCGAGGAGCCAACCGCACGTTTCCAGTACCTGAGTGGCACAGATGATGGGTTTGCCAGCCCTGTTGCAGCGCCCAATCATCATCTTCTGGGCAAGAAAGACTTTTTCAGCTGGGATCTCGATACCCAGGTCACCACGGGCCACCATAATGCCATCGCTGGCCTCCATGATCTCATCAAACCTGACAGCGAGAGAAGAGCTGTGTTACCCCATTGGTTCTGCAAAGCACCTTCCCGTCAGTCTGTCCTCCTCTGAAGGGAGCACACAGGCTTTCCACGGGCTGTTTGGGTTCCTTCAGTGCCAAGGAAGGAGGAAGAAAACCAGGAGCAAAGCACAGCACGTGTTCAGTGCCACACAAAGCTGTCTGAAGCTACCGAAAAGGAGTGTGAGTTGCTTTATTTCAGTGGGACACACCCAAAGCATCCCTGCACAAAGCTCACCTGCGCACACCCTCGTGGTTCTCGATCTTGCTGATGATCTTGATGTTCTTTCCCTTTTCCCCCAGCACCTTTCTGACGGCGTGGACATCAGAAGCCTTGCGGATGAAGGAAGCAAACACCATATCCACGTTCTGCTCCACACCGAATTTTAGGTCCTGAATGTCCTTTTCGGAGACGGCGGGCAGGTCGACGGCAGCGCCGGGCAGGTTCACACCCTTCTTGCTGCCGAGCATGCCGCCGTTCTCGATCTCCGTCATGACATAGTCCTTCCCTGAAACGTGTTCCCATGGTCAGTGTTTATGGGATCGCTCCCGCTGCCGGCTCCCACACCATCTCCCTGCCTGGGAACTGCCATTTATCGGCACACGCGATAAAAAGCACATCCCATCTCTTCAGAGCATTTCTGTCCCACATGAGCCTGCAGTTTACCCTTGGGAACACAACAGACTGGGCCAAAACAACTTCTAGGCTGTTCCTGGATAACGTACCGGCTGTTCCCTGCAGGAAGTTGGGATTGTCTCCCCCAAGAAAAGCTAGCAGGTTGCAGTTCTGCACACAGAGCCCTGCAATACCAAACTGAGCACCCCAAAAGCCTCACCTCCGACTCCCTGTATGCTCATGAATTAGAGGCTTACGGCTAGAGCACTTTAGGCAGCGCTATAAAAAGGAGTATAATGGAAGTAACCTTGCCTCTATATTAACAGTTAAAGCTAGTTCTGTCTCTAACTACAAAACCCAAGTTCTGTGCTGTAAAACAACTTAAATCCTACATTAAGAGCAGGAATTAGCCTGGCTGATCATGAACAGTGCTGTGGCCCTACCACACATTTTCCTCTGAAGACAGAGTTTAGATGTCAGCCCAGTGAAACCCAGCTGAAGTTAGTTTTTGGAAAGTTCGTACACTTCAGGTAGAGAAATTTAGCTCAAACTCTCACTACAGCATCAAGAGCCATATTCTCCTTTCTTTAACACACAACCGCAAGCTAAGAAACAGTTACTGGAGGGAAAGCACAAATATGTCCTAAGGAAAAACCAAACAGGCAGAGCTGGAATACCTGTTACCCACCTTTCTCCTTAACCAGCAAGGAAATCAGACCATCATCCACGTAGATTTTGCTGCCAACTTCTACAACCTTGGTGAGATTCTTGTAGTCCAGCCAGAGCGTGTTCTCGTCGCAGTTCTCCATGAAGGCATCATCCAGGGTCACTTTGAGCTGTGCACCCTTCTTCAGCTCCACTTCTGCTGTGCCACTCTGTGTGACAACAAAACCAGTAAAAACCAGCACACCACCACCTCCCACAGCACAGCAGTTCCTCCAAACTTTTGAGGTGGTTTGTCACCTCCTTTCCTAGGACAGTTTTTGTTTGGAACGGGCCATGGGCTTAACACAGTATCAAGTCTACGTAGTGAAAAAGGTGGGATAAAAAAAAAAAAAGGAACTTACTCCCTTAATGAGTCCAGTTCGGATTTCGGGTCCCTTGGTGTCCAGTGCAATAGCCACAGGTCTGTAGGTGATGGGATCAGAGGCGAAGCTCTCTGTGGCTTCTCGCACATTCTTGATTGTGCCCTCATGATACTGGCAAGGAAAGGTAAAAGACGGAAGGAAATGTTAAAGCTGGTTCTATTCCGCTGCTTACGGAAAAGATCCCTGTGCGCCCCAGAGGCTGCCCAAGCTGCTCTCAGTTTCAGCTGTACCTTCAAAATTTAACCCAGACAAAGCTTCCAGAAAAGCAGAGTGCAAGGATATAAAGGTCTTCCCGCCATGAAGGTGAAGTCTGGAAGTTATCTGGCTGTGCCCTCCGTGCCCTCAGCTCTAATTCCAGAAGGACACCTCAAGGAGACAGCCCAGAGGCCTGGCTGAAGTGATTTTCCATGAGGACACACATCTGCCAATAGAAAGTGGCTCACCAACCAACAGGCCTTTAAAAGTAACTTTTCCAAAAGCTTTCCTGAGCACCTGCCTATTCAAGATAGCAGGATATTCACAGCACCAGCAGCTGGATAATTGTGTGCATTGAAAGACACCTGATGGCAGAAGAATGTCACAGTGCCACACGCGGCTGCACTCCTCCTCCCGTCAGAGCACGGAAGGGAAGATGCCTCTCCGCACCGCCAGCTCCCACACACAAACCAGCCTGACCTACTATCAGTCCTGCAGGAGGACAGGCTTTTTCACTCTTTGCCTTAAATTCCCATAGATAAAGGATTTGCTAAAAGAAAGTTATCCATGTAAATATTTACAGTTTATTTCCAGAGCCAAAGCAATCACAGACAGGAGTTCAATACTCCAGCACCACACACCTGGCTTCCAGACCTTGTTTGCAAGAGCCTTTTGCTAAATGCTGCCAAGTTCAGGATAGTTTTGTGGGAAAACTCATCCCAGCTCCCTCAAATGTGCTACAGATGGCCAGATCAGTTTACTTTAAACTTGTTTAAACAACATTAAGAGATAACCTTAACTACTTGCAACTAGCAAGAGTTGTGTAACACTTGACAGACTTCGGCAGATAAGAAATACCCTTTTCCCCCTGTGCCACACGGACTGACGGAGTTTGACCTGACTCACCCGAACACCTGGCTCCCCCGTGCCACTCACACAACCCAACACGAGCCCTGCACGCTGACTTGGGTGTGTCAGGGATGATAAACCAACACCAGGAAGGTGAGGCTGGAAAAGCCATGCTAAAGTTCACATGTGTGCCCTTGGCCAGTGATACCCAACAGCTGATAACTCTTTACAGCAGGAAAATGAGTCAGTTTATTGACTGAGAGTGCAAGGTGGGGCTGAGACGGCCCCGATCCTTTCCAGGCACTGCAGCTGGGGTGGATACAGCATAAAAACATGCCCCAACAGTGCTATTACACTTATCTGATCCAAATCACCTGGGATTTTTCCATTTTAGTTTGATATCAAGGACTAACTGGCTCCTAGGGAGCCAGACTTCCCGAAAGCTATGTATGCAGAACAGGAATGCAGGCAGATCTGGAGGTAAAAGCCATTTTTATTTCATGTAAAAGGGTGGCAGGCAGGTGCCAAAGCACCTCTGTTAAAGGTGAAGCCCCGTTAAATGCTTGTAGGGGGACACAACAACTGAAGCACTTGTGACAGATGGAAACTCTTCGGGGCTTCACTGGAAAGTGGAGTGTTCTGGAGGAGCCAGGAGGGGTCACAAACTTGGGACCAGCTATGGCTGACTGTCACACTCCGCAGGCAACAGCCAGACCAGAGCTCGCAGTAACCCAAACTCAGCTTGAAATGTGCAATTAGACTCTCCCAAAGCAGAAAGCCACACTCCCTTTCCTCAACCTCAAAGTTCACAGACCGCAGCAACTAGGCAATAACGGTGTGAGAATTCCCAGGCTCAGCCTGGCCACCAACTCCCTGATGTGTCACTCAGCCCAACAGCCACCCAGCCGCAGGATCTGGCTCTTGGGAGGCAGTTACTCCACACTACGCTTTCTCTAGGCCGATTTCCCAACTGCAGGGCATGCACTGACGCTATCCCAGGGTGGTTAGTCAAGGTCTGATGGTTGCCCACAGTTAAGGATCAGCCTTTTTGATCCCGACACTGCCCTGTGCCCCTTAAAGGCCACGAGGGTGAGAGGCCAAGCTGTTACACACCACAAGGCTCACGGGTCACTAAGTAAAGCCACCTACAGCTGCTACTGGGTGACATTTTGAAAGCTGGAAAGCTGCCCAAGTTTAAAAAAAAAAAAAAACCTCAGCAGAAAGGCTCAGGGTGGCATTCCAGGCAACCTGGAATGGGATCCCTGAGGATCTCAGCTATTTATAGCAATAAGGGCTTGACTGTCATGCAGTGTTGATTTCTTTTGACCTTACTCTTCTAAGCTCACCACACCACGTCCCAAGCTCCATGGTGGGACCTTCCAGAGTGCCAGGAACGCACCCTGAGCAGCTGGTTAGCCAGAAAACCCAGGAGTCCCTTCTTCACACTGAAAACGGCAATTACATTAAATCACTAATATCAGATGCCTTTTGATCAGGGTTATTCATTGATCACCTGCTTGTGAAACCCCCAGCAAGGGAACAAGAAGTCAGATGAACTGATATAGTGTGACCTCCTGCAGAGGTGCAGAACACAGACAGGTTTTCTCGGCTTCTGCCACTCCCTGGGAAGCAGCAGCTCTGGGAACAGCCGGATATGAGGAAGAACTGAAGGATTTCATGGCAAGCAGTTGGCACACAGTGTCAAACACCAGTTACCTGGCTCCCCGCTACAGGACAGGGTGTGGAATTTAATTGCTTTCAAAATGGTTCAGAAAAAACCCGTCAATGTTATCAGCAATGACGCAGGCTCGGTATGTACAACCATGCTTTCCCCAAAAGCAGCTATTACACCTTCCTACACCAAGGCTAGTCTAGATGAAGCTGGATTCCCTTTTCCATGAGGGACAGGATCAGCAGACACACAGGGGCTGTAGCAGCTCAGAGCCCACCCTTACCTCGTGGGTGCCGTGAGAGAAGTTGAGGCGGGCAACATTCATTCCAGATTTAATCATTTCCTTCAGCTTCTCCACAGAGCGGGAGGCCGGGCCTGGGAGGAAGAAACAGTTTGAACATTAACTTTGGAAAAATAATGAGGTCACCCACACAGACCAGGCTGTTTCATGTGGAAGAGAAAAGGTAAGTGGATACAGCATTGCTCAGCGCTGCAGCAGCAAATATTGTTTTAACTTGCCCACGGAGTGCAGCAGAACCCAAGCGATTCCCATTTCCCCGGATGCTGGATTCACTCCCAGCAGTACCACAGGTTAGGCAAACATGGGAAAGCCATGTCCCTTCACCACACAAGTTCAGCCCTGGCACGGGATGAAAGCCAGATCCCTCTCACAATTTCCCTAACAGGTTTCACCAAGGTGTGGGCTCTCAGCTGCAATTCCCTCCTATCTAGGAATGTCCTACCAATGGTGCAGATGATGCCGGTGTTTCTGGCGATGGTTGGCTCTGAGTCGATGTCCAGGCGGCACATGTGCTCCAGGAAGGTATCTGCCATGGCAGCGTGCAGCTGCTGGGTCTGGATGAAAGCGGTCCCTGCATCGTGGTGCTTCGACATGGTTGCTCGATTCCTGTATCTGGAAGGGAAGAAAGCGGTGCCAGGTTTGGGAATCACCCACCCCAACTTGCCCATCAAGCAGAGACACCAACACACCCACGTGATGAATATGGAGGCAACAAGAAAGCTGCTACTGGGTCAAACTATCTTTATGTTCCTACTTGAGATTCTTAACAGGCAAGACACATTTCTATTTCCATGTCATCCCCCACATGGACCACCCAAAGCTCACCTGCCTTCTATGCAGATGTTCCCTTCATAGCTTCTCTTCATTGCCAGTCTTCCCTTGGAGCTACACAACGCAACAAAATTCAAGCACTTGAGTGCACAGGCAGAGGTTCTGCCTCCTCCCTCCCAGCTCTCCACTCATTTCTCCTACACGCCTCGACTGCACTTCCCATCCCACTTGGGACAGGAGCAGCTCGGCGCTGGCGTGACTGCAGCACACTCGGACACGGACAACCTTCTGCCCAGGAGCACCTAATCACAGCAAAGTCCAACTAAGCCTAAACCCCATCCTTTAAGCCTGGACAAGCAAGCAGACTTGAGTTGATTAAACACAACACCTTGGCAGAGAACATGTAAAAGACTGAAGATTTAATACACTCAAAGTCCTTCTTCAACTGACGATGCTGCAGGTCTCCCCCGCCCCCTGCACTCCCCTTCACCCTCAGCAGCAAAAATCTATCATGAGGTTTCAAACTAGTTGTATTTTTAAACGTTTGGATTAAAAAGCCTCTGTGAACTCCGGCTTTTTGCCTCCTCTGGACTAGAGAGTCCCCAAAACAGCAAGAACAGCCTGTAATCCCAAGAGGAAGCTGAGCTGAAGCTTAACAGTCCACTGGGATGGGAGGACACTCACTTCCTAGCAGTGCCGGTGCCCCACGCATTCCTAATTGCAGTAATTTTGTTCTCAAGTAACAGTGGCAGCTAAAAGCTCTTTGTCTCTTGGACCTGCCCAGGCTGGAATCCCAGCATTCCAAAAGTCTCCAGTAAAGGAGTGATGCAAAGTGGTGGCTACCAGCATGGGCAGATCACTTGTTTTGCCTCTAAAGATTGGTTTGACTTCAAGCTCCATGTCTTGGGCACACAGGGTATATTCAGAGCAGGCATGAGCTGCCTTCATCTCCAAGATGTGTTTATAGAAAAATGGGCTGGGGCTCAGCTAAAAGTTGGGACAGAGTAGGGATAGAGCTGGGCTTTTGTTCTGCTGGCCCCAGGCAGACAAAGCCCCCCAGTAAACCATGGAATGGTGTGAGGGGCACACACCAGCCAGCTCAGCACATCCAGCTTTGACACAGAGGCACCAATAAACCCAAAAGCTCTGCCAGAGCTGGCAGGACTGAGCACAGCGAAGGGCAGGCCGTGCCCTGCCAGGCTGCCCGATGCCATCCCGGCGCCGCAGCGGCCCTGCCGGCCCCGATGCTCCTCCCCTGCTCCACAGCCCTTCCTCACGTACGTGCAGATCCTCTCGCAGGCAGCCCTGACTCACCCTCACCGCGCTGCCATGCGCCACAGAGCAGCCAGGCCAGCGAAAACCATAATTTGACCTGGCAAAGACTCTTTTCCCTCAGCCCTGCCAGAAGCTGCTGATTCACCAGAGTCACTACAAGAAGGTCTGCCCACATAAAAAGCCCAACAAAGTCTCATTATTATAGGAAAACCCTCTGGTCAGTCCTGAAACACTGTGTTTCAGCCCTCTAACACTTGCTGCTGCACCCTCCAGCACCTGCAGAGCAGCGTCAGCTTCCTTAGATGCCAAAAAACACAAGCCTTTGCTGGGAAATCACCTCCACGCACAGGCAAGCAGGTTTGCACAGCTTCTAGGAACAAGAGGAATACGGAACAACGGTATCCCGACACAGAAACTGCAGCCAGAGCATGACTTGGAAGTTTATAAAAAACAGTCAAGTGAATTCTCCCTGCCTCATGGAAATCCCCCACCCACTCAAGTCATTTGCAAACATAATTTTAACACCCTTGAAGTCTTTATAAAAATGAAGGAAAAGTTCACTTCCCAGCCAGAATCCCCTTCACAGGATCTTCCAGCAGTTCAGAGGGCTCAGAAAAATTAACTGGAGACACCATGACCTTGCCCAGGAGCGAGAGCAGAAACGCAGGAGCCAGAAAGTACCGCAAACACCCATCTGTGCACAGCACCGTGCCCAAGACCACCAAAAGTAATTTTTAATAGTCCCTCCTGCCTCCCATCACCGTGCATTTACAAGGCATCGATTGAATTCTACTGGAATGACCAGTCTCATATTTATAACAAGAATGTCTGGCATTTCCCACTACTCCGCTTTTTTTAAAATCAAACAGAGGAGCAAGGACTTCAAGGACACCAGAAAACACGGAGCACTCAGTCTGGGCAGAGCAAGGAATGGGGAGTGAGCAATATCCTACAAAGCCTGGATGTTTCTAGCACTGAATGAACCCGAATTCTTTCCCCAAGGAATAATGATTAAATCCCCAAACTTATTGCTCAGCCTGCACATGCTTCAGGCAGGGTGTCCAGACGACGTCTGGTATCTCCCCAGCTCCTGAATATTCCAGACTGGGCCATCTGAGGTCGGGACCAGTTTTACCGTAGCCAGATGACTAATTCCAGTCAGCTCATCCATGGCTCAGCTGAGAGAAAGCCTAAAATCACGGTTTCTCCAGATGTGCCCCTTGGGAATGGAGAAAGGAGAGGGAGCAGCAATCCCCACCCAGGACCAAGTCTTTACTGTTACCGGTGAAAAAGGGAAGTGGAAACTGCAGCAGGGGCTGTCCCCAGGCCACACCAGCAGAGCTGTGTCATTGCCTGCAGGAATTGCAGCCAGGAGGCTCCCAGGGGGTGATGATTCGGAATTTACTGGTCAGCCTCACTTACACAACCTCCTGGACACTGCAGAACAAGGCTGTTCATGTTCAGTGTCTGTGCCCAGAGGCAGAAATGGTTTGAGTTAGTGCTCAGGGCAGGGTTATGAAACCAGGGAGGCCTTCAGATTCCCAAAAAAAGCCTAGAAAAACATCAGCTTTGCTCATTCCAGAAGCTAAAGGCACTCAACAACAGAGAAATGCAGCTGTGCAGAGCAGCAGGCTTCTACCGTGGCCTGGCATCCCCTCTCCCAGGGAGGGAGGGCAGCACATTCCTGCCAGGCAGCCGGTGCCGGAGGTGGTGTCTCGCCGTTACATAAGGACAAAATGGCCACCCCAAAATTCCACCTCTTTTCTGCAAGCCTGGATGGGACTCAGGAGCCACCACCCGCTCCCGGCTGGCCAACACTCTCCCCGGCATTGAGCTGCGGAGCCACGGGAGGAGAGATCCACAACGGAGATGCCTCTCCAGCTTTTTGGCAATGGGGCGTAGGAAAGTCAGGCCCACTCTGGCACTTTCTGTCTGCTGCCGGCTCAGCCTTGCCTTAGCCATGCTGCCCTCCCTGGAAGGCTTAGCTAAAAGAAATAAAGAGGAGGTGACAAGCATCGGATGTTTGGTGACGAGAAAGACTTATCTCGAGGGTATTTGTAGGACACACCTACAGGCTTAACCTTGCAGAGGACAAGGAGCCTTTCAGCCTGGCAAAAAGCACCTGGCTGCCTTCAGGCAAGCTGTAAAAACTTGTTTTACATTATAAAAGAAAGTTTGGGGGGTTTCTTTTCACATTTAACTAGGCGGAGGTGTAGACCACTGTGCTGCATCCCCACTCCAGGATGGAGATTGCTGCACGTGGCAGCGCCCCGGTACTGCAGCCCCATTCCCTACGTGCCATCCATCACCACCCGCTGCGGCTCCATCTTCCCCCTGGAGAACAACGGCCAGGCGGGAGATAAAGAACCAGCACGTGCTCCAGCCGGCCTGGGAAACGTCTTCTTTGCACCAAATTAAATTATCAGCTTGCTGGATGGAAAGGGAATTAAGGCCGGTGGTGGATCACTCCGGCTAACAGCAATAAATGACGGTTTCAATAATATTTACAGCTTCGGATGGATAAAGGAGTAGGTAACCAGAAAAATGCAGGCTGCTGCAGACTCCCCGAGCTCTTTATCTAGTGAAAGCGAAGTTTCGCTGAAGGGTTTCACAGGCAGAAGTCCCCGGTTCAAGCACGTGGCTCGCAGCAGCGCTTCCTGCCTCGCACAAAAACCTTCTGCTTAATCCGGTGATGGGCTGGAAACCCTCTGGCAGCAGCCCGGCTCATTAACCCATCAAGCTCCTTCATATTAGCCAGAATTCTGCTCGATAAACGGGATGTAGGGCATGAAATTACACTTTTCAGAGTTATTTTTTTGTTTAATTAAACACTCCTAGTTGCACAAGTCCCTGGAGGTGTCTGAGTAACCAAAAACCTCTTTGTCATCGCACCTTTGAGCCAAGGCAAATCACGATGAGCAGCAACAGGAGAGTTAACGCTTTAACGTGACAAAAATTTGTTTAAAACACTGATTTTTTTTTTTTTTTTCTGTTAACCTGGGCTTCGCCGATACCAAGTTGCCTTATCAGAACAAAGCAGGTTTTTAGAGATTGCCGTCTACTTTAATAGTCTGAGGAGACAGTCGGGAGGTTCCCATTGTCCACCTACAAAAGCGCTATTCATGCCCTGGTAGCCCTGCAAAGGGGGTTTAAACACGTTTCAAAGGCTTTCACAGTTCAAGAGACTGTCCCAATCAACTGGACGTGTTTTAGCAGGCATAATTACGGGAGATTAAAGCAGAAGGGGCCTTCTCTTCCCGGGGGGGCCGGGAAGAGGCTGCAGCATCAGTGGTGGGTGCAGTGAGCCGGACACTGATTGAAGCTGATGCCCTTCGGGGAACTGCCGGCTTTTACGTGAGCGCGGGCACGGGGGGGGCGGCCCAGCGCCTCTCTCCGTCTGCCTCTGACTCAGCCTCCCGGCAGCTCCTCCGGCACAGCCCGGCCAGCAGGAACCGGCCGGCAGCCGCAGCGGGCCCCGCGCTCCGTTTAACGGCACGGCCGCGGGGCAAACGCCGGGCTCCCCGCTCGCGCGTGTCCGCCTCCATTCACCCGGGCCCTCGCACCACGGACCGGCCCCCCGCCGCCTCCCCGTGCCCGGAGCAGCCGTTTCCCGGTGGGGGCCGCGGGGGGATGCTCGGGCGTTCCCCAGTGCTGGGTCACGGCGGGATGCTCGGAATGGGCGTTTCCCCGTGCGAGGTCTCGGGGGGATGCTAGGAACGGGCGTTCGCCGGTCTCGGGGGGACGCTCGAGGAGGTAGAAGGGGGGATGT
This sequence comes from Dasyornis broadbenti, assembly GCA_013397935.1. Taxonomy (NCBI): domain Eukaryota; kingdom Metazoa; phylum Chordata; class Aves; order Passeriformes; family Dasyornithidae; genus Dasyornis; species Dasyornis broadbenti. The sequence goes on from VZRN01003943.1 coordinate 839,852, forward strand.
GGGGCCGGGGCCGCCCGGCGGCCACGTGCTCGGCGCCGCGAGCCCCCTCCTCAACCGTCCCATAGGGCGCGCGCCCCCTCCCCTCAGCCGCCGCCTGTGGGGGACCCTCTCCCGGCGGCGGAAACACGGGAATAACGGCGATACCAGCGCGGCCGGACCCGCCGCTCACCACCCTTCAGGCCGCCGTTACCTGCCACTGTTCAGTCACGCCCTGATGTCGTCTTCTCCCTCCAAGCGCCACAACCGCTCTGCGCACCGCCCCCACGCCCCGCCAAGGTGATCCCTGCCAGCCGCAGCACCGCCCCCCACGGATCCCTCCGCCGCCCGCCCCGCCGGGGGCCACAGGGGTGGGGCGCCGGAGCTACTTTCACGGGCGGACGCACAAGGCCTGGGGGGAGGCGCTGAGTCACAGCACGCGCCCGGCCGGCCAATGAGGAGGCAACGCAGCCGCCGCGCGCGCGGACGGCGAGTGATCGCCGCCTTAAAGGGGCCGCGGCGCCGTGCGAGGCACTTAAAGGGGCCGCGGCCCCCAACTCACACGGAGCACCCCAATTCACACTGACCCCGCTCAACTCACACTGACACCCCCAACTCACAACTCAGGGCTCCTTCACTGTGGGGGAGCAGCGGCTCTGGGTGTTTTGGGGTACTTTGGAGGGTCCTGATACTCTCCAATGGGAACACTGGAGACCAATGGGGATGCTCTGTAGTGAGGCCATGAGGGCACAGTGCTGGCAACACGAGGCTGACGATGTTGGGGACAAGATGCTGGGGATGCTGAGGACACTGTGCTGGGGCAAGGGGAGACCAGGCCGGAGATGTTGGGGACACGGGGGCCACTGTGCTGGGGACAGTCGAGACAGTTGGGACCCAACATGCACATCCTATGCCAGATCCGTGAAGGCCCTTGACTAGGAATACTGGGGATGCCATTCTGGAGATGTTGGGGACACTCTCAAAACCATGGGGACCCTTTGCCCCATGACAGTGGCTCCACACGGGGACCGTGTGACACTAGGGACATGCCACTGACACAGGGGCCTGCCACACAGACCCTGTGCTGGACTGGAAGGAAATTGTGACAGACATCTGGGGACCCAAAATGGTCACTGGATGCTGGGACCACAGAGGGATCCTGTACTGGAGACACTGGGGACCCTGGGGTCTGTGGAGTGACCAAAAAATGGTCACCCTGTACTGGGGGTGCTGGGGGCCCTGTGCTGGGGACACTGCAGACTGTGTACTGGGGACATTGGGAACCCTTTCCTGGGCTGTGGGGACACTGTGACAGACATGGAGGGGACCCAAAATAGTCACCGTGTACAGGGGACACTGTGGACCCTGTGCTGGACCGTGGGGACAGAATCACAGAATGAACTAGGTTGGAAAAGACCTTTGAGATCATCAATTCCAACCTATGACCTAACACCACCTTATCAACTAAACCTTGGCACTGAGTGCCACATCGAATCTTTTGTTAAACACCTCCAGGGACGGTGACTCCACCACCTCCCTGGGCAGACGATTCCAGTGCCCAATCACTCTTTCAGCAAAGAATTATTTTCCAGTGTCTAACCTAAGCTTCTCCTGGCACAGCTTAAGACTGTGTCCTCTCGTTTTGACACTGTGGGGGAGACCCAACATGGCCACCCCAAGGGGCACCCTGTGCTGGGGCCACTGTCGACCCTGTGCTGGGAACGCTGGGCTGGGCTGTGGGGACACTGTGACAGACATGGCGGGGACCCGAAACGGTCACCGTGTGCTGGGGACACTGTAGGGGAGACCCAACATGGCCACCCCTTGGGGCACCCTGCGCTGGGGACTGCCGTGACCCCGAGCCGGGACACGGAGACCCCACACTGGGGACACTGGGGTCGCTGGCAGCCCCGTGTCCCCCCATGGCGCTGCTCCGCCCTCAGGGGGTACCG
>VZRN01003943.1:851417-871307 GCA_013397935.1 Dasyornis broadbenti
GCCCTGCTCCATGGGATATATATATATATATACTTATTTATATATATCTTCTATAAGTCCAACATACTTTGATCCTTCTTTTTTTCCCCCAACGCAGGGAAAAAGGAAAATCTTGCCGTTTTTCTTTATTTTCCAAACAAGCATCCTCCAGGTGAAGCGCCCGAGGCTGGTCCCGTCCCACCGGCTTTGGTTTAAGAATCCATTTGGAGCCTCTTTTCCTCGTTTCTCCTGGGAAATCGGTAGCAGCAAATGAGTGCTTTAAAAAAAAACCCCAAAAAACAAAGGTAGATCGTGGCCCGGCTGCCCGGAGCCATCGGCCTTGCTCCCGGTGAGGGATCCGGTGAGTCCTGGCGAGCGGCCGGCGGCGAATCGCAGCCCTGGCACCGCATCGCTCCCCTCCTTCCTCATCTTCCTCTCGTTCCCGTTAAACAACAAACAAGACCAGTTTGGGAAAAAATTCATAAAAGGAAAAGCTACGACCAAAACACTCTCTTCTTCGCCGTTTTCTTCTTCACCTCCTCCTCCTCCTCTTCCTCCTCCGGGACGTGTTGCAAAGAAAGAGAGTTACGGGTTTGGATACTGCACTTGGGGAAGGGGAAAGTCGTCAGACACCGCGGGACGTCCGACCTGAAACAGAAGGAAGAGGCTGTCAGTCTGTTCCTGGGGGATGGAGGGAGAGAAGGATGAAGGGAGGGACGGGGTGGGTGGTCCCAGGCACAGATCCCTGCGCACGCTCGGGGATGTAACGTGGGGACACTCCATGAGTGCCACATCCCCCAGGGCCAGGCCCTCTCACCTCTCCGCAGACTGAGCTGGGGTCAGTAGGGTCTGTTGGCATCTTTCGGCCGCTTTAGCTGCACTTTTAGCCTCTTCATGCCGATCTGGAAGCCATTCATGGCCTGAATGGCCGCCTGGGCGCTCGTCGGATTGTCAAAACTGACGAAACCTGGTGGCGAGGGGACACGGGGTTGTCACCGCACACATCACAGGCGGCTGCCTTGCCTGAACCCAGGCACTGAAATCCCGCGGGATGCTGCTGGTTTGGGGGTGCTGGGGTAACAGCACAGCCCCATATTGCAGGGGACTGGGTGACAGGTGGTGGCACTGCAGGGACACTGAGGCCTGCAGGGACACCGAGATGACCGGGCTGTGAGGACGGCAGCATAAGAGGGTCCACAGGACACCAGAGTGGTCTGCAGGGACACTACGGGATGGGATTTATGGGGTCACTGGGGTGACAGGGTCTGTTAAAGGGATAGGGGCTGAAGGAACACTGAGGCGACAGGGTCTGTGGGGATACCGAGGTCTGCAGGTCTGTGCAGATACCAGGGTGATGGGGGTCTGTGGGGACACCAAAATGGGATGTGTGGGCTCAGGGGACATCTGGAGGCCAGGCCTGTAGAGACCCTGCGGTGATGGGGCCTCCAAAGACACCGCAGTGGAAGAGTCTACGGGAACACGAAGCTGACAGGGTCTGTGAGGACACTGAGAGGGAGGTCCAGATCCCTGAGCTGGGGACACTGGGGAGAGCTGGACCCCCAAGCAGGGGACAGCAGGGAGACGTGGACATCTGAGCTGGAGACCAGGGAAAGACAGATCCCCAAGATGAGATGTTGGAGAGATGGATTCCCAAGCAGAGACTTCAGGGAGAGACGGACCCCTGAGATGGAGATGCTCTAAGCTGGGATGTTGGGAAGAGCCAGACCCGAGCTGGGGATACTGGAGACAGATCTCCAAGATGGGGATACTGAGGAGAGCCAGACCCCTGAGCTGGGAACACTGGGGAGAGTCAAGCACTTGAGCTGGGATTTAGGGAGAGACAGATCTCCTGAGCTGGAATATTAGGAGAGCTGGACCTCCAAGTTGGAGATCAGGTTAAATAGGACTCTGGAGCTGGAGACTGGGGAGAGCTGGGATGTTGAGGAGAGCCAGATCCTTAAACTGGGATGCTGAGGAGAGCCAGACCCCTGAGTTGGGATGTTGAGGAAGAGCCAGAGCTCCAAGCTGCAATGCTAAGGATAGCTGGAACCTCAAGCTGGGGACTGCGAAGAGCTGGAGCCCTGAGCTGGGACACCCCAGGACTTACCAAAGCATTTACTCTGGTTGGTGGCACGGTCCACAAAGACTTTGGCAGAGATGACGTTGCCGAAAGGCAAAAACATCTGCGTGAGCTCCGCGTCCCCGAACTCCTGGGGCAGGTGATAAATAAACAGGTTACAGCCCTCGGGACCTGGGTGACACACAAAGGACAGGACACGTCAGCCACGAGGTGGGGCCACCCCGGGGGGGACACTGAGGGGCCACCGGCCCCACGCGGGGTGACCCCCAGCCCTCACCTTCTCGCTGCTGCTGTGGGATGAGGGGTGCTTGCTGGGGAAAGGCTTGGCTGATGGGAGCATAGGCAGTGGGATAAGCTGCTGGAAGAGAGAAACACGGAGCTGAGGGCACAGCACCCACCCAGTCACGGGAAGGGCTGGGACAGGCATGGCCCCTGCTGCCACCTGTGATGGAGGGGCCTCTCCTGCCCCAGGGCTGCTGGTTCTGCCTTTCCCATCCCTCCTGGCACGCCAGGGATGTGGGAACAGCTCTCCCACAAGGGATGCTGGTGATGGCAGTAACATGGCCTCAAAGCTGAGGAATGACGGTACTTCTGGTTGAAAACCCCCAAAAATGTGGGGTCCAAAACTTGATTTTCTGTTGTAAATCTGGATGTTGCTGTCAGTGCTTCTAATTAAATGGCCGCTGGGCTTGACGTACTTCCATGGGAGGTTCTGACTCCCTTTCCTCCATGGCTCATGTCCTTGGCTATCAGATTTGGTCATGTGATGAACATCCGAAGACTTGGTGTCTTGGTGTGGAACCGGCTCTCTGTCACCTCCCAAACCTCACCCCCCCTCCTCAGTACCACTGCCAGGTGTTGTATCCCACAGAGTTCTTTCAGCCCCGTGTGTATTAAAATTCACTTTCCACCATCCGAAATGTGCATGGGGGGCCATGACAGGAGCCAGTGGAATGAGGGGACGGTGCTTTCATCGGCTTTGTCACCTTGGAGGTCCTGCCAGGGCACAGCACCTGGTGCTCCCCTCATCAATCTGTGCTCAAATATACGGCCCCAGTCCAATGTTCAACCCCAGGATGACGTTCGCCTCCCAAAAATAAGGGTGAGGAGCAAAGGGGGAAGAAAAGAAAGGAGTGGAAAGCGAAGTTTGAGACCTGCATAGTGCTGCATGCCGGCGTAGGCCTGCTGGAGGGGGTCTGCCACCGTGGGGCTTTGAGCTGGGAAGAGAAGAGAAAGGAAAAGGAACACAGAATAAGCCAGAGAAAGCCACGGATGCATGCGCAGCTCCCGCGGGAAGGTTCCTGGCCAAGCGCCGCCACAGAGGGGCAGAGCTGCTCCTGGCCCGAATTCCCTCCTCCCTGCGGTGATGCCACGGGAGCACAGGGCTGTTTCATCCAGCATCTTCCTGGGATGGGGAGCAGTCCTGGAGCATCCAGCATGAGCCAGCACACGCCCCCAGCCCCGGGGGGGCGGGCGGGAGGGAGGAGGGTACCTGGGTAGGGGTGGATGCCATTGGTGTAGATGGTCTCGGAGGCGGGCTGCCCGTTGGTCTGGGGCGGCAGTGGGCTGAAGCCGTTCACCCCGATGGGCGTGGCGATGCTGGGCACCGGCGCCGTGCTGATCCCCGGAGGGGTGCTCGTACCTGCGGGAGCACAGCGTCAGCGCCGGCATCACCCCGAGAGTGCCCTCCGAAGGTGCCAAGCGGCAAAGGCAGGGGTACTACCTGAAGAGGGGGTGAGCGGGGCAGCCACCAGCCCGCTGACGTTGAAGGCGGCCATTTGTTGCATCTGGGCGGCGGCGATAGCGGCCATGGGGTTGAGGCAGGTGCCCTGCGCGGCCGCCATCAGGGCTGCCTGCTGCTGCATGATCTTTGGGAAAGAAAGGGGGAAAAGGGACAGAGAGCAAGAGGCAGAGAGAAGGAGGGAGAGGGGATGGTAGATCAGCATCTCCGTTTTGGATGGATTCAGAGGGGTAAATGCAACCCGCTGCCTCCTGGGGACAGGAGGAGGTCTCGGTGACGCTAAACATGGGACCACTGCACCCTACAGCCACCCTCAGCTGGGGGGAAAATCCCTGCATGTGCCCCTAAACAGGGATACACCAGCCCTAATAGGCATCCACACTGCCAGGACTGGTGCTTTCATGGGCCAAACCAGCCTGTCCACCCACGGGGCTCCCCCAAAGCCCCCAGTCTGCACCAGCTCCTACCGCTTGCGTGTAGGCCCCATAGGCACCGAACTGAATGGTCATGGGGTTGAAGATGCCCAGCTGCCCCGCCATCTGATGCATCCGCCGCAGGGTCCTCTCCTTATCGGTGTCCGCAAACTTCACCACCAGGCTGGACGAGGCACCCTGAGGTAGGGAGAAGATGGGGCTGATGGTGGGACAACGGCAGTGCCCCCAAAATATGTCCTTGCCATGGGTGCTGGCTCACAGCATCCACAGCATCCTCAGCCTGGGGATGCTGCCCAGCTTGGCAGCAGCAACCAACGATCGATGTGAGGTTTAATTATAGCCAGTTTTTCTCCCCGGTGGCAGCTCCCTGACCTCTGCTTCCTTTCCCCTTCCTTGTTCACAATTCTGACCTTGAGCGTTAATTAAACTGCCCCTTTCTCTGGCATGGAGAGAATTAGCCTCACGCTCCCACCTCTGGAGCTCAGCACCCTGGCAAGGAGGAACCTGGGGTGATGTGGCCAACAAATTGCCTGTCTGTAGGATTTTGATCCAATTAGACTGAGGATCAAATTAGTTGGTGATTGGATTAGGCAGGCAGCACGGGGTCGGCTGGGGCAGGGTGCGAGCCTGGCACTTACCGGCATGGTTTGGCTGCCGTGCAGGCTGTTGATGGCAGCCTGTGCCTCGGCGTGGCTGCCGTACTTCACAAAGGCACAACCTAAGGGAACAGAGGGAACATGGGACAGGTTGGATTTGGCCATTGCGGGTCCATAGGGTGCCCACTCAGTGCCCCAAATCCCACCTTTGCTGGCTCCATCAGGCCCTCGGAGGATGGTGCACTCCTCAATCTGGCCGAAGGGCTCAAAGAGGCGGCGGACATCGTCCTCGCTCTGCTGCTTCCCCAGCATGCCCACAAAGAGCTTCCTGTCTTCTAAAAACAAAACCAAGCCCGTCAGAGAGCGGGAGCTCACTCACCATCTCAACCCCTTGTCACAAATGGTGTATGCAAGGGAGAGAGCCGAGTGAGACCAGAGAGAGGGAGCAACACTGATCCCATGGAGAAGGAGCCGGGCTTATCATCTCCATCCTGCCAAACACCTAGGGTGGGAAAACCTCTCCTGTGGAAAAATTGCCGAGGGGTGAATCTTGGAAGAGCCACTGCTTTAGGAAGTAGAGTTGGGGCTTTTCCCAGGGCTGAGGGGGCTGGCTTCCCCAGCACTGGGGTGGGATGTGGTGGGAACAAAGAGAACCCACAAACCAGCGGCGATCGCCTTCATATGATCGACTCACAGAACAACCCGCAGCCTCCGGCCGTGCCCAGGGGACATCAATAACCCAAACACAAGAGAAGGGAGAGTAAATAATGAGAATTTCATGATTATTACCAGCATCTGTCTTGTGCGGCCACGCGCTCCTGCCGCACGCTAATGGCATTTGACAAAGAAAATAAGGTGCCCTGTCAAGAGCGTTGCCGGGGAAATAAATAAATAATGGCAGGAGACGATGAATGCTCCGTCCGTTAAGGTACCAGGAAAATTAGTTAAGGGAATAGGGCTTGTGTGTTGTCTAGTTAAACATAAACCATCTCCCAGGGGGAGCAGGCTGGGCAGCCCAGCGTTGCCTCCTGGGTGAGGGGGCTGGAGCTGGGAGCCCCAGCTCACCCATCGATTTTTAATACTTCACCAATTACGCTTGGTAAATGGGTAATTTATTTGCTGGGTCCCGCTGGGATGTGCCGGGACCAGCTCCCGGTGTGTTTAATAACAGGGTTTGGGTAGTGGCGGGATCTGCCAAGGGCAGGCGGCCCCCACAGAACATCCTGCCTGTCTGATAGTGCCTACCTGCCCAGCAACACAACAGATGTGGGACTTTGATCCAGTTCCTGTCATTTTGCCCAAATGATCACCTCAGCCTGGCAGTGCCGCAGCCCCATGAGTGGCAAATACTCACAAAGAATTTGGGGAGTTGGTGGCCTGAGAGGGGCTCGGGCCATGTGCAGCCAACTCCTGCCCCAGGGTCCCCAGAGGCAGCTCCGCACAGGGAATTGGCTTGTTTGGTAAACGAAGGTGGTGAGGGAGAGCTCTGCCCCCTAGGATGTTGGGATGCTCATGGTATGATGTCAGGACATTCCCTGCATGATGTCAGGATGTTCCCCCCTGCTGACCAGGCAGGGAGAGAGAAAATGGCATTTGCTCTGCACTCAGGTTTGGATGCCACCAGCAAAGGCAGCTCCTTTCCTGGGTTTCTCTCCAAACCAACTGTTCCGCAGCAGCCCCCACAATGCCACCGTGTCCCCCATCACCCCCTGGGTGACCCTGTGCCCCGCTGCCAGTGCCAGGCAGCCGGGGAATTGGGGACCTACCTCCTCGGCCCTCGCTGTCGGCCGGCTTCACCTGGATGGGGCGGTTCATCTGCAACATGCAAGTAAGAGCAGGCAGTCAGTGTGGTGCCCCCTGAACCCTTTCCATGGGGATCAGCAGGATTTGGCCAACGACTTGCGCAGGGAGCCGGGGAAAAGGGGAGGGACCTGCAAGAACAGATCCAGGGCTCATGGCCACGGTGACCCAGGGATGTCACGTGTGGAGGGCAATGCTCTGGCCCCAGAGATGGGCACCCGGTGCTGCAGGCACCCGCGGGGCTGCCGGTGCCAGCCTTGGCTGCCTGCCTGCTTTCCTCGACTGCAAAGGACTGCAGAGGCAGCAGCAGCACCCCGGTGGCCCCGGCCCCTCCAGCACCACCGCCCTTCTTTTCCCAAACCTCACCCAAATTTGGCCTCCTCGTCACCGCCGTGTGCACCCGCGAGCGTGACACCCGTGTGCAGCAGGACACACGGGGCTGGCAGGCACATCCCTAGCCCGCTGCCCCATGGAGCCATTTCTCCTCCTCTCTCCCCCTCCTTTTTCCCCTCTTTTAGCCGAAAAATGCTACCAATTATGGTCGTTTCCATGGCAACAAGCGTGCTTCCCCCGCGATGCTGCGGAGCCTGAGCCATGTGCTCGATGGGGTCGCCACGGCAACGGTGAGATGTCACACATGACGGCGCGGGGGTGCGCACACGAACACGCCTTGAGCACACACGGAGACAGTCGCCCCCATGTGCGCGTGCATCCCCATCCCAGGTGCCCCCTGCCGCACCCCTGGAGGGGGTCCCTAAATTTCAAGGCTGGGTGGGGGCAGAACCAGTCCCCCCCACATTAGGGTGAGGAAGAGGATGGGGAAGAGAGAAGAGGAGGGAGGTTTCCACAGCAACTGCCTCGTCTCCAGGGAAACATGGAGAGAAATGTCAGTGCAGAGCTGAGGATGGTCCAGGGAAGGGACTGAGTCCCCAGGAGCCATGGGGTGGCACAGGGTGGCACTGAGGGACACTTCACAGTGTCACCCATCACATCACCAGTCCCCCAAATATCCACCTTGTGCCAGGGCAGGATTTGGCTCACCCCAAACTCATGAGGCTGTGACAGCACCAAGACCCTAAACCCAGCACCCTGGAGCCCCTCACATCCCTGCCACGGCCGGGAGGAGGGAAGCCCATTTTGGGGGGGCTGCCCCTCTCCACTGACCTGCCAGCCCCATTTACCAGCAGTGATGGCCTTTGATGGAATAAATTTCCCATGCCCGCTGCTGTATGCTTAATGTAATAAACCCAGTGAGGATGATTTAGAATAACATTTACAGAGCCGCAGAGTGTCATTTTGATGTGTCTCCCGTCTCCGCTTGCCGGTTATTAAACTGTATTGATTCCCCGGGAGCGGCTGATGTTTATAAATGTCAGGCCTCGGGGACCAGCTAACCTACCCCAGGGCTGCCACACCACACCAGAGAGAAACCGCCCTGGCCTCTAGACACCCCCAGAAGGAGGTTTTGGCACCCTTGGCATCACCACGTGCCCACCATGGGGTGCTCGGTGACCCCCTGTGGCACCCAGACCTCCTGATTGTCCCCACAGCACCCCTGCACCCTGCTCACACAGCCACCAGTCACAGCCCTCCATCCATCCTCCCACAGCTAAACAGCCACACAGGCATCTCCCCCAGCTCCTGACACCCACCTGCCCACCTGCAACATCCATCCATCCATTCATCCATCCTGGACACCCACACCCATACACCCATCTTCCCCCAGGATTCATCCAGCCAACCTCCAACATCCATTCCCATAGCATCCATCCATCCCCATACCACCCATCCATATTCCCGACACCCATCCACATAACACTCATCCATCCCCAACACCCATCCTCATAACACCCATTCATTCTCACAGCAACATCGATATTGCCAACACCCATCCATCCCCTTAGCACCCATCCATATCCCTGACATCCATCCCTATACACCCATCCATCCCCACACACCTATCTATCCCCATAGCACCCTTACACCCGCCCATCCATCTCCCATCTCGCCACCACCCACCTTTGCACACCCACAGCATCCACCCTTCCATCCATTCATCCACCCCCAACTCCCAGCCATCTCCCACACCCCAAGGATATAGTGACACCCTGCTTGGGGTGTTCCAGCACCATCACCAGCAGCCCACAAAGCCCCCGCTAGAACACCCCATGGTCAAATCACTGGTGTTCCACAGCCCAGGGGGTCACCAGTGGTTGCTAAACCACCTCCTGACTGCTCAGGCACTGTCCCCCACCCAAAGTGGGAGCCCTCCAAGAGCCTGGGTATCAGGAAGAGCCAGCCCATGGTGAATCACTGCTGGGGGATGTGTCCAGTGGGACAGGGTCACTTCTGGCCTTTGTTCGTTCCTTGGCATCATCCTCTTCCTCCTTGTCCTCACAAACCAACAGCCAGAGGATCCAGCAGGCCACCATGCATCCAAATGAGATGGAGGTGGCGGGTGACACTGGAGCAGTGAATGCCTGTGGGAGCCTGGTGTCCATGAAACTCCAGGGTTCCCAAGCCCCTCTGTACCAAGTGCAGGGAGACAGGAACCAGGGTACTGGCACTCACTCATCATGGGAACACCTTGACCCACAGCAAGGGCACACAGCTGGCCTGTGGACAGCCACACTACCGCCCTGCATGCACATGCATGACCACCCTGGCACACACCGCACACCTCTGAGCACAACCACAGACCCCCAGCACCCTCCAAGCACACCCACCCTCGATCTCCCCAGCACAGCTGTACACCCCCGGAGCCGCACACTTGTGCCCACACAGCACTGCGCACACCACACGTCTGTCCCAGCATCGCTGCACACCCACGTGTGGCCACGCACCACCACACTCAGCCCCATGGGCCCCTGGACAGCCCCAGTCCTCATGGGCACCCACATGCCCACGCAACACCCACAGAACCCTCCCTGCTGCCATGGATCCTGCACAACCATGGGCATGCACCCCGGGATGCACAGCCGAGGACACAATGCCCCTTGCCTCAGTTTCCCTGTTGCAGCAGCAGAACCCACAGTGGGACCCCCAGGAGCCCTCTGCAGACACATGGACACCTTGTGTGGCTCACAGACACCTCCAGGAGCACCCACATCTCATCCCCACCGCCTCCATGCACACCTGAGCCCGGTGCAACACCTGCGCGCACCTGCACTCCCTGTCACACCCAGTGTGCCCACACAGCCTCGCTGCTGCCACTCCCCCAGCCCACGTGCACCCACACCCTGTCACCATCACTGGGCAAAGACACCCTCAGCTCCCCTTAACACACACACAGACACCCATGCGCTTGCACACCTAACACCCACCTGCGCACACCCAGGGGGGCAAAGCCGTACCCCTGCCAATGCACACACACACCCCTGCACTGCCTGTGGGTGCAGCACCCCCCAAGTGCTGCCCCTTGCACACCCAAACCACACACACACACACACACACAAACCCACAGTGGAAAAATACACCCTCCAGCCAATACACACCCCAACCCCATCCCTGGGGGCAGACACACCTTCTCACCATCATCCTCCATCGCTGCCTGCAAGCACATCCCGCAGCAAACACGCCATTCATTCCTGGGTGCTGGTACACCCTTCTCGCTGACACCCACAGCACACACAGGCCCCCCGGTGCAGATACACCTCTCCACCAACACCCCCTGCTGACACCCTCCCCATCCCTGGGTGCAGATACACCCTCTCGGCAACACACACACACACACAGAGAAACAGTCACAACCCCCATCCCTGAGTGCAAATACACCCTCATCACCAACAACCAGCCTGCCAACACATGCACCCCATCCCTGGGTGCAGATACACCCTGCTCAGCAACATTCACACCCACACACCCCATCTGTGGGTGCAGATGCATCCCCTCACCAACACCCCTCCAACCCCATTCCTCTGTGCCAATACACCCTCCTCACCAACACCCACCCCTGAGAGCAGATACACCCCCTCACCAACACCCCTCCATCCTCATCCCTGGGTGCAGATACACCCACACCCATTCATACACCCCACCAATCCTGTGTGCCCATTCAGCCTGCTCATCAACACCCCTCCATCTCCATCCCTGTGTGCAAATACACCCTGATCACCAACAGTGCTCCATCCCCATCCTATGCCTGAGAGCAGATACACCCCCTCACCAACACCCCTCCATCCTCATCCCTGGGTGCAGATACACCCACACCCATTCATACACCCCACCAATCCTGTGTGCCCATTCAGCCTGCTCATCAACACCCCTCCATCTCCATCCCTGTGTGCAAATACACCCTGATCACCAACAGTGCTCCATCCCCATCCTATGCCTGAGAGCAGATACACCCCCTCACCAACACCCCTCCATCCTCATCCCTGGGTGCAGATACACCCACACCCATTCATACACCCCACCAATCCTGTGTGCCCATTCAGCCTGCTCATCAACACCCCTCCATCTCCATCCCTGTGTGCAAATACACCCTGATCACCAACAGTGCTCCATCCCCATCCTATGCCTGAGAGCAGATACACCCCCTCACCAACACCCCTCCATCCTCATCCCTGGGTGCAGATACACCCACACCCATTCATACACCCCACCAATCCTGTGTGCCCATTCAGCCTGCTCATCAACACCCCTCCATCTCCATCCCTGTGTGCAAATACACCCTGATCACCAACAGTGCTCCATCCCCATCCTATGCCTGAGAGCAGATACACCCCCTCACCAACACCCCTCCATCCTCATCCCTGGGTGCAGATACACCCACACCCATTCATACACCCCACCAATCCTGTGTGCCCATTCAGCCTGCTCATCAACACCCCTCCATCTCCATCCCTGTGTGCAAATACACCCTGATCACCAACAGTGCTCCATCCCCATCCTATGCCTGAGAGCAGATACACCCCCTCACCAACACCCCTCCATCCTCATCCCTGGGTGCAGATACACCCACACCCATTCATACACCCCACCAATCCTGTGTGCCCATTCAGCCTGCTCATCAACACCCCTCCATCTCCATCCCTGTGTGCAAATACACCCTGATCACCAACAGTGCTCCATCCCCATCCTATGCCTGAGAGCAGATACACCCCCTCACCAACACCCCTCCATCCTCATCCCTGGGTGCAGATACACCCACACCCATTCATACACCCCACCAATCCTGTGTGCCCATTCAGCCTGCTCATCAACACCCCTCCATCTCCATCCCTGTGTGCAAATACACCCTGATCACCAACAGTGCTCCATCCCCATCCTATGCCTGAGAGCAGATACACCCCCTCACCAACACCCCTCCATCCTCATCCCTGGGTGCAGATACACCCACACCCATTCATACACCCCACCAATCCTGTGTGCCCATTCAGCCTGCTCATCAACACCCCTCCATCTCCATCCCTGTGTGCAAATACACCCTGATCACCAACAGTGCTCCATCCCCATCCTATGCCTGAGAGCAGATACACCCCCTCACCAACACCCCTCCATCCTCATCCCTGGGTGCAGATACACCCACACCCATTCATACACCCCACCAATCCTGTGTGCCCATTCAGCCTGCTCATCAACACCCCTCCATCTCCATCCCTGTGTGCAAATACACCCTGATCACCAACAGTGCTCCATCCCCATCCTATGCCTGAGAGCAGATACACCCCCTCACCAACACCCCTCCATCCTCATCCCTGGGTGCAGATACACCCACACCCATTCATACACCCCACCAATCCTGTGTGCCCATTCAGCCTGCTCATCAACACCCCTCCATCTCCATCCCTGTGTGCAAATACACCCTGATCACCAACAGTGCTCCATCCCCATCCTATGCCTGAGAGCAGATACACCCCCTCACCAACACCCCTCCATCCTCATCCCTGGGTGCAGATACACCCACACCCATTCATACACCCCACCAATCCTGTGTGCCCATTCAGCCTGCTCATCAACACCCCTCCATCTCCATCCCTGTGTGCAAATACACCCTGATCACCAACAGTGCTCCATCCCCATCCTATGCCTGAGAGCAGATACACCCCCTCACCAACACCCCTCCATCCTCATCCCTGGGTGCAGATACACCCACACCCATTCATACACCCCACCAATCCTGTGTGCCCATTCAGCCTGCTCATCAACACCCCTCCATCTCCATCCCTGTGTGCAAATACACCCTGATCACCAACAGTGCTCCATCCCCATCCTATGCCTGAGAGCAGATACACCCCCTCACCAACACTGCTCTATCCTCACTCCCAACCCCATCCCTGGCTTCAGATACACTCCATCACCAACACCCACAGTCACAACCCCCATCTCCATGTGCAAATACACCCTGATCACCAACACTGCTCTATCCCCAGCCTATCCCTAGGAGCAGATGCACCCCCTAACCAACACTCCTCCATCCTCATCCCCGTGAGCAGATACGCCCTGCTCACCATCACCCCCCGCCAACACCCCTCCATGCCCATCGCCGGGAGCAAGGATCCACACCCTCGCCATCATCCCCACTCCCACACAGCATCCCCGAGAGCAGATACACCCCTTCGCCATCACCCACATCCCTCCTACAGCCCCCCCCCGATGTAGCCCCCCTACCCCGGCACGGGCAGAGGCTGCCGGGCGGTGCCGGGCCATGCCGGGCCGGGCGGAGCGGAGGTGGCGGCAGACAAAGGCGGGGCCCTACCTCGATGCAGAGGATCTTGGACCCGGTGGGCACCCACAGCACAGGCGGCCGCGGCCCGGGCGCCGGCACCTGCGGCAGCTGCATGGCCGGACCGGCCGGACCGCCGGCTTCACCGAGGCGGTTCGGCTACGCTCAGTTCCACCCGAGGCGGCTCGGCCCGGCCCGGCCCGGCCCGGCTCGGCTCGGTTCGGCTGGGTTGGGCTCGGCTCGGCCGGGTTCGGCTCGACTCGGCTGGGTTCGGTTCGGCTCGGCTCGGCTGGATTCGGCTGGGCTCGCGCAGCGGCGCGCGGGGGGCGGGGCACAGGGCGGGGCGGCCGCAGCCCCGCCGAGGCGAACAGGGCGGGGGCGTGGCCTCGGTAGGGACACGCCCACCGCCGCCTGGACACGCCCCCGGCCCCCGACACGCCGGGGGCGGGGCCTGGCAGGGGCTTGGGGGCGAGGGTGGGAACACGGGGGGTTCGCANCTGCTCTATCCCCAGCCTATCCCTAGGAGCAGATGCACCCCCTAACCAACACTCCTCCATCCTCATCCCCGTGAGCAGATACGCCCTGCTCACCATCACCCCCCGCCAACACCCCTCCATGCCCATCGCCGGGAGCAAGGATCCACACCCTCGCCATCATCCCCACTCCCACACAGCATCCCCGAGAGCAGATACACCCCTTCGCCATCACCCACATCCCTCCTACAGCCCCCCCCCGATGTAGCCCCCCTACCCCGGCACGGGCAGAGGCTGCCGGGCGGTGCCGGGCCATGCCGGGCCGGGCGGAGCGGAGGTGGCGGCAGACAAAGGCGGGGCCCTACCTCGATGCAGAGGATCTTGGACCCGGTGGGCACCCACAGCACAGGCGGCCGCGGCCCGGGCGCCGGCACCTGCGGCAGCTGCATGGCCGGACCGGCCGGACCGCCGGCTTCACCGAGGCGGTTCGGCTACGCTCAGTTCCACCCGAGGCGGCTCGGCCCGGCCCGGCCCGGCCCGGCTCGGCTCGGTTCGGCTGGGTTGGGCTCGGCTCGGCCGGGTTCGGCTCGACTCGGCTGGGTTCGGTTCGGCTCGGCTCGGCTNCACAGGTACAGGGGTGTTAGCACAGGTACAGGGGCGAGCACAGGTACAGGTGTGTGAATACATGTACAGGGGGTGCATAGATACGTGGGCTGAGCACAGGTACAGGCAGTATGAGCAGGTACAGGGAGTGCTCAGACACAGGTGTGTGAGTACAGGTACAAGGTGTGTGAGCAGAGAGAGGGTGTGAGGAGAGGTACAGGTGTGTGAGCACAGATACAGGGGTGCACAGGTACAGGGTGTGAGGACAGGTACAGGTGTGTGAGGACAGATATAGGGGTGCACAGGTACAGGGTGTGAGGACAGGTACAGGGGTGTGAGCAGGTACAGGTGTGTGAGGACAGATACAGAGGTGCACAGATACAGGATGTAAGCACAGGTACAGGGGTGTGAGCAGGTACAGGGGGTGAGCACAGGTACAGGAGGGATGCACAAGTATGGAGGGCTGTGCACAGGTAGAGGGGTTGCACATAAGCACACCTGGGTGTGCTTGTATGCACAATCAGAGAGGTGTGCACAGGCACAGAGATGCATCCACAGGCACACACAGGTGTGTACCCAAGCATACACACGTGCATACATGTGGGTGTGCACAAGCACAGAAGGGGTGCTCAGGCACACACAGGTGAGCACATGCAGGTGTGAGCACCTGCATGGGCACAGCAGTGTGAGCACCTCTGCACTGCCATGTGCACACACACGGAGGGGCAGACACAGCCGTGAGCCCCCGCAGGGCACGTGCTCGCACACCCACGTGCACACTCGTGCTCTCACACACACACCTCCACCGCCTTGAGCGAGAGGCCGTGGCAGCAGCCATACGCACACGTGTGTGCCTGATGAGCACCCCCAGGCAGGCTCTGAGCCCGGCCTCCTTTAGGCTCCAAGGTGGGCTGTTAATTCTTGAACCTACTGATACACGGCCCCGCAGGTGAGACCATGGCTCAGGAAGTCACATCCCCACAAACCTCATCCCCCTCTGCCAGCTCCACGCACCCGTGGCAGGGATTGATATTCACGGGCCCCGGCTCTTTCCCCAGCCAACCCGCGGGCTTATTGATTTTTATTTAGGCGAATAATTAAATATTTATTTTCACTTTGTTAAGCTCGGGAGGTCGGAGCCCACAGAAAGCGCAACAGCACGCGGGCGGCTGGAAAATCAATGCCTCGGTTTGTGGCCACTGCAAGCGGCTCCTGCGCCTCGGGGAGGTGTCACCGGCCCCCACCCCGGCTCACCCTAATCCCCTGGTGTCACTTAAGGCTCCCATGCCCTGGGGAGGTGTCACCAGGCGCTGCGCCAGCTCAACTCGACCACCTCAGTGTCATTTAAGCCTCCTGTGCTTCAGGGAGGTGTCACCGGCCCCTGCCCCAACTCACCCCGGCCCCCTGGTGTCACTTACCCCTGGCAGTGTCTTCTGCTCGTGCAGGGCACTCTGTGCCTTCAGTGCGGAGTCGCGGGCGCAGTAGGTGAGGAAGGCACAGCCTGTGGAGACAGGGAGACAGGGTCAGTGTCCGGCCTGGCATCGCCACATAGCCACAGGCACGCAGGGAGCCGGTGCCACAGCTGGTGGCACTGTGGTGTCTCAGTACCCAGCACCCCAGCACCCTGGTACTGTGGCATCCAGCACCCCAGCACCATGGCACCGGATACCCTGGCATCCAGAACCCTGGCACTGAGGCATCCGGCATCCCAGCACTCTGGCACCCTGGCACGGTGGCACCCAGCACCCCAGCAACCTGGCATGGTGGCATTCAGCATCCCAGCACCCCACCATCCTGGCACCCTGGCATTCAGCATTCTGGCACCCTGGCAGTCTACAGCCTCGGATCTGGCACCCTGGCACTGTGGCATCCATCACCTGAGCACCATGGCATCCAGCATCCCAGCACTCTGACACTCTGGCACCACAGCATCCAGCATCCTGGTACCCTGGTACTCTACACCCGGATGGGCACACACAGGGCCAGGGCTCACCCCCAGAACAGCGCGGGAGGTGGAGCAGCGGGTGAAGGAAGGAGCCAGGGAGGCTGGGCAGTGGCGCTCCAGCCCCAGCCCTGGGGAAAGACACAGCCCAAGTCCTCCAGGAAGTAGATCTCCAGGCGTCAAGGCTGTGCACCTTGTCTTGCCACCACACTTCTCCCAGCCCTGAGCATCCTCCTTGGGATGAGATTCATGTGGCAAAGGCACTCCAGCTCCTTCGACATCATGGTGCTTTGGGAATCAGGAATACGCCTGGGGTGAGGTTTTCCCACGCTGACTCACGCTGCCGAGCCACTCGCTCGCACAGAGCTGGCAGCGACGAGCGAGCCCTGGGGACAGGGTCCGGTCCTCTTCCCTCCATTTCTCCTGGAGCATTCCTGGTCCCTGTGCCACCACTGCGCCGCTCCCTCCCCGAGGGCTCCCCCACAATTTGCTGGGGTCACATCCAAAAGCATCAGAAAGTGATATTAAAACAGCAGCAAAACAGTTTCCCTTCAACAAAGTAAATATTTAATGAATAAAATTGACATTGATGCATTTTTAATATTGGCACAATTAAATCCGCCAGCTGATTAAGTATTAATAACTCTTAATAAGTACAATCAGCGTGCCTGGGAGGAGAGGGAGCATGGCGGCAGGGCGGGGGATGCGGCAGGATGGGGTCCCTCGCCCACCTTGGGATGATGGGGACATCTGCCCTCGTGGTGAGCAAGGAGAGATCCCCCTGGATCAATATTCTCCTGCTGCGGGTGGGAAGGGGAGATCAGCACAGCAGCTCGCCTCAGTCCCGGTGCCATTTCCAGTGTTTACCATCTGTAATCATGTTGGCTTCCTGCTCTCTGCTCTTCTTTCTCTGTTTTTTTTCCTTGTTTTTCCTGCAGGCGATAATGTGGACGGTGCCCGGGCATTCCGGAGAAGTTCGGAGGGCTGGCGCAGGAGCGGTTCTGCTCCAGAGGCTCACCAGGAGGGAGGATGCCGTTCGAATTAGAGGAGTGTCCGCAATTAAATCATGCGGCTGGGCCGCAGACGTTGAAGCCCGCGCTGGAGGAAGTGCCGAGGGGGCCTGGAAAGGTGCAAATCCCATTGATGCAGGCACACAAGCAGCTTCAGAGACACCTGGGGAAATGTTAGAGGCCACGGTGCCAAGAATGACGGAGTCCAGGCGGCTGCCCCATGGCCGAAGGGCATCGCTGTGGCAGCATCCACAAGCACCAAGTTTTGGCTTCCCAGGAAAGTCCCAGCAAAGCAGGTGCTGCCCATGGCACGGGGGCTCGGTGACAGCGTGTGGCTCCTGTCTGGGTGACACTTGGGGTGCCCTGACCCTGCTCTGGCGCTTCACACCCCGGCTCTTGGGTGGGGGGTTCCGTGGAGACCTCGGCAGTACCTGTGTCAGCCCCTCGCTGCGTCACTGCTCCTGAGGCACTGCTCCTCATGTGCCGGTGCTCTGCGTGCCGTGTCATGGTGCCACAGCACCTGGGACACAGTGCAGACATGGGGTGTCCCCATCCACACTGAGGGCCTGTATCCCAGGGGTGCTCCAACTCCAGGGGTGCACAAAACTCAAGTGGCTGCGCTGATGCCAGACAGGTGCCCCCAAGCCAGGCAGGTGTCCTAAAATCCATTGGGGTGCTCCCCGCCCTGGGATGCTCTGATCCCAGGGGTGCCCCCAAGTCAGACAGCAGCACCCTGGCGCCAGGTGGGTGTCCTCCTCTTCCTGAGGAGTACCCCAGTCTTATTGGGGACCATATATCAGGATGATCCATACTGGGGTGTTCCCACCTCAGGGTGCTCTACCTCAAGGGTGCCTCCAACTCAGGGGTACCTTCAGCCCAGGGATTTCCCCTTCTTGGGGTGCCCCATACTTATGGATACCCTCCAGATCAATGCTACCTCCACCTCAGGTGTAACTCAACTGAGGGGTGCCCCATATTTTGGTGTCCCACCTTAAGCTGTCCCATTTCACAGGTTCCTCCACTTCAGGGGTACATCACCTCACAGGTACCCCTATCTCAGGGGTACTTCCAGATCATGGTGCCCCCTCTCAAAGCATCCCATTTGTACTTCAGGTTATCCCACCTCATGGGTGCCTCCACCTCAGAGATGTCCCACCTTAGAGGTACCCCTGTCTCAGGGTGCTCCATCTCAGGATGTCCCACACGAGAGGTACCTCTATCTCAGGGCATCCCACCTCAGTGGTGCCCCACACTTAGGTACCAAACCTCACCTTGTCCCACCTGAGGGGCACCTCATTTCACAGGTGCCTTCACCTCAGGCTGTCCCATATAAGGGGTGCTCCGCATTTCAGTGCCTTTGCCTCAGGGTGTTCCACTTCAGGGGTATCTTCACCCCAGGGGTCTCCCTATATACAAGGGTGCTCCACCTTTATCCAACTTCAGGGGTACCACAGCTGAGGGGTCCCCACCCTCAGGGCATCCCACCTCAGGGCATCCCACTTGAGACATGTCCCTCTGTCAGGATGCTTCATCTCAGGCAATCTCACCTGAGGGCTACCTCACTTCAGGGGTGTCCCACCTGAGGGACAGGACCCCTCACCTGAGGGGCTCCTCCACACCTCAGGCTGTCCCACCTCATAGGTGGCCCATGCTTAGGTGCCACATCTCAGTGGTGTCCCACCAGAGCAGTACATCACTGAGGGGACCCCCACAACTCAGAGTGTTCCACCAGAGCGGCACCTCGCTGAGGGTCCCCCCCACCTCAGGGCATCCCACCAGAGCGGCACCTCACTGAGGGGACCCCCACACCTCAGGGCATCCTACCAGAGCGGTACATCACTGAGGGGACCCCCCTAGCTCAGGGTGTCCCACCAGAGCGGTACCTCACTGAGGGGACCCCCACACCTCAGGGCATCCTACCAGAGCGGTACATCACTGAGGGGACCCCCCTAGCTCAGGGTGTCCCACCAGAGCGGTACCTCACTGAGGGGACCCCCACACCTCAGGGAGTCCCTCTCATCGGAGAGGTACATCACTGAGGGGTCCCCCCAACCTCCGGGTGTCCCACCAGAACGGTACCTCACTGAGAGGACCCCTACACCCCAGGATGTCCCACCAGAGCGGTACATCACTGAGAGGGCCTCCCCACCTCCTGGTGTCTCACCAGAGCAGTACCTCACTAAGGGGACCCCCACAGCTCAGGGTGTCCCACCAGAGCGGCACCTCGCTGAGGGCCCCCCCCACCTTAGGGTGTCCCACCTCACCTCAGGACAGCCCCACACCTGGGTGCCCCATGTCGGGGCGTCCCACCCGGAGGGTCCCCAGGCCCGCCGCCCCCGCACCTTTGTGCATGCCGGTGAAGCGATCCTTGAGCACGGTGAGCTCGTAGATGCGGCCGAACTCCTCGAAGAGCGGCTTGAGGTCGCTCTCCTCCAGGTTGCGCGGGATCTGCCCCACGAACAGCTTGATGGCGTCGTGGTCCTTCATGGCGATGGCGCCGGGCGGGCGGCTCAGCCCGTTCACCCGGCCGCTGTTCGCGGTGCTGAACGCCGCCCCCGCCGCCTC
>VZRN01003943.1:872125-892353 GCA_013397935.1 Dasyornis broadbenti
CATTCCCCCAACCCCAGTCAGGGCTGGCCAAGGGGCTGTGCAGCCTCCCACCTTCCCCATCGCATCCCTCAGCAGGCTCCAGACTTAAGCCCTCTCCCCCACCTCAGAGCAGGGTTTAAAAACGCAGAAGAGGCTCCAAAAGGGTCAATTTGGACACTTTGTTGAGTTTTTCACCTTCATGGACCCCACGCTGCCCCTGTTGCCCCCCTGGGGCTGCCCCAGAACGAGGAGGAGGGAAGCATCTCCCTCTTGCACCCCACATCACCCTGAAAGATCTGTAATTAGACTGAGCAGCTTTAATACCTGGTGCTGTGATTAATTAATTAATTAGTCCCAAAGCAGCAGCCAGGTGAGGGGAGGCCTGCCTTCCCTGGTGTGCTGCCACACGTGTGCAGGGGGGTGTGAGCATGGGGAGGGGTGTGAGCGTGTGCAACTGTGTGCATGTGTGTGTGAGCACGTGTGCAAGCATGTGCAAGTCTAGACACATGTGTGCATGTGTGTTCAAGCATGTGCAAGCACATACAGGTGCTGCAAGAATGCACACATGTGTGTAAGTACATGCAAGGAGGTTGGCTTCAGGTCTGTGCAACGTGTGGGGGCATTTGCACGTGTGTGCATGCATGCATGTGTGTGCAAGTGTGTATGGAATGTATGTGTTTGTAAGGACCCACAGGCACATGTGTGCAAGCATGTGCAAATGTATGCGTGTGCCATGACCTATACGCAGGTGTGTGCAAGGACCCCTTAGCACGAGGGCAAGTGTGTGTGTGTACTTGTGTGTGCAAGCATGTGCGTGAGTGCATGTGTGCAAGGATCCATATGGACATGCGTGCTGGCATGTGCACAAGAGTATGTATGCAAGGGCATCTACGCACATGTGTGCAAGTATGTGCACGAGTGCACGTGTGCAAGGACTCGCATACATGTGTGAGGACGTG
The DNA here is from genome assembly GCA_013397935.1 of Dasyornis broadbenti. Taxonomy (NCBI): domain Eukaryota; kingdom Metazoa; phylum Chordata; class Aves; order Passeriformes; family Dasyornithidae; genus Dasyornis; species Dasyornis broadbenti. The sequence goes on from VZRN01003943.1 coordinate 873,064, forward strand.
CACTTGTGTATGTGTGTGAGTGCCCACGTGCAAGGGCCCTTAAAGCAGGTGTGCAAGCATGTACACAAGTGCAAGTGTGTGCAAGGACCCTTACACGTGTCACCCATAACCACGTGTGTGCAAGCGTGTGCATGCATTCACAGGCACACACAGGATGCATACACACAATGCACATGTGTTTGCAAGCACACACACGATGCACATGTGTTTACAGGTACACACTTTTGAAGCATTCATGTGTTTACAAGCACGCACACACACACACATGATGCACACGCGTGCCCGCTGCTACAAGTGTGTCCCAATAAACCCCCCTGGCTGCTGCTGGTGTCCACGGGTGCGTTTAGGACGCGTGGAGCACAATCCTGCCGGAATCCGGGGGTTTGGCGGCTGCTCCTCGCCGCCGCTTGGGTTTATTTTTAAACCCGTTGGCCCCGAGTGATTCACACGCTGCCTGTTCCCTGTTCTCTGCTCCCCGGCAAGTTTTACGCGACCAAAATAGATGTTCTGGAAGGAACGGGCCACCCGGCAAAGCCGCGGCGGGGAAAGCAGGGTGCTCCCGGGATCCCGGCCCCTCCAGGGTGGGAACATCACTGAGCCACCTCCACGATGGTGGTTTTGGGAAGGTGCTGGTGCAGACGCCCTGGAAAATGGGATCGTGGGTGATGTTTAACCTGGGGCACACCACCAGCCTTCAGCGGAAGGTGCTGTGCTGGGGGGTCCTCCATGGACATCCCAAGCCCTGCGGGCTCTCACACCTGGCTTTGGGGGAAAGGGAGCCTGGCAAGGCAGAAGGGCAGGTGGAATAAAGGCACAGAGCTGGGATGGGGTGGTGAAGGGCCTCTCTTGCAGAGCATCATCCATGGGAAGAAAGCATCCTTCTTGGGAACAAAGCACCCTTCCCAGGGCCAGGGCCACTCTTGCCCCAGCCCTGCTGGCAGCAGCTCCCTGCAGTGACAAAAGCATCTGGCCAAGGTACCACTTTACAGCACATTGGGAAAATAAAAAAGGGAGAAAAAAATCTGACTTTCAAAAAGAGGAGGCAGTATAACTGTTGACTATTTTAATATAAAGTTCAATCATAAAGTTTCCAGCCACAACACCACATCTCACTCAGTTAAGACCAAGACACACACAAGAGTCCCACCCAGCCAGGATCTCTTCCTGAGAGATTCCCTGCTTTCAGCTGAACGCCGCTCCCAGCACGGCAACCTCGACCATCAAAGGACAACAATCACACCTGTCCCAGTTCTACGGGACAGCAGCACCACTGGTTTCTTCTCCAAGAAAAACACCATCCAAACCAACCCCTCTGGATGGAGTAGACCTGGAGCCGAGCTCCTCACACTGAGGACCGACTCTTGCAGGATAACAGAGCAGAAGGGAGAACAGGTCACTTGGCCAAATCCCAGGGAGAGGTGACAGCCTGAAGAGCTGAGCAGAGATTCCATAATATCCATGCACCACTCAGCAGATTTGCAAGGGCTCCTCGGAGAGGCTCCAGGGTGTCATTTGCAGAGAAGAAGGCAGAGGAGGTGGCAGCAGCCAGGGTTTGGGGGCAGCAGAGGTGGTGGCTTGCTGGCCGGGCCATCAGAGGAGAGAGGAGGGACAAAGACAGGACCCCACCGCACACCATGACTACAGAAGCAAACCCTGGGACAGCAGCAGAGGCTAAGCACAGTCTAGCCAGCTGAGCACCCACCCTGCAAGCTCTGGAGCTGCCAGGATGATGCTTCTCCACCAGCAGCTCTGGAGTAAGCCCTACCCTTCTCCTACTAACAATAACCTTTGCACGGTCTCCCAAGCCCAAGCTGAGCAGGAATAGGCACCTTCTTCCTCTTTGGGGTCATTTATTTATAGATTTAAAGAAATAAAAATAGAAAAAGAGGCAAAGAGTGCATGCCAAGGCAAAAGAAAATGTTCATTGCAACCAAGCCAGAGCAGAAGATGGGGTGGGAAGGGGTCCCTCTGCCCTTTTGGGAGGTGGGGGAGACATTCCTCCGGCATGCACAGAGACTGAGTGCAACAGAGACTGCATGCACAGAGACTGAGTTTGAAGGGAGGGCTCTCCCTTCAAACCCCGCCAAATTCATGGTCACAGTATCCAACGAAGAGAGGCTGTGCCTGGACACCACGCCTGGGAAGAGAACAGGAGGATGGCATCAGGGAGAGGGAACAGGCAGAGATACCACTGGACTTTAGTGGTTCCAGTGGCACAGGCTACCCATGGGTGCTCCATTTCAGGTGTGACAAGGAGGGAGCAGTTTTCATCCTGTGTTCATAAATTTGGTTTTTTGCTCATGTGTGGGAGCATGGGGTGAGGACAGGTTTCCTGGGGAAGCTGGTGCTGCAGGAGCAGTGGCAAGAGCTGACAAGTCCCCTCCTTCCTCAGCACAAAGCCGTCTCCTCGCCAGAGCCACCAGCCCACGCCGGCAGCGGGAGCGCTCTTCCAGCGCTGCACAAAGCAAGCTCTGCCCACACACACGCACCAGGAAAACCAGGGCTTTCCAGGGGAACAAGGGTCATTTTGCAGCAGGACCCTTCTCCCTCACTGCCCTCTCAGGGCTGAGCCCAGAGCAGTTGTGTCAGGGTGAGCTGTCCCAGCATGGTTACCTGAGCAGGGTGCAGCGGAACTCCGCCAGCCGGGCATATGCATCCTCCACATTCCTGACGGTCTCGTTGCTCCAGAGTCTTTCAGCTACAGCCCCAGCTCTTGGCCTTGATGATGAGGGATAGGCAGTCAGGACAGGGGGGAGCTCAAAAGCTTCTCACATGAAGCCCTGAGCACCCAAATGCTTCCGTGACCAGCATCCTTCCACACACAAAGGCTTCATTATATCCCGAGATCCACTCCTGGACACATGGGGATCAGGAGCAGACGAGGGTGACAGGACAGACGGGTGTTAAACACAACCTAATTGCAGGAGCAGGTTGTTACCGCCTTGCAAACCCTCATTTCAGCCTCAGTGAAGATGTTACCAGCACAGAGGGGGCAGGGACAGGCACCACGCACAGGCCAAATGCAGAGTTTGACACATTCAGTGGCAAAGGGATGTGAGCCCAGCCCCACACAACCCGAGTGACCTCCCCGTGGCCTCTCTTACCAGAGCCTGGGGGTCAGGTTGGTGACATCCACGTATTCACCCCACATGCAGGCCTCACCACCCATCACCAGGGCCTTCTGCTCAGGGCTGCCTGTGGAGGGGACAGCAAGACAGCCGGTCCTGGTGCCACCTCCAAGCGCAAAGCCAGCTGCCATGCAGGAAGGGGACACAAAGAACACACCTTCGAAGTTCAAGGGCTCCACCTTGTAGGCTTCTATCCAGTCCTGCCCGTAGGAGATGCGGTTGAGGTACCAGGGTGCAGAGAGCAGAGCATGGTAGCCAGCCCTGGTGACATTGGCCATCTCCTTTGGGTACAGCATGGCATTCTCCTTCCACACGTGAATGATGGTGTCGGGCCTCAGCTGAGGAGCACAGGTGAACACAGTGCAGGGGATTGCTGTGGTGACAAGATCATCATCCGCTCCCCCATGCACAATGCCCTGACCCCTCCACATCCCCAAAAGGAAGCTGGGGCAGACTTGGGCTCAATTCTTGAGCCAGTTCCTGTCTGGTTTGCAGGAGCAACAGAGGGAGTCATAAGGCCATTTGCAGAGTGTCCTGGGCAGAGTTAAAACTTGCATCTTGCAGGTGAATATACAAGAACCTGGAGGGAGCAGAGCATTGGCAGCAGGGTGACAAAGCCACCACAAGGACAGCTCACCGTCAGTACCATCTTGAGATGAACCCCAGTCCTGTAACTGAGTAACCACCACCAGCCGCAGCATGGTCCCCCCAGAGCACAGCAGTGTGTCAGGCTGGGTGCTGGCACCATTCAGCCCAGTACAGCCCCCCAGGGCACACCAGTGTGTCAGGCTGGGATGCTGGCACTGTTCATCCCAACACAGGCAGTTCTCACCTTCACGTCGTTGTCAAACACCTCCTGCCACACAATATAACCTTTGCCAAGGGAAGAGACGATGTCCAGAAGCCTGGAGTGGAAAAAGTACTGAGTTCTGGGTGATCCCACTGACCCTCTGTTTCACAGTTACATACAGTCAAATCAGCAGCACTGATACTGCCTACACCCTCAGCGGGATGTGGAGGTGTAGAAGGGAGAAAAGGGAGAGAGCACAGCCCCTTAAGAGGTTTCTTTCTCCTCAGCCCTAGGCTTTTTTGTGGTCAATCTCCCACTAAAATGCTCCCTTTTGGGGTCAGGGAGACATGACCAATGGGGATTCTCCTGAAAAGGAGTCCTGGTGTCCCCAAGACAGAAGACATTTTTGTGCTGGTTACGTAGTGCAGCTGCAGGCCCTGGACGCCCTGTCCTTACCTCTGAATGTAGAAAGACTCTAATTTTTTGTAATCTTCACCAAAGCCCATCTCCTTCATGAAAGTACGGATTTCTGGATTGGATTTCCTGTGCACCAAAGAGAAGGAATAAAACCATCCGCAACCTGAGCTCTGGAGTAAGGCCAAGGCATGGTCAAGTCTTTCCCACATCAGTCCAAGGCTTGCCCAGGCATTCCCAGAGCTGTGGCTGGACCGGCACCAGCAGTTCCCTACATCCAGCATCCCCATGAGCACAGAAATCCCAAGCACCAACACGTCCCTGGCCTGGGAGAGCAGGACACCAATGACCATGACCAAGAAGCGATGGGCTGGGACTCCAATCCCAAATACTTCCCCGAGTCCCCATCTAGACTGAACTCAGACTCACCAGCACGTGAAATCCACCTCATCGCCACCGAGGTGCAGGAAGAAGTCTGGGAACACAGAGCTGACCTCTTGGAACAACCTGGTCACAAACTGGTAGGTGCTGTTAACAATGGGGTTGATGGGCCCATAGATTCCAGAAGGAGCCATGCCCAAATAGCAGGGAGTCAGGAGGCCTGGAGCACCTGGATGATAACGAATGCAGGATGCTGAGGAAGGGTCAAAGTGTGAGCATGTCACCCTCTACAGTGCTCCTCAGCACAACTCAGGGCCTGTCAGGGAACAGGCAAGGAGGGACAGTCACAGTTTTAGCTGTGATCACACACGGTGAATTCTAGCACAGGCCTTGGCATCTGGAGGCAGAGGAAGGGGAGAAAAAAACAATGGAATGTTTTCCTGGAGCTTCTCGCACTTCCACACATGGAAGAGGAGACGCAGTCCTTGGAGCAGAGAGCAGTGTGTCAGGAGTGGAGCACTGCTGAGCAGAGCAAGGAACCTTGGCCAGTTGCACCCCTAATTAAACACACGATCCTTGCAATAGCCATGATGTTAGTTTTGGCAGAGCAGACGTTCCCACAAAAAAAATCACCCAGCTTGGACCCAAGAAGAGACGGAAATGTTTCTCTCTGGATTTTGTTCTAGAAGCTGGGTCCCACGTCCCCCAGACAACAGTTTGCTCCTCCTCAAAGCCAGCCTGTGGGACACTGCTGCCCAAAGCCAGCTTTTAGGGTCCAGATTGCAGCCCCCATTCCTGCCCCTGGGACAACTCCAACCCTCCTCACAGCAGCAGGCAGGGTCTGCTCCTCACCTGGCCCCCAGGAGAGGGTGTGGCCGGGGGTGTCGAACTCGGCGATGACCCTGATGCCGCGCAGCCGGGCATACTCGATCACGGTGCGCACGTCGCTGGCTGTGTACACGTGGGTCATGGCGTTGAAGGCTCCCTGGGAACACGGGAAAGCTCAGTGCCTCGCTCAGGAGCAGCAGCAGGGATCTGCTCACCTGGGACAGGCACACACAGTGATCAGGGAGCGTTACCTGCTTGCTGAGCTCTGGGAATGTGGAGCTCTCATAGGGGAAAGATGGGTCATCCACAATGTGCCAGTGAAACACGTTGAACTTGTTGTAAGCCATGACATCCTGGGAAGGAACAGGGACAAACATGAACACGCCTTGTCCCTTCTGAAAGGTCACCCAGCTTGCCACAGATAAGGGACAAGGTCCTTCTGCTCCAAAAGGACAAGGCAGAGTCCCTAAATACTCCCCAGGATCCAAGAGGGATTCAGACACCTCTCTCTAAACACAAAAAGCTGCACAGGGCCAGGAACACTTCTGCTTACAGTAAAATCCCTGTTCTCCCTATAACTGAGCCACTGGTAGAGACCTGGAAGTTTAATTCAGCTTGGGATGAGCACAGAACCACCATGCACCTTTGCCAGAGTTTTCCCTTGCCTTAGAAACAACCCAGCCTTGGAGAGTAACCTGGATTGCAGGAATCCAAGATACCTCAGGGTTTTCTTTATAACAAAGGCATCTGAGAAATCACCCAAACAAGGGAGCTCAGTTATCACAGGGGAAGGGACACCCAATTAAACCACCTCACCTCCCAGCATGGGTGCCCTACCAGAGTTTCCAGGATGGCTCTCAGAGGCAGGTAGTGACGGGAGGTGTCCAGCAATAGTCCCCGGTGAGGGAAGCGGGGAAAGTCCATGATTTCTGTCTCATTGATGTAGTACTGCACACAGAGGACACGAGGAAGACGTGAGCAGGATATTGGGCAAATGGCCATTAGCAAGAGGGTCCCCAGGGCTGGTGGGACAGGGGTGCCCTCACTGCCTAGAGGGCAAATTGGCCAGAAAGAGCTGCAGCATTTCTTTACCCACTCAGAAGGCAGGGATCTGGCTGGATCCATGAATCTCCACCTGGCCCTTGGCGAGCCTGTGCCCACTCATCCCAAGCATCCCAGCAACCCTCAGCCTGTCCCCATGGAGGCAGGGGCACTATGGAGAGCTGCCTGCCCCAGAAGACGAGGCCAGGACTCACCGTGCCATTCTCATCTCTCCCAACGAGCTGGCTGAACGTTTCCAGGCCTGCAGGAAAACACACAGCCCCTTTCTCAGCACAGACACCCCCAAAGGAGCAGAGCTCAATTAACAAAGAAGTCAATGGAAAGAGAGACGCACTGTGAGACATCCCCACAGGCCCGAGGCAGGGAGAGCGGGAATGCCCTGCGGGAAGCACAGCTCACCTCGGAGAGCTCCCCAGATGGTCTCTGCAGAGAGCAGCATGGAGCCTTTGGAGACGGACAGCTTATCTGAAACACAGCATCAGGGGGCTGTCCCACACGGCCGTGACAGCACTGGGCAGGGCTCAGGTACAGGACTGTACCCCGGGACCCTGGAGAACCGAATTTTGGGCCTCTCTTGCTGTTTTTTTAAATCTCTCCCCACTGCTTTATCAGCACCGTCAGGTACGTTCCCTCCTGCTCTGCCCCAGTGTCTCAGTAACATTTGGGGATTGGTGCTCTCCCCAAAACCAGGGGTAACTGCACAGTACTACTTCCCAACAACAGGCACAGAAACAGCCACATTCCCTCCTGTTCCCAGCCCCGACACTTACAGCTCTCCTTGGAGTCCAGGCTGGGAAACCCATCACAGCCTGGTGTGGAAACATAGACCAGAAGCTCATTGCAGGGTGTTTCCCAGGACGGCTCATACTCTGCAAAGGACACAGACCAATCACATCAACCCCATCCCAGTTCTTTTCTCTGCTTCCAAGCCCACCACCATCCTCCCAGGCCAGCCAGGGATGGAGCCAGAAACAGGCGCCCTGCACCCCAAAACAGGCACTGGGGTGTTTAGCAGGGGCTAATTTCAACACAGTGAATCAGGAGAACATGAGCTGATCCCAGTCTGTGAGGATGCACCCAGGAAAGCTTAAAGGAGTGCACAAGAGAGGAGAGACATGAGAATATGGACTAGCGGCAGCCCCTGAGGCTTCCTGGACACCAGTGCTGGCTCTAAGTTACAGCCATGACTAGTCAAAGCTTCTCCATGAGGGTGAAGAGCTTCTTGTTTCCAAGCTCTCCCAGCACTGGAAAGAAGTACAAGCCCAGGAGCTCTGCCCTACCCACAATTCCTGGAAAGGGCAAAGAGGATCTGTAAAAAAGGGTGGAGAATGAATCTGCTGAGTTGGGCTGAGTTAGAGGCAATCAAAAGGTCTCACCCAGCTCAGAAAAGCTCCTGACTGACTTCACCTTCTGCAGAGCGTGTCCCAGGTGAAGCAGCCAGAGAAACGAACCTGGTCATGTTCAGACCTTACGTAGGAGCTCTGGGTGCACTTCCCTAACTGAGGAGCACTTCCAAGGATGCACAAGCCTGAATCCCCACTAGAGTCACTCTCTCATTCCAAAGGGATATTGAACCTTCACTGTGATGCAAGGGACTACTCACAGCAGCCTGCTGCCAGCAGGAGTGTGGGGTAGCAGGGCGGGACCCTGCTCATCCCAGCCGACGTCCATGCCTACACCCCCACAGCATTCCCAGAACAGCCAATGCTCAATGTGGTCACTAAAAATAAACAGCTTGGCTTTGAAAGAGCCAAGAGCACCAAGAAGTTTCCAGAGAGACTGTGGCACTGCCAGCATTCCAGTGAAATGCAGAGAGCCCCTGCTCCACAGCTCACAGGAGCCAAAACCCCCTGATTTCTCCATGAAGGGATGACGAAACCTCTGCGGAGAGAAGGAAAACAGCTTGAAGCCAGCCCTGTTTTGAGCTTTCCTCTCGGTTGCAGACAAGCTGGTAGCCAAGGCAACCTCGCAGATGTGCAAGCAGCACAGCAAGACCTGCTCCCTCTGCTCGGGAAGGCGGCAGCTCACCGGGAACAGCCGCTCTCAGGCCTGGGGACACAGGGAACACCCATCCTGCTGATGAGCCTCAGCAGAATCGGCCCCACCACCACACACTGCATTTGAACCTGCCCAGGGAGACACTTCCCAACCCAAACACAGCCTCCTAGGCCAAGGTGCAGGCAGGCAGCTCCGCCACCACACCTGCGAGGCAGCACAGGCAGAAAATGGTTTCTGCCATTAATTTCCACTCTTAATAGAAATTATTTCCTTTCATCCAGAGTTTCCTTTGCCTGTTCTTACTAACCACCCATGCGGAAAAAAAGACCAAAACAAAACCAAGGCAAAGAGGGGAAAAAAGGCCTTAAAATAATTTGTGTAGTTTGAGCATCATAAAGCAGGGCATATGGAAAGTGATGAGTGTGAGCTGGATCTTGTGATCACAGCGTTGCTCCAAGTGATTTGATGGTCACATTTCCCCTCTGAGTGGAACAGGAGAGCGTGAATAATTAGATCAGCTGTTTTTAGTTCCTAGCAGCAAAAGAGAACCAAGAGGAGTCGTCTTGGCTCCCAAATCAAAATTTATTTCTACTGCTACTCACAAGAGCTGAAGAAATAAAATAAGCCAAAGGGTTCTCTGTTTCAAACCTGTTTTTTTCAAAGTATGATGTACTCAGGATGAAGCCAAGCGGCTTCTAACGCCACCACCCTTCCCCACTTTGATCAGCAGCGACAGAGTTCACACTGACATTTAAAACACTCGGGAGCAGAGTTACTAGCTCTTTTTGATGAATGAAGTGCTTCACATTCCCTGGATATAGCACTTCAGGCTGCAGCAGACCCACGCAGCCACTAAGCATCCGTGCGCATCAGCTCCGCAGCCAAGGCGCTTCCTGCAGCTCATCCCAGACAAGCAATGGGTGCTATCAAGAAGAAGTCTGGGTTCAAGAAACCTTTAGAACCTGTCCCAAAGCAAACCCAGGCTTTCAAAGCTTTTGCCTTTCCTCATCTTACCCTACAATTTCAGGATGAATCCAGGAGCTAAGCCTTCCCTGGCAGAAAAGCCATGTTCCCTCAGGACATTTAACAGCTCCACTTTGGCAGAGGTGCCCCATGGCACAAGTACGTACTTGAATGCACACACACGAAGCAGCAAATCTTTCCTCAAGGCAAGACCTCACACAGGACACCGAGAGCTGCTAGGAAGGGGAAGAGCCAAGACTTAGCAGTAACCGTGGAGCAGGAACGGTTGCCCTCCCTGCAACCACAAGAGAAGGAAGCGAAATGAAGCAATGGGGAGCTGAAACACTATCCGGAGGAAGTAAAAGTGAGATGGAGGAAACCCTTGATAGCAAAAGCCTAAATCCTGGAAGAAAGACAGCTAGTGCTGTGCCAAACTCGGTTAGAGTTATTCTATATATGCCATACGCATTGCCCTCCAAAACCCAATGCATCGCTGCCCTTGCCACCGAACTCCAACCAGGCCACACCTCCCACCCCACCTGCCCCCGCCGAACTGAGGGGAGGCAGACAGCTACCAAACCCCGTGGTCTGGCCCCAAAATAAGCGAGGGTGTGGGGGGTATTAAGCTCAAAGCCCCCGGAGGGAAGGGTGAGCGCCCGCCGCGGCCCTCACCAGTGGGGCGGCCGAAGAGCAGCGGCCAGTACCGCTGGAAGGCGGCGTCCAGCACGGCGCAGCCCGGCCCCACGGCCGAGCCATCCGCCACGGCGAAGCGGAACCGGCGGGCCGGCACCGGGCAACGGCAGTCGCCGGGCGGGGAGCTCTGGGCCTGGGGCTGCGGCCACACGGCCCCCGCCGGACCCGGCAGCAGTGCCAGCAGCAGCGGCGGGAGGAGCAGCAGCCGGAGCAGCGACCGCTGCAGCGCCCGCGCCGCCGCCATGTCGCGCCCAAGCCTGAGGGAGGCGGCACCGCCCGACAGCGGGGGGCCGGGCGGCCGCGAAATGGCAGCTCGGGCCCGCCCTCACGGCCTCCCCCGCGTTGCCCCCTCGCCCCAAAGCTTCTTCCAGTACTCCACGGTCGACTCGTTCTCTTCGAATTAATCCCACAAACCCCTCCGGTTCCCCACCGAGGGTCGTTTCTGCCCTAGCCCTCAGGGTTTACAGCCCCCCACCTCAGCCACGCTTCCTGCCCTCAGGGAGCCTCAGCAGCCTCGCTCGGGGTTTGAGGAGATTTATGGTTTAAAACACGTTTTTCACCCGTGCTACTCTTGTGGAATCATGGAGTGTTTTAGTTTGGAAGGGATCTTAAAGACCATTTAATTCCATCCCCTGCCATGAACACCTTCCACTATCCCAGGTTGCTCCAAGCACAGTGTCCAACCTGGCCTGGAACACTTCCAGGAATGGGGGTAGTCACAGCTTCTCTAGGCAACCTGTGCCAGGGCCTCCCCACCCTCATTGTAAATAAATTCTTCCTCATATCTAACCTAACTAGACCCTCTTTCAGTTTGAAACCAGCACACCTTGCCCATGCTTTGGATCCGCCTTGGGTTTGAGCATCTTCTGTTGGTGCTGTGAGCAATCCTGAATATACATCACCCCTTGCACAGGTTTCCAGGGACATTTTATGTGTGCCCAGTGAAATATTGATTGAGTTGTACGAAAAAAAGGGGCTTTATCCCGTCACGAATCCTCACAGTAAAGTGTTGCAGGGATGCTTTCCATGCAGCACTTGGCTTTTCCAAGGAAAGCCTTAACCTCAGATGAACTCTATTTAATTTGCTTCCTCCCTCCAGCTCTGCTTTCCTTAGCAATCCCCAACTCAAATAAGGGCCTTAAGCCCGGGTCTTACCCATCTAATTGCCAGCTCAAACCTACAAGGGAACGCACTCCATCAAATTATTAAAAACCTGTTGTCCCAGAAAACTCCAAGGTATCAGGAATACTGGGAGACAAGCCAGAGGCATGGGCGTAAGCAGGAAATTAAACAAATGGCACAGGAGAAAGTGCGATGGGGTAGATGGCCTCATCACACAAGAGGAAAAACCAACCTGTGTGAGCAGGACACAACTGCAGAAAGGTCTGGTGGGGAATGTAAGGGATTGTCCCTCATGGGAGCAGTGTAGAGAGAGCAGTATCAACAGGAAAAAATGCATTGTGTAGAAAAAAAACTCAAGAAACTTGTTGTCAAAGATTAGAATAGCACCAGCACAAAGCTGGGGACTGATGGTGAAAAGAAAAGAGCTGGGAAGATATGGCAGGGTTTCAGTGGAGCTGGGGAGAGATGGAGCGAGGTGCTCTCCAAGGAAGGAGGCTGTGAGGTTCCAATGAAGGTTTTGGAGGTGACATGGAGGTGAAAAAGTTGTGGGGAGACTGGGCACCAGGAGGAGATCACAGTTAGGTTTGAGTCTAAATGGGATTGTGGGAATTTAATGAAGTTAGTGAAAGTTAATAGGGGGACTCATGACAGGGAAGGCAGGGAGGGGACTAAGAGTCACCTAGAGATAGAGAAGCTGGGCTCCATCAGGAATGGGGTCAAAGAGAGCCAGATGGTGTTGCCATGAACTCAACACCTACACAGCGCCGCATCCTTCTTCTCCAGCCCTGCAGAACAGCAAAGTCCACCTGTGAGAAGGTAAGGCAGGAGTCAATGACAGGCACAGCCTTACCTGGTGGGTGTACCTCCACAGCCAGGCTAGCAGAGCACAGTGGTGGACCAACAGCTCAGATAGCACCCAGGGAATTAAAGGCACCAAGAGAAGCCCAACATCAATCAAGAAATACCTAGGAGCGGATACACGCACAGGAGAGATCAGGAAGAATTGGTTGCCTGGACCTCAGATTGAATGGAATTTATGGACTTCATGGGTGGAGGTCCCAGGAGAGGCTGTTTGGGGCAATTAAAGCCTGTTGGTTCCCTCAGGCTCCTGGCAATCCTCCCTTGTTTTCCCTACAGAGGTGGCAGAACCCAAATTCAACGCGATGGCACATGCCAGGCTGCTTCCTCACGATTCCTCCAGGATGTTGGGGCCCTTCTCTGTCTCTGTCCTCATCACAGCGGGAAGTGAGAACACCTGTATTCCAGCCTGTGTCAGACCTCTGGGAAAGTGGCCCCTGTCATTCCTTGTGTTCAAGTTTTCCTGCTGCTAGTCTACATAAAGCCTCCGTAGTCTTGAGCTGGGTTTGTTGCTTTTCCCTGTGCAAACCACTGGAGCACCAGGTGTTTCCACCATTATCTGACTATATTTGATTGATTCCAGTATCTCTGGACTTGTCCTCAAGTAGTTTCACTGTATTAAAATTTCAGTGGAAGGGAAATTACCCCAAACAAGCCGATTTGTTGCTGTGTTGCATCAGGCAATGTCAGGACTGCACTTCCCAGTGCATGAGACAGAACTGTGGGAGTGCCCCGGCCTGAGGCGAATCCTCATTTCAGCCTGGGGAGGGTGGCGTGTTTGCCTTCTTATGTAAAGCATTGTGATCAGAGCTTTCAGTCCAAATATTCCAGCCTTTCTACAGATTCAGTTGCTGTTGCTATTTTAGGGGACCTGATGTCTCTAGGGGATGACTCATTGAAGTTCATCTGTAGCTGGCCGGCATTAATCCAGACTAACAGTCTGATTTGGGAATGTTTCTTTACATAAGAAAACTGCTTAAGTGTGTGTTTAAGTGTGGAGCTTGGCTGAAAGAACCTGGATTACACTCTGCCCTGCAGCAGGCACAGAGCACCAGCATCCACAAGTTGCTGATGCTCTTCAGTAATCCTTCAATAGGCCAGTTTGTGGGCTCAGAGCATGTCTCCAGGGTGATATATCCACCTGGGAGGCCTTTTCCAGGTTAGTTCCGCAAAGAACACACAGGGAGTGAACCTGAGGCAGGGCTATACTGGCTCAGGTGAGCCCTGTTGTGGGGGTACCTACAAATTCCTCTTGTCCTCTCTGTGACTGCAAAAGCTGGGACTTGCTGGGGGACTGCAGAAAACTGCTACCCCAGGACACTGCTCGATTACCTGCTTGCTACCAACAATGAATTTGGTAGCAATCCAAATTAATTATTCTGATATAAATTGTTACAAAACCTACCTGGTGTCACACTTGAGTCTTTCTGGTTTGTTTGCCTTCGAGGCATGAAGGTGGCCTTTTGGCTGTCAGTGCAATTGTACCACAGCATTTTTTAAAGATAAAAATCCATTTATTATGCTCTCTAATTCCCTATAATGTTGGCTGCTTCTGCATTTAACCAGGAGGGTGTTTTGCACACAGATTCTTCCTATGGTGAGAAGTGTCTGAGCCAGTGAAGTGGAAATGGAGGAAGCCATTCATGAACACCTTCACAGGGCATGAGTTTTCTATTTGCTTTGCTCTTTGAGCCAGTGCTGTCTAGGAAAACTCGCTCCTGAATGAAACAACTCCCAGCTCAAGAGACTTGCTGGTGGTGTGGCTGGAAGAGGGCTTTGGAAAACACAGATCATCTGCTGGAAATACCTGTAGACCTCTAACTTGAATTTTGGCATCTCAGAGCCTTTCTGGGCAAAACTACTGCCTCCATTTGCTTGTTTACCTTCCCTTTAATCTGTGGTAAAATAATGATGGGATTTGGACTGCAACCACAAGGGTTGCAGGGTTGAAGTGTTCTTAATTGTGGTGGTGGTCTGGAGAGAGTGTGACCAGCATGTGCCAGGTCCTTTCAGCTGTGTGCCCTCCCTTTGCACATCTTCGTATTTCAGGGATGATGTTGCTCGTCATCAAGCAGAGGGGCGCTCACATTTAAACACCCAGCAGGAGCTCCCGGGGACATTTGGTGGAGCTTTAGCACATGCACAATGAAGATCCTGAACACGAGATGCCCCTAAATTCACATCCAGGGTATTTCTACCAGCTCTAACAGCTCAGCGCATGAGGAACCTCGATGCCTTAGGGGGCTGAAGAAGGCTGGTGTATGGCAGGATGCTTTTGGAGCCACGAGGACGCATCCCAGCGCTTTCAAAGCACAGGATGAGTCATTTCCATATCCCTACATTCTCACCTAGGCCACCATGTATCGATGCTGCCATCGAATGGTTTAGCAGGTGCACATGATGAATGAATTTGTAGCAAATATAGGGTTGAGCAGAAGGGACCTCTGCAGCTGGGAGAGCACGTTTGAGGGGAGGGAGGCCTGGGAGACTTGAAGCGAGCAGGCAGCAGCGAGTATTTAAACAGTTATGAGCTTGAGAGTGGAGTTTAAGGCAAAAAGCTTGTGAGATGTGTTAATCAGTTGGAGGATTTGGGGTCCTGACTTGAGCTCAGCCTGGTGGTGTTTCCACTGTTGGTATTACCACTGAGCCTTTTTTCCTCTGGGTTATCTCCAACTTGCACATCTTTGGGGTGGTGATCCGAGGGGCAGCTCAGCCCGTGCTCACAGCTGAGGTTGTTAAGGAGTACGCAGACATCCAAAATCAAACCCTAGGCACTGAGAAATCTCCTGGATTTCCTTTCTTCCAGCGTGGGAGCTCTGTGTGCCTCCGGTGATGGAGAGGCAAGGCTTTTTCCAGAGATCCTGCTTGCCTCAAGGAACGCGGGAGCAGGAAAGAGGCTGGGTGGGATGGCATCTTCACCCCGAATCTGCAGGCGGATTTTGGTGTGGGGCACTGGCACTTTCACAGCATTTTGGTATCACGAATCAGGGCTTGTCACGAGGAGATGCTGCAAGTTCTTGCGGAGGCTGAGTACATGTGGCTGCTGTCCCTGGCTGCTCCCAGTCACGGCTGTGGGGCTGAGCTGGAATCAATCAGAGCCCGTGGATGCGCCGTGACAAACTCCCCGTGCCCAGAGGCGCTGCTCCCATAAATCCTGTAAGCATGTGCTTAACTTCGGGGAGCAAGGTGATTGCGAGGCAATATTTTATTCTTGTCAGCTTCAGTGTTAAGAGTTACCAGAATCACTTGGGTAATTAAGCTCTTGCAAGAATAAAGTGAAAAAGCGCCAGGTGTCTGTGGAGATCTAAATCATTTTTCAGAGTGGGCAGAAGAGCAGTTTTTGGCTTTCCTCAGTAGCTGGAGTCCTAAAATCCCCAGAGGCAGTGCAGATCCCCTTGGAATCAGCTGAAGGCAGCAGCCCTGCTTTTCTCAGCTACCTTTTGCCAACCACCTACAACCACCTTCTTCACCTACAAGAAGCTGGTGGGTGACCAGAGCTTTGTACTTGACCATTGGTTGGAAACTTCAAAATAAAGACCTTTTCCAAAAGGCATGGCTAAAATTTCATTCCAAAGAGTATTTTTGAGATGCATTAGTGTAACTGTTGCTGGAGTAACCGGCTGCAAAGTGCTGATCCCTGTCTTGCAGTTGGGAAAAATAAGGCTGGGACTGTAGAGGGGGAGCTGGTTTCCTATGTCTGTGGGATGCCATTGGAAAGATTCCATCAGTGTTTATAAATATTTATTACTGAGATCATAGCATGGTTTGGGTAGAAAAGGGACCTTTAAAGATCATCCCATTCCACCCCCCTGTCATGGGCAAGGACTTCCACTATCCCTGGTTGCTCCAAGCCCAGTCCAACCTGGCCTTGGACACTTCTAGGGATGAGGCAGCCACAGCTTCTCTGGGCAACCTGTGCCAGGGCCTCAGCACCCTCATCAGGAAGAATTCCTTCCCAATATCCCCTCTGTCCCTGCGCTGTGTCAGTGGGAAGCCATTCCCTGTGTCCTGTCACTCCAGACCCTTGTCCCAAGTCCCTCTCCAGTTCTCCTGGATCCCTTTAGGCCTCGGCAGGGGCTCTGATGTCTCCAGAGCCTTCTCTTCTTCAGGTGAACACCCCCAGCTCTCCCAGCCTGGCTCCAGAGAACCTCTTCTTGCTGGGCTCCGTGCAAAGCTCCAGGCTGAGCTCTCCTGCCTTAGCTGGGGCTAGGACAGGGTGGTGGGGAGATGCTCCGAGCACCTGGAGATGGTCCTTCCCTGCTCCCAGGAGTAGCTGCTTCCCAAACACACTCCTGGGCCTGTCCCCAAGGGGAAGGTCCTGTCCCCAAGGGGAAGGTCCTGTCCCCAAGGGGAAGGTCACCTCAGCCAAGGGTTTTTGCATCCAGGGCTGCCAAAATCCAATACAGCAAAACTCCACTGTTTGGTCAGTACCTTTCTTAGGGTCCTGTGGGCAGACGAGCAGCCCCAGAATGGCTTGTGTCTTGTTGTTGGCCAGGAGCTGGGCATGTCATCAGCTGGGCAGGACTAGCTCAGAGTCCCAGGGGGTGACACACAGTCCCCCTTGGGAATGAAGCATGGGGCGAGGACCCAGGGCAACGACCTGAGCCCCCATGGCTTGGAATGTGAGGTGGGACCAGCCTGGCAGATGTCCAGATGGTGTGTCCGGAGCTGAACCGAGTCAGGGCTACTTAGATTTATGTAGGGCAGGATGATTAAAGCTCCAGCCTTTGCAATTCCACATAAGTAGGGTAATTAGAGAACTGGCTTTATTGACTAGGTAGCGTGGCATGAGGCAACGTGCGTGCCCAGTCCACACCCCCTGTGTGCTCCTGACCCGGGCAGCGCAGAGCTCGGGGAGCACAGGGCCACACAAATGCTCAGAGCTGGCTGTGTGTCTGAAGATGCAGCCAGGTACCGAGTGAGGGTTCTAGAGACATCTGCCAGGCCTCCGGACACTTAATCTCCCTGGGTCTCCAAGGGCACCTCCTTGTCACTACAGCCATTGTTATGCTTGCTGTGCTTCAGCAGGAAATAAACACGCTTTTGGATGTGCCTTCTAATTTTCTTCCTGTTTCACAAGGGATTTGTATTGAGACAGCAGCAGGAAGCAGGATCCCACTGCACCGGATGACTCTTGTCCCAAAGAGCTGATGAAACTTGTCACACCTACACCACATACCGCCCTGCTGAGTGTCATCTTCATCCGGGCAGAGCGAGTGAATAACGTCACCACATCTGAACGGCCCCACTTCACCCCAGGAAGAAATGATTCCCCAGGGCATGAGGAAGTGGAGGGTGAGCACCAGTGGGAGAAGGTAGCCCTGAAGCCCTTCCAGAGCTGTGCCGGGCTCTCACATCCACGGTGAACAGCAGTGGAGGGGTGGGAGCAGCTGGTTCTCCTCTGGGCCAGGCTGCAGCCTTGTTTCCAAGCCAACCGGAGTTCCGTGAGCTCCCTGAACGGCTGCAGACAATGAGCCCAGCGAGCCTCCCCCGTACCAGGCTGAACACAGCTGATGCTGGAGGCAGGGAAAGCTGAGGCAAAGGGTGCTCAGCTCTCGCAGCATCTCGGGGT
Source organism: Dasyornis broadbenti (assembly GCA_013397935.1). NCBI lineage: Eukaryota > Metazoa > Chordata > Aves > Passeriformes > Dasyornithidae > Dasyornis > Dasyornis broadbenti. The sequence goes on from VZRN01003943.1 coordinate 890,873, forward strand.
CCATCCTGCCCTTTTCTCGTGGCTCAGAGTCCAGGCGAGAGGCTCTGGCAGGGATGAGCCTGGGAACAGCATCCCTGACCTGCCCAGGGCACTCGTCAATGCCAGGAGGTAAAAATGTGTATCCCTGGTCTGGGGATGAAACCACTCATGTATGTTCTTCCCCCTGCAAAATGCCAAATTAACAGAGAATAACGGAAATCAAGCTTGGCATCAGTGAAAATCTGGGTAGTACCATCTTCACTGACCAGAAGGCAATGCTGGAGCTTGGAGATGCCACTTGGCACAGTCAGGGTCCCTCCAAAGATGGTGGGCTCATGTTTATCCCATGGAATGACTGGGAATTTCTGCATGGGGAGGGTTTCAGTGCAATTTTAGTCTGATTTTGAGGCAGAGCAACGTATTTTCCCATACACTTCCCTCGCGTTGCCCTCACATTCCCCTCTCATTTCCACCACATTGCCCTCACAAGTCGCTTGCCAGAGACCCCACACCTCTCAATTTAATAGTGACACTGGGAGTCTTCTCCACACTTGGCCCCACAGAACACCTCAGGAAGGCTCCGTGCCCCAGCTCCACCTCATGTACCGTCACTGGGTGGGCATCAGGAGAAGCTGGTAACCTCCCCAAACCTTCCACTCACCACCACACCCAGCTCCCTCAGGAACTGTAGGGATAGGACAGAGTAATGGGTACAAACTGAAAAAGGAAAAATTTAGGTTAGATATTGGGAAGAAATTCCTCCCCCTGAGGGTGGTGAGGCCCTGGCACAGGGTGCCCAGAGCAGCTGTGATTCAGAGCTCCCTGAATCACTGGGAGTGTCCAAGGCCAGGTTGGACAGGGCTTGGAGCAGCCTGGGATAGTGGAAGGTGTCTCTGCTCATGGCAGGGGGTGGAATAGGATGAGCTTTAAGGTCCATTTCAACCCCTTAGTATTGTGTAGCACCAGAAGCAGCTGAGGAAGCTGGGAAAGGGGCTCAGCCTGGAGAAAAGGAGGCTCAGGGGGGACCTTAAGGCTCTCCACAACGCCCTGACAGGAGGGTGCAGGCAGGTGGGGATGGGACCCTGCTCCCAGGGAACAGGGACAGAAGAAGAGGAAACGTCCTCAGGCTGTGCCAGGGGAGGCTCTGGTTGGACATCAGGAGGAATTTCTTCATGGAAATGGTGGTCAGGCACTGGAAGGGGCTGCCCGGGGAGATGGTGGAGTCCCCCTTCCTGGAGGTGTCCAAGGAACGACTGGACGTATCACTCAGTGCTCTGGTCTCGTTGACAGGATGGTATTGGGTGTCAGGTTGGACTCGATCATCTCGGAGGTCTTTTCCACCCCAGTGGTTTCGCGGTGGCTTCCCGCCGCACTCACCCTGGCGCCGCGCCACACTCAACATGGCGGCGGCGGCGTGAGGCGGGCGGGGGCTGGGCGGGGGCGTGTCGCGCACCCAAGATGGCGGCGGCGGCGGGCGGGGTGAGATGGCGGCGGGCGCGCAG
>VZRN01003943.1:892680-943436 GCA_013397935.1 Dasyornis broadbenti
CAGCACATGGTGGAGTGCATCCGCGAGGTCAACGAGGTCATCCAGGTGCGGCCCCCCGGCACCGGGATTGGGGGACACACATCGGGGAAGGGGCGTGGGGGGGCGGCGGGACGGGCCAGCGGCCTCCTGAGGGGCACCGGACCCGGCCCTTCCGCGGGCCAAGGCCTCACACACACTTGTCGGTACCCCCCGGGGGTAGAGGGCTCTCCTGCGTACCCTCCCGGGGCTAGAAGGGGCTCTCCTCCGTATCTCCCGACACTGGAGGGCGGGGGCTCCTCTCGGTACACCCGGAGGATGGAGGGGGCTCCTCGTCACCCCGGTCTCCCGGGGGGCCTCTCGGGCCCGGCCAGGATCTCGCTTCCTGCTGTGGAAGCGTCGGGAACCAGGCCTTTGGCACTGAAAGGGCTCCTCTTTCTTTGTGTGTTTGCGAGCTGGGGGCTGTAATCTGTGTTTTTTCCTTTATCCCCCGCCCTGTCCCCATAGTGTTCGGCCGGGTGTAGCTCCTCCAGCTCCTTTGGTAACCCGCGGAGTCCATGGCAAGCCCTGGAATTCCAGGAGAGGCACCGCTCTGGTTTTGTTGCCGTCTCCCTTCCCTTCCCCCCTGCCACACACAGAGGTTGAACCTTGTGTTTATTTCCAGCACAGACCAGGAGTAGTAGGAGCAATCCCTTCACAACCGTAACTTTTTTTACCCTGGGCTTTTAAGCGCGTCGCTTTAAAACAGAAATAGAGTTCGACATAACATTTACGCTCTTCAGATCAAAGTATGTAAGTCTTATCTCTTGGCTCCTGAGCTTTTGGAGAAAAAAAAATCAAGCCGCTGAAGCGATTTGGCATCCCTTTCTAAATGTTCGTGGCAAGGTTTGGCTCCAGCTCACTATCAAGTTCTGATGCAGTTCACTTTTCTTCAGGTGATGGGTTTTCTCGTTCCCGTTTACTTACTATTATTCAGAGTAAATAGAAAGTGCTACCCTTTTCCAGTATGCCAACAGGAATAGCGTGAGAAATCTGTGGATATTAAATATTGAGGAATCGAGTGCCCAGAAAGCAGTTGTTTTGCTGGTTGTGTGTGTTGGTAAATCCCTTTAAACACAAGATGCCTCAGTGAGTGCTTTTTCTCCCAGCTGTCCTGTGCTCTGCAGTGGCTGTAAGAACAGCTTTAAAATGTTGCTTTATGTGCTGTAAATCCCCTGTAGTTTATATGGAGCTTGATGCAAACAGCTGTAAAAGTATTTGCGTGCTAAATTAGTAAATGACATTCCTTGAGTCAAATTAAAGTTTATAACTTTAATGATAGCATTGCCCATGTAAAGCTGAATAAAGGAGTCTGTCCGGATTAGCTGATTACCCTGCAGTTAAAGAAGATCTCATGGTTAAGCAGGGATGTTTATTTGCTCCCAGTTATTGATCCTGATATAGGGAGGGGAACAATTGGCAGGCAGACATGCAAACAGTTGGGAATTTCAGATTTTTACTCTTTCAAATAGCCATTAAAATGGTGAGTCTGTGTTTGAGGATTAAGATTGCAAAAGTCATGGCCCGTACTGTTTGTATTGAACAGATTCTGACATACTCCTTATCTTTGCATAAGAAAAGTGGTGGAAAAGTTGTTTCCAGTGAGGAGTTGTGAGTGTTCCTGCTCTTGCATTTTCCAGATGTGGCTGGTGGACTCACCTGCATGTTCTTTGTGAACTAATTTGTTAGAGAAGATGTGGATTTCTGGTCTGAGTATACTGCCCTGAAGCTGTTTGATTTGTGTACTCGACCTGTGAGTTGCAGAACTAATGGAGAGCAAAAGAATTTAGGTGGTGAGCGCCTTGTTCTGTCCCTGTCTCTGGGGTGGCAGCGGGAAGCCTGGCCCTGTGCTGGGCTCTGCAGAACCAGCCCCCAGACCCTCCCATGGCTGCTCTCATGCTCCAGTTGCTGGCTGGGCTTTGCAGTAGTTCCTCCTGATTTGGCAGAGCAGGGTGCACACAGCCAGCCTGTTCAGAGTGTCATGGGTAAACTTGGGGACCTAAAACCAAGTTGGGCCCTGGAATGCATCAGAAGAGGGTAGAAAAACAGTTGCTGTGGATGGCTGTTAAATGCCAACTTCCTGCCATCAGATTTCTGGGCTTTTTTGAGGTAAGTGGCCTGACTTCGGCTGAGGTTTCAAGATTTGCTCATCCCCACTCCTGTGGCTCCTGGTGAAATCTTCCAGGGCTCTGTTCTGTTTATTTCCTTGTGTTTGGCGCCCAACCAGGATTGCTGCTGCTGCTTTTCTGGTTCAGTAAACCTTTTCTGGAGTCACATTGGCTCGGGATCCTGCTGCGGATCCTCAGTTGCTGAGCTGTGATTCACTTGTTCCAGTCAAGTACTGGATGGCTTCGGTCCCTGTGTGTCTGCCGTGGGATCTTGGTAGCAAATAGTGATAGTTATGTTTTTGAGTTCTTTGAACTTACTTGTTCAAGGGAGGATTTAATGCACAGCCTGAAAACTTCAGCTCTAGGTCTTGTGCTCTCTAATGAGTGATTTTTTGGATGATCAAGTGTAAGGTATAATAAATGGGATTTTGTTTTGCAGCTGCAGTGAAAGGAAAATGGAACAGGGAGCCACAGAGTATTTGCAAGGAGGTATCTGAGCCATGGCAGGTGTAACTCGATATGAAAACACTCAATTTGAGCAGTTATTAGCTGACAGGGCTATAGTTGAAGGGACTAAATTAAATTTATTCTCCCATCCATTTGGTCTTTTCCAAATACAATCTGTGTAAGAAAAAAACATGAACTTTTCAGGACAGGGATTTGATCTGATGGAGACTTTGCAGAAGTAGGAGCTGACTTGTGGCAAAGTTGCTGCTCACTGAGCCTGTGGTTCACCCTGTAGTGTGGAATGGGCTCTTGGAGACATCTGCTCAGTGCCAACCTCTGCTATCACTTGGCCTCCCTAAGACCATTGAACCTGCAGTGAACCAGGCAGATTTCAGAATGTCTCAAGTATTCAGAATATTTTACACTTTCTTGTCTGAGCATAAGCAGGATTTCAGGTGTTTAATGGTGGTTTTTGCACAGTATTTGGCACTTACGCTCATAATCTGATTTGTCTCTGTGTGTCGCACGACAAGAATTCCCCTTGCTCTCCGAATGCAAAAACAGGGGCATGAATAACCCCTTAACCTTGTGCTGCTGGTTGGCTGAGACTTGTGAACCTCAGCTCAGACTATGCCTTCCATCCTCTCCCTGTGATAAGGCGGAGCAGAGAGCCGTTTGCCATGGTATTTGGAATTTTAGTTGTCTAAGTAAACAGGCGGATTTCTGGTGGTTTTCCAGCCGCTGGCAGAATAACTTAGCAAAGGACTGTAAAAACCTAGACATAGAGGTGCTGTGGAACAAAAGGCTTCCTCCTCCCAAAGGCATTTTCCCACAGTTGAATGTCTTCCCCATATTCTTCCTCTCTGAACTTTTGTCCAAATAATCCGCTGCCACTTCTTTTTTTTTTTCCTTTTTAATATTGGATTGCTATTTCCATTTTTGCTTTAGATTTTTTTTCTGAAAATAAACTTGAAAATTGTTTAGAATGGCACATTTATTTCTTCTCTGAGTAGAGCACATGATGTGTCTCTGTTGCGTGGCTTGGCCCGGTGTCCTCCTTGCCTTGTTGCAACCTCATGCAATTCCAGTATTTCCAGGTTGGATTCATTTCCCCTTTTTGCCTGCCTTTTTCTGGAGCATTCCAATGACATTGTTGTGATGTCACTGACCATAATCATTCTTCCTGGACTTTGTAATAGTGAGGTGTTGAAAATACTGGGGTGAAGCTCTGAGGTGGCAGAAAAAGGAGCTGAGCCTCGTGTTTTCTTTTCCCACCTCACAGCAGGGATCAGGATCCTGGATGTGGCTGGGTTTTGTGCCTGAGCTGCTGTGTGACTGTGAGCATGTTGAGCTTCACACCTGAGCTTTCTCTGGAAGGATGTGGCGTTACTGGATCCAACAAAACTTAGTTTCACTCAAAAACGCATTTTCTTTTGATAAAAGGCTTTAAATTAGGTTTTTCAGAGCAAACCAGGTAAGGTATAACACAGAGCATTCACGGCAAGTACAGGTTTCTCATTTACGTGATGGAGCTGGGTGACTTCTTTGGAAGCAAGGTCAGGTCCTTGCTGGTAGAAGCTTTACCATTGAAATAAGCCCAAACCCCAGGCCACTCTGAAGTTAAAAAGCCATGTTTGTTGAGGAGTGGCTTTTCCCTGAGGCCCCTGGAGTTCACAGCCCTGGTTAAACAGAGCTCTGTCACGGCAAGTGCAAACCCATTGTTACAGGAGGGGTCTTGTTAAACAGTGGCTTCATTTGCTTGGACAAAGCATCCCAATTTCCAGGCAGAACTCAGGAAATTTTCCCAATACTGGTGTAATTCAGCGTACTGTGGGCAGTACATTCCAAAGGTGTTGTCCAAGACAGGGATGACTTGCCAGCGAGCAACAGGAATTGCTGCTTGTTGCACAGGGTCGTGCTTGAAACTGTATTTAATGTTAGAGATGACATCTTGGAAAGTCGAGTGCTTGGAGCTGCCTGATAAGCATTAGGTGGGAGTCTGTGGGCGGGAGCACTCGAGGCTGGTGCTGCTTCCATCCGGGTCCGCTCGCAGTGCGAGGTGCATTTGCAAACCACCTTGTGTGGTTACTTATTTGATAATAAAATTCATGTCAGGGGGCTAAATGTTATGATGCTGGAAGGAAATGCTTTGTTAAACCCCGCGTTTCTGTCACGTGGTGTTTATAAGGTGTTTCATTATAGTAGGAATGCATTTAATATTTCCAAGGAATGGAATAAACTTCATTGTGACAAAGCATTCCTGGAATCTTGTGTAAGCAATCACTCCAGAGCGTTTGGAAATGACATGGTGTCTATTCCTGACTGCCAAGGCATGTAATTCTGTGCAATAGAATTTTTAAAATTTTTTGTAATATTACTTTAAATTTCAGCATTACCAGGTAGAAAAGTCTTGCTAAATCTCCAGAGGAATTTCAGCTTTGTACGTAAATGACCCATTTGCTTTGTGCTTTATGTTTCTGTTAGGCCAAATGCAAATCTCATGGTTGGCCACGTGTGAAAACATTTGATGCTGCTTGCTTTTGTCTCAATGTAATTTTCCCAAAGTCACAGCAAGGCAGCCTTTTTCTCAGGGGCCTTGGGGTGCAGATGGGGACTGGCATGTATTGGGATGTTTTCAAAGTGAAACTGAAAACACTTGTTGTTTTTAGCTACTTTTAAGTTTTTGTTTCCGGAAAGCTAAACCTAAATAGTAAATGCAGTTGTTGCTATTCCCTGTGGGTTTAATTTCAGTGAGCAGGACCATTCCTGCTATGCAAAGTAGAAGGGTTGTTTCTGCTCTAAATTGGAAGCTGTGCCCTAGAGAAGTCAGAGTTGAGACTGCAGTTGATGCAAAACGAGCTATTTCTGGGCGTTAAAGCATCATTAAAAATGGAAATGTGGATTCCCCTTTCACAGTTGCCCCAAACTCTGACTCTTTAGTTTTAACCTTGCACAAGCTCAAGTTCCTAATAGCAAATAAACCCCAAAGCTCCAATGCGTGTTAGAAGTGTAGGGCAGTCCTGTGTAGTTGGCACCCATTGAATGGTTTTCAATTTTCTGTTTTGAAACTAATTTCTCTTCCCCTTTACTCCATAAATGAGACAAACAAGAATGTGATTCTGCTGTTCGTGTCAGATGTGATAGTTGAGGGGAAGTGATGGTTGATCTCCACACCGTGCTCGTTTTAACAGTGAGTCAAGGTTTTCATCCAAAATTTCTTTGTAGGAACCTTTTTTTTCCTGGAGAATGTAGCTGCTCATCCCTTTGCTTAGGAAAGCTGGGAACTGGGAAAAGAATCTGGAATTTGTCAGTAGCTGTGGAGGCTGGAAGTCCTCTCCACAGAGCTCAGTCCCAAACTCACTTGTTCAAGATCCTCCAGGCTTCTGGTACTTTTGGAATTAGCGGGATCTGAGTATTATAAGTGATGTTTTCTCTTTGTGGCTGGCTACGCTGGATCCCTGACAGCCACGAAGGATGTTTGGAGACGTTTGGGTGCATACAAGCACATAGTGCTGCTGAATTTCATCAAGTCATTCAGTAGCTGCAGCAACTGCAAGGAAATTGCAGCCTGATTTGTTGTAGAACACCCTGGGAGGATTCGTAGCTGCTCAGTAATGCCAAATGGTGCATTTGAGCGCAGCCCAGAATACAGATGCCTGAGGTTTGGGAGAGGGCTGCTGGCTTTGTGTAGGATGTTGGTGCAGGAGGCTCTGAGGGGACGAGGCAGTCAGCTGGAGAAAAACCATTCATAATTTGATAGTGGAAATGCTGATAATATTTAAGTGTCTTCACCATCCCAGGTGTTTGGTGTTGGGAGCGTTGGAAACCCTGAGCTTGGCCTGTGTAGGATTCCTTGCTTTGCTCTTAGCTTTTGATCTTGAGCTGTGATGGAAACACTGGTTAGATAAATGGTTTGAAAACTGTCATCCAAGGCATCCTCAGTAGTTGTTTCAGGTGTAACGGAGTTTATACTTCACAAATCTATGCCTTTCCCGAATTTGGAGTGCCCATGTAAGAGCAGAGGCTCTTGCAGGAGCGATCCCTTGTTTCTGTGGTGTAGCAACGCCAGGTCATTATTTCTGGTACTCAGAGCAGCTCACTGTGCTGAGGGTTTGAACCACTGTACATACACAACACTCAAATAGAACCGTCGGCATCAAGTCTTTTCCTTGTTTTTAGAGACTGAGAACTTCTTCCAGATGTTGGGAATCATTTCAGATCCAAAGCCTGGCGTACATAGCTTTCGACAGCATCAAAGCCACTTGGAAGAAGTGAGTAAGCTCTTGTGAAAGTGTCTTGGGCAGTTGTGATGCACTTTGGCATTGCCAGTGATCTTGCCTTGAGTTTTGGACAGGTTTTGGGAGCTGGTGGGGCACAAAGCTGGCAGGCATTGCCACTGCCTAGTGAAAAGGGAGAAACTCGGAAAGAATTGACTTTGGAAGGACACGTGTCCCCTGTTGGTGTCCTCCCTCTGGAGAAGCATGGAGCCCAGACGGCCGGAGTGGAGAACATGGCTTCTCCATGGCCATGTTACAGTGCCTGTCCTTGTTGCCAGGCTCCGGCACGTCTGTGTGATGGCAAAAGGTTGTGGTCCTTTGCATGTATTTGGGAGAGGAGCCAAATACAGCTGCAGGGGACAGGGCAGCAGCTGAGAGCCCTGTGAGCAGGTGGCTCTGGGCTTTCATCTGGTAGTAATTGAGTACAGTCTACCTAAAACTGGGCTTCTTGGTCTTCTCCTGGTAGTTCCACTTAATGATGCTGGCACGTTAAGATCCTTCTTCCCAGTCTTTCTAAGACATTCCAGGTTTTGTATCTTTTTGGTTAAAAACTTACATCCTAGAGCGCCATGTGGCACCTCTTGTTTCTAGGGACAAGCAGTGCAAGGATCATGTCTTGGGCATCTGCTTCAAAATTAGGTCTTGTGGGAGACTACTTGTGTCCGAAACCCAAAAGTGTGAATGGAACTTCTTGGCCTGAGGGGAGGGACTCTCCATGTTCTGTGACACCACAAATAGGCCTTTCCATGTGCGTTTTAATTCACAACAGATGAAGCTTTCATTGCTTTATGGTTTGAGGAATTTGGGAGCTGGAGGGAGATAATCCCAGTGTTGGAAATTAAAAGCTTGGGTATTTGCTTATTGCCTTTACAGCCCTTCAGAAAAATAGTCTGTGATTGTTGGCGTAATTTCACCAGATGAGGGATGCAGACTCTAAACTCTGTTTTCCAGTGGATAATCAGGCTAGAGTAGGAGTTCCTGCTCAAAAAGATTCTACTTGGGCACAGTCAAAGTCCTGTCAAAGTGGAGAACACACAGTAAAAACTCAGTAGTACCAGAAGAATCCATATAATTGCACCTGCAGGTAGTCAAATGGCAAAATAACTTCCTTGGGTGTTAGTTCAAAGATTTTCTTTTTAAACTAATATTTGCTATCCCTATTAAGGAGAAAGCCTGAAGAGACTTTCTTCCAAGGTAAAGAAATGAAAATTTGAAGTGGTTCTGAAGGTTCCCACTTCCCGCTTGGTGTTAGTGAGCTGGGTCAGCCTCTGAAGGAGCACGTTGGGTGCTGCCCTGCAAAGGGATGTTTTCTAGCTTTTTTTCTTCAGCAGATCTCTTCCAGAACCACAGAGGAAGGAGCTGGTATTTGAACAACACCCTTGTATAAAAATCACAGCGGGACATGGCAATTTTTACTGGCCTGTGCTGCTTTGATGTGTGTGTGAACCTGGTGCGGTAGTGACAGTGAGGTGCTTCGCACCAGATCACTTCTTTGGGAGGGGTTTACCTTTGGTTTTCTGAGTTGGGGCACTCGGGATGTGCTTGGCTGCCTCGAAACAACGACACACTCAAGCCATTCTGGTGTTTGAGTGTCTGACACTCATCCCCAGTGGTGCTTTTTGGGATGTACAGACACGTGCATCCACAACAGGGCCATGGTTGTGTAGATGTTGCTCTTGAGCAGTTCCTGTTCCCTGACTGCCTGGATACAGCTGTTTGCAGGGCCATGGAATGCAGGGGATCAGTGAACTCTCCAGTTAAAAGTGTCTCCTCTCTGCTTTTCTTGCTCAGCCCTCTGACCCCATGAGCAGCCTCTTTGCTCCAGTTGTCAGAAGTGATGGTGTTTGAATTGTGCAAATGGATGTGCATCCACACCTCAACATTTCTGTGGCCTCTTTTGTGTGCACAGCTAGTTAGAGGTGCATATTTAATTTTGGAAAGAGGTCTGGAGAGTTTTTCAAAATTTTGATCCCCTCTGCAGCTGGTAATTGTGGGCTTGGTGTGTTCTTGTGCAACAAAACACGAATGCAATCAGCATTCCTTTGTCTGGCAGATAGAAATGTGGAGAGGGATTAGAGGAAACTGGGAGGACTCACATGAATAAACAGTCTCCCTTGCAATGAGCTTTCCTGTGTGGGAAGGAAAACTTAAGACTGAGTTAACTCCTAGTAATCTTCATCCTAGTCATCCAGGATCTGAGAAGTAGGGAGCGAAAGGAATAGAGTGGAAAGAAGAGTGTGGGAGAGCCATGTCTTGAGGTTGGATTCCAGAGCAGGAGCTTGAAAGTGACAGAGCTTTATTGACCAGTGTGTATTAAAACTAGGCTGAACAGCAGCTTTTTAATAAAAAGGGAGTAAGAGCAACATTCCAACTCTTAGCAGCATAATTTTTCTTCTTGGAGCAACAGTAGAAAGTGGAAGATCCTTGGAGTAAAATCTCACCTAGTATGGATTGAGGAAAATAACTATAATATAACAATAAAAAAGTTAACAATTTCTATACCCTGTGAAGATCTGATGAAATAATGTGTCAGATGTCTTTGTTTTGACAGTTTGTAATACTTTTGCAATGACTGAAAGGCCATCTTAGCAAATTGAGGTGATACTCTTTGATTTATACACATTTTGGATATGCATTAGCTTGTTCTGTAATAACCAGTCTCTTTATTTTACTTGGTAATATGACATGCTTGAAACGTCCTTATTTGTATTGTTAACAGAGCAGAAATTAATGCTTGAAAATGTGCACAAAACCATTTCTAGCTGGGATGATGACTTCTAGGAGGGGAACAGTGCAAGGACTTGGAGTTGTCTGGAGGGATGATGGATACTGAAACTCTCTGGAGGGAGGGTGTTCGGGATCTGTGTCACTCTCGTGTGCCGTGGTGTAATTCCCTGCTGTCCTTTGCCAGGGTGTCTCTGCAGGCAGCGCAGGGATTTGGAGGAGGCTGGGTGCCAGCCTGTTCGGTGCACTCAATTATTCAGCAGTCATTAGTGTAATTATTCCTCTTGCTGTCCTGCACAGCAGTTACAAGGCAGGGCTGATGAGGTGGGTTTTTCCTCTTGCAGAAGCCCAGTGTCTGATAGTAATATTTTAATGGGAGAGGAACAAGGGATATCCTTGTCAGCTAGTGCACAGTCCATCAAATACAAAATTGCACATCCAGGTTTGTTTCCCATTCCCTACCAAAAGGGAATAGAGAGAGGGAATCTGCACCTACTTGCTGGTTTGGCTCAACTGCTGTAGCAACACTTCTGATTAAATGAGTGCAAGTCTGTGTAGAGGCAAATCTTCAAAGCCCTTAAATGAGAAAATGGTGAAAACACTGGAGGTTTCCCATTCTCCCTCACTGCTCTATGACTTGTGTTCTGCTCTTTCTGTATCAGATCCCACCAGACTATTTTCTCTTAACTCGAGGGAGCTCAGGTAGCTGGTTAAAAATACCTGCAGCAATTAGAGACTGCAGTTAGACTTTGAGGTAGATCTTGTTGGGAACAAGAGCGAACAAGCGATTGGTAAACTCCTCATGCCTCCAGAATATCTTTTCTTCAGAAGTGGCTTCTGCAGAGCCCTGGGAGGAAAAGGTTTTGGGGTGTAAACAGGCAAAATTACTTCTTGTAGCGGAAATCCCGGCTTATAAAACAACATGTTGCCAGGGCTGTGTTTTGTTGGCTGTAAAACTAAGTAAGAATAAGTGAGCAGAGTGTGGTAAATAAACTGCGAAGTCATCATTAAAAAATGATCTGAGCTAGAAGAGGCTTGTTGGGAAAAGGATGCTGGCAGGTTTTCCAAGTGCAGATGCAGGTTGTGCCAGCAGAACAAAGTGCTTTTGCAGGTAAAGCTGCTTTTTGCAGGGAAGTGGTACAAGCCACAACCACATCTGCGCTGGGGCTGCTGCCAGTGTCAAGATCCTGCCAAAGATTACATCCCCCAACCACTGCTGCATTGGCAGTGGTTTTCTGGGCCTAAAGAGTTTCTTAAGAGGGCTAAATTATTATTTTTTTTCTTGACTGAGAGTTGAAGACTAAGGCATGGGCATCACTGGAATGGATTTCCTGTCTGTTTGTCAGGGTGACATTGGGTGTTCGAAACATATTTTGCCTGTGATGGGGAGATGAAGTTAGCCCAAGGCAGGTATTTTTTTCCTTCCTAAAATACTGTGGAGTGTGGTGATGCTTCATTGAGAGGGGAGAACTTCCTCTTTGTCCAAGTGAAGAGGGAATGGATCATAAAAGTGGGTGTTCCTTTGAGGAAGGGACAAAATCAGAATCAATGAGGGACAGAGAACTGAAGAAAAGTACCAAGGGCTCGCCACACTAAGGCCTGGAGGAGAAAGAGAAGATGGAAGAATGTTAAGGATATTTCTTTTTTTCCTCTCCAAAAATGCTCATGTACATCGCCCCTGGCTAAAAATTCTCATGCTAAGCTCATGTTTGTCATCAGTCACGCTGATGCTGAAGGGGCTAACACTTGCATGCCACCAGTGACTGTGTATCCAAATATTTTTGAAGTAACCTGGCCATTGCCAGGAGAGAAGTTATTCATTGCGATGGCTTTTGTTTATTTACCACGGTAGATCTTTAACTTGCAGGGTTTTGTGGGTGTCACCTCATTGTGCTCAATGGAAGAAGTTATCATCCCTTACCATTTTTTTCTTCATGTCTGTATATTTGTTGGAAAATGTTAATTATAGTGTTCTGAACTGGAAGTCAGGATTCAGGACAGGCTGCACAGGCATGTTATTGTGAGATTTGCATAGTGAGTTATTTCCCCCAAGTACCTGGGATCTGAGGACTCTCATTTCTGGGGATAAAGCACTGTTCACAGTGAGGCTATCCTGTGATTTTTAGGAATCAACAGGTGATATACAGTTTGGCTGGGGTATATCTTCCAGATTAAACAGCTCATCTGTCTTTGTGCCCAAGCACCCTGGGGTAGATATTCTCCAGCAGTGCCCAGTAGCAAAAGCAGATGTGAGGCATTTCACCCAAAACCTGAACTTAACCAGCAGTGTTTGAGAGACATTTATGCTGAACATCCTTGGGGGCTGGTCCTCTGCTTGCACACTGTCTAAAGAGGGAACACTTAAATCATTGTCTGGAAGGACAATTTGAGAGCTCTTTGAGAACTTAGGAAAGTTAACCTAGAAAATCAATTCACTGTTTTCTTGGCACATGTTTGAGCCTATGGACAGACCTACCATGGAAATAGTCTATGGAAAAAAAATCCAAAAGTTACTGGGAATTTACCCTTCCCAGTATAACTGTGATGCTGAGTGCTAGAAAAACACCTTCAATCCTCTCAGAGTTTGTCTGATTTCTTCTTAACATTTCAAGTATGCCACAGTGTCATTATTTCTTCAAGTAGCTTCTGACATTTCCTCCGCTGATCTGCTCATTGCAGCCTCCTAACACTGTCCGGGACTGGTGGTGTCTCTGAATGTGCTTAAAGCAGCAAAAACGAAGTTCTGTTGTCCTAAAGGTGTGCAAAATCCATGAAGTGCTGGCTACTGTTAACTGGGAAATCCACTCACTGGCCAGAACTGAGGTTCCTTATGCTGCAGGAGCTGCTGGAAGCAGAAGCCAGCAGAGCCAGCAGTTTTCCTCCTCGGTGTGGAGGAACAGTGCCAGGCTCCTACAGATTTATGAATCCCGGGATGTGGGTACAGCCCTTTGGGTGCCTCTGGCTCTGGGCCAGACCCTGGCAGTGCACAATGCGGTGAAAGAGGCGAGTCAATGTACTGATACATATTGGAGTGAGGGAAAAGAGCAGGGAAAGCTTTGTCGAGACTCCAGGAGACTTGTACAAAATGATTTAAAGGAAGACAGCAGATGTACAGTTCACCTTTCAGCTTTATTCCTTTAACATCTGTTTCTGCCTGCAAACAGGACAGTTTTTGGAGCTCACATCAGCAGACCTGTACTTTCCCAGAAATACAAAGTTCATTCAGGAGTTGAGTCACTGAAGACAGCATTCCCTTGAAAACCAAGAGTGGTGCTTTGGGTTGTTTTCCTTTTATCAGCTTGATGGGTAGCTGACCTGACATATGCCACTTCCAGTCTTTCCAACATTGTCTAATAAAAGACCTTAAAAAACCAGTGTATTTCTGTCATGTGGTTGCATTGAGGACACTTGGTAGTAGATACTGGCAGTATTCCCACAGTTTACTATCAAAGTCTGTTATTTGGTAGCCCAGGTGAATACAGCCCCCAGACACTGAGGTGAAGAGGGTGAGGGCCTGCTCTTCGTAGCTGGTGGGATAATGGAGGGGAAAAGTGGGACCTTTGGCTGTACCTGACATCAAATTACACCCCAATATCTTTACAGTCTTTGGGACAAGAAGATTTGGAGGTCTGTTGATATGGGAAGACCCAACTTTAACATGCCTGACACACTGCTCTTGGCAGAGTGAGACAAACAGATTTCTTGGAAGCAAGTCCCTGTTGTCCAGGTTATGCCAGCTCAGCTGTCTGGTGATACCGTGATCCTGTCTGGGTTAAAAGGAACCAGTGACCCCCTTCACCCAGTCAGTTCCTGTGTCTGGTCACTGGTGTTCCCATCACTTACTGGCCAGTGGCAAGTCCAGGAGCCACTGCTTGTGTGAGCTTGTGTTGCTGCTGAATAAATACTTTCTGAGCTGGTCTGGTCTTGCCCAGTTACTGCCCCATTTCAGATTAAAATCATAATCCAAGTAGCTGTCACTTCATCTCATAGGCAAAAATAGAGCTGGTGCACAGCTAAGCCATTCTGGGTGTCTGGAGGTTTCCTCGGCCTCTCGGGAATCTTGTGCAAGGAGAGAGATTTCTGACCTGTGCTCTTGGGCCAAGCCATACTGTTTTGGTACATGGGGCCACTCAATGCCTTCATTTAGTATTGTTTCTGTGGCAAAATGAGCTTTTGCTTTCCTCTTGGAGCAACACAGTATATTTTATTTAAGCCTGGCATTAGTGAGTTGTTACATTCATCTGAGAGAAGAATTGAAACTGTCCCCGTGTGGTTTTCTAGAGACTGCGTAGAATTGAAAGTAACTAATGATGTTCCTTTTGTCTTTGGGATGCTTGTGATCTGGAGAAAACTTGGGTTTTTCTGTCTGATGGTGCCAGATACATATGTGATCCGTATATAAGATCAGTGCAGTAACTATGTGGTGGGTCCAAACTAAGTGTGCTGGGGTGAGAATTTCAATAGGATTGGGGTCATGTTGGATAGAAGAGGAAAAGAGGGCCTGGAGGTCTGGAAGAGCAGTAATATCAAGAGGGAAGGAGGCTCAAATGTGCTTTGTGGACACTGGTTGTGGGAGTGGTGCTCTGTGGATGAGCTGGGAAGGTGACTGTGTGTCATTTGTGATGAGGACTCAGAGGTCTGATATTGATGTCCTAAATATCCATTTCTGTTTCATGGACTCTCATCAGAGCGACTCTGGCACTGGATGTTGACTGAAGGTTTGACTTGAGGGGGAAGTTAGTGATTACCAGGGACTTGGAGTTTACCTGGATGAACCCACAGGCCCTTCACATCCACGGTAGCAAAACTTGTGGGGTTTTTGCTCTCACCTCGTGCCCAGCCCAGCTGCAGCGCTGGGGGCTGTTTGCTTCCTCCACAACGGAAGGGGAGATATTATGGAGCTACTGAAATAGTAAACTGGAAGAATTATATGGAAATGATGCCATCACCTTCTCCTACTCTTTTAAGGCAAGTCTTTGCAGATCCTTGAGTGGGAGGCACTGGGTTGAATAAAGCTGTTGTGCAGCGTACTCCGGCACCCATGTGCTCCCGCTCCGCTGCTCAGCACGGCAGCTGCACTCGCTCAGCGGAGACTCCGGAAACCAGAGCTGGGGCTCGTCTTGCCTACCCAGCTTTGTTGAGCTTCTGCTCCTATGTTGGAATTTCTTGTGCTGGGAGACACCAGGAAGAGAGAAATACTTTGCGTGATGCTGCTGCTGTGGGCAGTAAAACATCAGCTCAGGACCTGTGGGTCCTTCCTCTTTAAAGGGTTGATTTTATGCTCCAGAACTATAGCAGAAGGAAGTAGAAACCAAAACGTTCTTCAGATTAAATGTATAAAATAAGGGTTAACATCTCTCTGTGTCCTGTCATCAAACTCTAGCTCTCCTGCTGTGGAAGCAAGCATAGCTGAAATGCTGGAAGAGGCCTTCCCTGGTTGTTTTTAATTTGTGTTGAGTTGGTGGTGGAGCTTCTGCAGTCATCTGAGAGCAGCAGGGCAAATCCATGCCATCTTCTTTTATTTAGAAGTATTACAGTGTGAATTCAGTTTTTGCATTTCCAAATTTGCTAATTCATCCTGGAATTGTTGCTTTAGTACTTTTTTCTGATTTTAAAAGCTCTGTTAGACAATGGCTCTTCGTTGCAGCTCCTAATCATTAACCTGAAAGCTTTCCAGAAGACTCTGAGAAAATGTAAAGCAGCTGACTGCTTCATTTCTGTCTCTTGAACCAATTAACTGAAGTAATAGAGTTTCTGCCGAAGTTTCTTTTTATTATCTTCCCCTGCTAGAAGAACGTACGTTCGTCAGAGCTGGAAACAGTCGGTAAAGTGCAGGTAAGTTACTACAGACTGAGATCATCAGATCGGGCTGCCATGTGGTGCCATCACGTAGTGATACTAATTCAGCAACTCCGTAAAACTTAATTTTCAGAATTAGGAGATGATGTGTGAAGGGAAGTTAATGAGATGAAGAAAGATGTAGGGAGCCAAGGAGCTGATTGGCGTTGAAGCTCAGGGCTCTGTATGTGTTAATGGGAAGTTCCAGTGAGGTGGTGAATGCCGGATGGAGGACAGCAGATGACAGCAGTGACAGGGAGTAGCCTGGCTTCTTGTGGAAGCCAGGTATGTTTTCAGGTGGTTTAGAGTTCTAACTCAAGTCTTCTAATAGAACTTCAGAAGGGTGCAAAGACCATCCCCTCAGTGGGGTACAGAGCATCAGCACTACTGGTGTTGTTGCTGTCTCTAACAGGAAGATGAAAAGGATGTGAGATCCACCAGCACGTTGTGCTGTCCCTGTAAACCGTGAGATGGCCAATGGCAGAATTGTCCCATGGTGTGATTGTCTCCCAGACCCCAGGGCGTGGCAGAGGGGGAGAGCACGGATGGGTTGGCACATTGATCCATTTAGCTGCTGTCCTCTTCTCACAGCAGCCCTCTCATGTTCTGGCTGTAATCGAGCCAGGGAATATTAGATTACACGGATGGTTTCCAGCAGCTTCTCGGAGTGCTCAGTTGGTGGTGGTTAAAAACTAGCGATGATCGTGTCGTGGAAGTACTCAATGCTTGGATTTCATCTTCTATGCTGGGTTCCTGGGAATTTTATTAAGCTGCTAGAATGAGATTTTGTGCTTGTAAGATTCCCTGTAATTGTCTCGTGTAAGAATGGATGTGAATGGATCTCCACTAATGAAGGTCACGCAGTGCACTTGCAGAACAGTACAAACCTGTCGCTGACAGTTGTACTGTGATGTGTTCTGGCAGGTTAAGAGCTGATTTAAGGCACTTTCTACCTGTATCTTTATATCTGTGGTTACCTGTGTGGGGCTGGGAGAGAGGTACAGGTGAAGTGCAGAGGGTTCAAGTGGAGCGGATACCAGGTTACTGCAGAATTTTGGGCTGGTGCCCCTTGGTTGTTAAGTGATGAAGCAGCTCTTTGGTGCCTTGGTGTGTGATGTTGGTCACAGTCTCTCATGGTGGGGTTGCTCCTCCTCTCCCTGCTGCTATAAACCATGACCTGTGGGTTATTTATCAGCACTTCTCCCGTGGCACGGTGTGCACGTGACAAGCCTTGGAGATGCTGGTCAGCGGGAGTTTCCACTTGGTGCTCTACTATCGCAAACACTGGGGGTTTGGCTGGTTAAATATTTACAGTGGTGGTGTGATGGCTGTCCCCAGGTGCCACTTCGCTGGAGCAGATGTTTGCTGCTTGGCTTCAGACCAGCATCAGCTTGTGATGGCTCTTGGCTCCTCCACCAAGCCAAACCCTCAGTCTTTGCTGTCAGCTGATGTGAAACCGTTGGTTTCCTTCTGGGAAATATAAACCCAGCCTTGTGTCCCCATGGAATACAGCAGTGGACATTGCCAAGGTTTAAATCCTGTACAGAGGTTGAGGCTTGGGCAAAGCCAGGGTTTCTGGAGCATCTGCTTGGATTCACATTCTGTTTGGAGTACAAAGCAGTTGTGTAGAAAACCCAACCAGATGCAGCATCAAACCCTTATTGCTGTAAAAGCCTCTGTTATTGGGATGGAGATGCTGCAGTTGGGATGAAAACTGTTGGAATGCAGATGCTGCCATGGGTAGAAAACAAAACCAGCCATGACATGGAAAGAAACAAAAGAAAGAATGTATTGGTATCGTTTCTCCAGGAGATGGGAAAGGATTTTACTGATCTTAAGTTGTTCTTAAACGGTTTTTATTTGCAGTAAATGCTGAAACTGAACCACGAGCTGACTCCCAGCATGTGAGGAGAAGCTGAACTGTAAAATGTTCTTTTCTTGGTAATAACATCAAGAATTAGCTGCACAGCTCGTCTTGATGGATGGAAACATGAATGGCTCAAGTGCTCCCAACTGTCATTCAGCAAATTGTGCTGCTTGGAAATTCTGATTCAAGCTAATGTTCTAATAATATTTAATTTATAATTCATTTATGCATTTAAGTGCATCCAGATTCCTCCTTCCGATTCATACTTTCTTATTTTGACAGCAAAAAGAATTCTAACTCTTATCACTGATGAAGCTTCCAGTTGAATTAAATTCTATTAAATTAAAGAGTTTTATTTGAATTAATAATGCTTCTTTGGTGAAGTCCAGACTTTTGTAGGGCTTCCTATTCCTGTATCTCCTGCTTGCATTGGTGTGCTGGAGCATGGCAACATAGATAAGGACAGTAAATGTAAATACCTCCAGTGAAAAGCTGTGGCAGAGTGGGATCTGTTTGAAGCATATGAGGGACTTGGCTGCTTTGTTAGCCCAAAAAAAAAAAAAATCATCCCTGCTGAAGGACTGAGGGTGTTTCTCTCTGGGCAGAGCTTTGTTCAGATTGTTTTGTTAGGGAATCTTTTGAAGTGCCCAGAGAATTTCAACAAAATGGCTGCTTTGCTCGGGTTTGTTCCTATCTGGATATCAACAGGCTCGCTGCCCTCGGCTCCAGGCAATCCGCCTCGGCTCCGACATGTAAAATTTAATAGGAGGCTGCTGTAAGTGAGATCTGCTGTTTCAGCTTTCATCAGACCACATTCGGAGGAGAACGCGTTGACTGTTCCCTTGCTCGCTGTCCGTTCCTGGCTGCTTTCTGTAGGAACATTCGTCTTTGTAAACAGAAAACAGCCTTAGTAGGAGCACGCTCTCCCAGCCTCGGGAGTAATCCCGTCTGAGCGGCAGCGGAGGCTGTTCATAGCTAATCTGTGTGGTGTCAGTGGTAGGAAATAATCCTGTGTGCCAAACGAGGAGGCAGAATAGAGCCTGTGACGTCCCAGTGTTTGGATAGTCCATTAATTTTTGCGGCGTGAGTGTCCAAAGCAATGGATGAGGGTTGGTGCAGGGCTGGAGTGCTGGTGTTGAAAAACCAGGTTCTTTTGGTGATGATTTTAACCCTGTGTGCCCAAGGTACAGGACACAGCTCTCACTGGGGTGGGTGCTGTGGTTGACTCCTCCAGCACTGCTCCTGAGTAATTGTGAGGGAAGCGTGTGCATGTGAGCTATTCCCATGGAGCAGCTGTTCTGTTGGTGTGCCTGGCCTTAGACTGGAACAATCCTTCATGCCAGAACTTCAGGCATTTGTATTTAACTCTGGTTTGCCCATTAGCTGCCTCCCTCCCAGTCTTCTGTGCTCCCTGTGCGCTGCCAGCTCAGATTGTATCCCGGTCCAGGGATGGGCAAGGGCAGGGCTGTGTTAATCCTTGCCTTCTGTATCCGGGAAACAGCCAGAGGAGGTTTGCATGCTGCATCTGGGATGTGGCAGGCAGTGAAGGCAGGCAGCCCAGCTATTTCTGGTGGGAGTTTGTCATGCTGCTGGCGTTTCCTTTCTTTTTTAAATGTTCAACCAACAGTGCTGGAGGAAGCTGGACCCCAGCAAGCCAGGAGAAGGTGATAGCACGCTGAGCCAACAGTATAATTCTGAACAGCATCCAGTTTTGTACCCTGACCTCGCAGTGCTGGGCTACCTAGGGGCTCTGACCTAGGGAAACTTATTTTGGAAAGCTGCAGTGCCAGTGTGTTGGGAAAATGGAGAAGCCACAGATGAAACCCTGTTGTCCTTTCCAACCACATATCCTTTGGGGAGTGATGTTTGCTTGATCGGCCTTGTTCTGCTTAATAATCACTGCAGACAGCTCGACTTTCTTACCCATGTGCCATAACTTTCCTTCAGTGCAGGGGAAACCTTTTGTCTTTTTATAAAGTCAGCCAGAGACCACTACCGTAGCTGCCTCTTCACCTGTTAAGCGATTAATAGGTATTCCCAGAAGCCTTAGTAAGTGGCCAAGTGGGCTGCAGTGGCAGAAGGTAGGACAAGACTTCAGGCTGATTTTAATTAAAGCTCTCTCAATCCCTTTGCTTGAGAAATGAAGAAAATTGTGTTTCTCTGTTCAGCTGGCAGGTCTCTGGGCTGAGTAAAGGCTCCTTGTGTTGCAGAGCTGTGTGCTTGGCTGTCTGAAACTCATAATTGGAGCTGGTATCATAACCAAGATAATCTAGAGATAAGATCGGTTTATTTACTAAGGTATATTTTAATCTTTGATTAAATTGCTCTAGGAATTGTGTGTAAGTGAGCTTTTAAGAGCTCCTTGAGGTTCTGCTGCATAATACAGACAGGGTTACAGAAAACGATGTTGGGGAGACCCAAATACGAAATAACCTAGAAAGATAAAAAACTAACCCCCAAAAGAGGCTGCAGGAGGAGCCTTTTGGTGAAGGAGACTCTTAAATTCCCATAGAGCTTCTTGTTGGCAGGACTGACTTCAAAGAGTTGAGCTGCTTGCTCCCCTCTGCAGGCCTGGATGAAGGATGGATGCTGTGGGAGAGCTGGTGGCACATGGTTGTCAGGCAGGCACCTGGTGTAGCTGCAGGGCAGAGTTTGGGTCCCTCTTACCTGGGACACTGCTTCAGATGTGACCAGAACCGCCTGCAGTGTTAGGCAATACCCATTTCTGGTATCTTCTGCCCCATACTGTGTAGAGCTGCTGTTCCAGCTGTTCATGGGGCTCTGCAGGGACTGGATGAGGGATCTGCTGTAACCTTTCTAAAGCTGCTTTGGTTCACATGGGCTTCTTAAGCTGGAAAAATTTCTTAATTTGGCCTTAAACAATCTGTGCTGGCATTAATAAGAATCAGAACACGTTGCAGAAGGAAAGGAGTGTCACTTTTTATAGGATAAACCACAAGACTGGTTCTTTATGCTTATTACACTGTCACCCGAGGGCTTTATTTCAGTGAAGGTTTTGTTGGTGTTGGTGAAAGAGGCTGTCCTGCTTTCCCCTTGTGCTAATGCAGCTGTTTGTGTGGTCAGGCAATCAAACAGATTGGACAACTGATTCCACAAAAAAAAAAAAAAGCAACCTAAAGGAAAAGAGAAGATCAGCTTCTGAGCCAGTATTTGCAGCATAAAATGGCTGTAGTGGTATGGACTGGTGAGGGCAGGACGTGCAGGGATGGGGTGGGATCGCTGCTGTGGGTGACAGCATTGGCTTTTGGCAGCATCAGGTCATGGCTGTAGCTCCAGGGCTCAGGAAATCACATTGCTGGTTTATGTCCTACTTTTCAACAGCTTCAGAGCGTCCATTGAACATTGGCCCTGAGGCAAACTTCCATTTTGGTGTCAAATGGCAAAGTACACACAGCCGAGCTCAGGGTGCTGCTCTTGTTTCCTTTGCATGTAAATGGTCCTAAAAGTGAGCCCAGAGAGTGGATTTGGGAAGCTACAGCGTGGTTCTGGGGTGTAATGGAAGCCATATGGTCTGGTGTGTTTCTCATGTAATCAAACCCTTGGCTGATACAGATTTAGTTGGAAGAAAAACTGGTACACAAGTGAAAATCAGCTCTTCCATCTTCCTTCTGACCTTTCTAGGCTGTATTTCTTTCCTTAGCTGTATGGCGCCATGAGTGTTTTCTGGATTTCACGGTGCTTCAGGAACATCTGGGGTCTTCCAAGGACTTTGGCATCTTACACTGGCAGCCAGTTGTGTTCTGGGAGAGTTTTCAGCCCAAGTGTTCTGGTGGTCAGGGCTGGAATACTCTTGCTCTGCAGGCAGTGTGAAGGTTGTGGCAAAAATGGTTATGATGGGTGGAAATCAGCCCTTCCTGCATTTTGCAGACATCCTGAAATTGCACTGTGTGGGTATGCTGGATGTAGAGAGCTACTGTGGTAGCTGTAATTAACCTGGTCCTTAAATCTTCAACCAAATTATCATTTTATATAGACAATTGGATATATGAAGTTGGGGTTTTTTTTCCTTTAAAATGTTTCTGTCTGTCGAGTCCAACTATTCCCCAGTCCATGGCAGTAAACATGTATAGTCTGAACAGATGATGTTATCAGACACCCTGATTTTCCCTTTGCCTATTCAAAACTCTGCTCAGTGTTCTCACTCCAGCTTGGTTACTCAATTATTGATTGTTTTTCTCTTCTTTCTCCAGAATCCAGCGACTATCACTCGAATACTGCTTAGCCATTTCAACTGGGATAAGGAGAAGCTGATGGAGAGGTAAGCAGCCACCTTAGCATGCAACCATCTTATGCTGCAGAACTGGAAAAAAAAGTTTGTTCCTGGATGAATTGAGGATAGATGAATGCAGCGTGTGTGGCAGGAGAATCTTTTGCGTGAGCTCTAAATGTTCCCCCTGTCCCAGCTAAGAGTGACTCCTTGTTTTAATATTATTTATGCCTTAAAAGTTGTGGAAGTTGCCCACTGGAAAGAGGGATTTCCAGTTTGAACACATACAGGTACAGCATTTGGACAGGCCCTGGAAAAAAGCAAGCAGGAACAGGTTTTTGTTATCTAGCAACTGTTTTGGATTTGGGTTTAGCTGCTCTTGCCTGTCATGCTGGCATGTGTATTCCTGACATGTTTATTCGCTGGTCTGGCCAAGGCTGAATTGTTCCTGACTGATAATGGTCCTGCCTTCATCTCTGCAGCTCCAGGTTTTCTTCAGTGTGTGTAAATAATGGCTTGAATTTTGCCTCTCCCTCCCCCTCAGAGCAGAGTGTTTTTGGTTATTTCTCGTCTTTGATTCCCAGCTCTTGGAATGTTGCTGGTTAAGGTCCTTTTCAGTTTGTTGTTACATAGTGGAGACCAAATTCAGCTGCCTTTGGTTTGTTCCAGTGCCAGTGTTGGTGCTGAAGAGAGTTGAGGGAGCTGGAGAATTTAATTCACTTTAGAAACTGTGAGGAGAATTAATCTAGACCAAAAGGAGTAGCAAAGGCTGTACAGGGACTCGCTGGTTGTGGTTTTTGCTGGTCTTACCAGGTGTGAAGTGACCAGCGGGTGGGTGAGGAGGGTCTGGTGGGATCATTAGTTTGACTTTCTCTTAATTACCGTTTCCTTTGCCTGATGATCAGGGTATGGGATGTGGTCTGGAAACCAGGAACAGTTGTTGGTGGTCCAATGAATTGCTCAATATCACTTGTCTGAGCCCCTGTAGTTTGGTACTCTGTCACCCACTGAGAGAAGAGCGAAGGTTTTCACACTGTTAGTAATTACTTCGGGGTATAAATGTTTCTGCTATCCAGAGCTAATAGATTTAGGACACCTTTAGCCCCCTTTGTATAATATTTTTGGTTAGTGATGGTGCCTAGGTATCTCTTATGCTTTGTTTAACCTAGATTTTTTTTTCCCTGAAGTGATTGTGGTTTTTTTACAGCTTTCTAGTCCTTATTTTCCTGAGATTGACCTCTTTGAGTTAATGCTGGAAGTCTGAAAGCTTTGTGTTACAAATATAGCCACTATTTAACTCTGACTGCACGTGTTAAGCATTCTGATTTAATTCCTGCTCTGCAACATGTCTCTTCACTTGGTAGTTTAGTTTCTTGGGCTGGTTCTCTTGGGCAGGCTAAAGTTCACTCTCCTTGGCTGCCACTGTCTCCCTGCAAGATACCTCTACACCAGTGCACTGAAAAGCCATCCCTTTATTCAGTAGGTTTTGTCCTTTCTCATTGAAAGCTTGTTTAGGACTGCCATCAATTCGAAAACAAAAATTGGGCTGTGATTTTTGTTTTGGTTTTTGTTTTTTCCAAGGGAGGCGCCAGCCAGGTCAATGTGAGGTGTTACTGTTATTTTACAGTTTAAGTACACATCATATTTACAAATACACAGGTAAACGTATTCATTAAAATACTTAACTCAGCAGGATTACCCGTGTGAGTAATAGAACACATGACTTGCTTAGGCAGACCTGTTGCACTTTGGTCCCAGTTTTGGTGCTGATGGATGCCCTCTCGTTTCAGAAAAACACCAGAACTTTGTCTCCCGAGGACCTGGTGCTGCTTTCTGTCACTTCTGCACCAAAGAACTTCCATGAAATCCTTTGGAGTGCTCAGCTGTGTTAAATTAGGAGCAGGAAGCTGGGGAGGAGGCTGAGAGCAGGCTCTTGGTGTTCAAGAGGGTTTGGTCATGGCTGTGGTGAGGTTTAAGGGCAAAACCCCCCAAAATACACATTTTGCTTGAATGTCTCCGGCGTTTCATGGTGTGTGTTTGCTGTTCCTAATCAGTGCCTGTTTTCCCTTAGCTCATGGTGAGTCAGCACGACCTCCCAGCAGCCTTATCAGACCTGGCCTGGAGGAAAGCGCTTTAACCAAGTGGTTTCTCTTTTTTTGATAAGTGGGGAGATCTGAGCTTGTGGTGTGAAAATTTCCCTGTGTTACCCACTTTTTTCTAGCCTCGTTATGCCTGTTTTTAATAAGCAGGTTGTTATTTTCCGTGCCAACTTTGTCATGGAGTAATTGCCCAGTTGTGTTGAGAGGTCAGATGTGCTACAGGTATTTATTCCACTTACAGTAGAGTAATAACAGGCACAATTGAAAAACCGCCCGGTCCTTCTGGTGAAACACAAATTGTTTGTGTGCAAAAGCAAAACTGGGGGTTTGGGGTGGATTTGTTTGTAGGATGGAAGTGGGGAGTGGAGGAAATACTAGTCCAGCCTCTGATACGCTGCATATGTTTTGGAGAATAAAGATGTCAAATATTATGTTTTCCTCCATCTCGTAAGGTTCATTCACAGAGACAGGAGAGCAGCGGGTGCAGAGTGTCCACCTCAGAAATGAGTGAAGGAAGTGTTTTAGCTTATTAACTTTATCTTGATTGCCTTCCACTTTTACCGTGGCTGATGGTGTCCTGTCCTGAGGGGAGTCTGGGGAGGAAGCTCTGTGTGATGAAGAGGTTAAAATACAGCTCTCCTGCTTTATGTGCCTTCTCCTGGTCATTTTGTTGAGAGAAGTGTCTCAGCATGTCCCCAAGGCCCAATTTAATCCCTGGAGGCAGAGCCAGAGGTGCAGCAGGCCCTTGTAGCCGCTTATCTTGGTGGCCACATGTTCCTGTTGGCTCTGAGCAGAGGAGGGATGTCAGGAATGCCCAGATTGCCTCTTCTGCAGGACCTGGCTGCCTGCTTTCTTTGGAACAAATAAATGCTTTACACTCTTCAGCAGAGGCTGAACAGGTGAAAAATGGTGCATGGCAGGAGTTTTGATGTGGAGATATCTTTTACTGCGAGTATATTGATGCACTGACGCTCACAAATGCTCTTCCATGGAAGTAAATATCCCGAAGTGTGTACTAGAAGCAATTTTTTTCAGTGAAAAGGCTTTTTATCTTTGATACTCCCGTGGGTAGGATTTGATTATGTCTGGAAAATGGCGATTAGGCAGTTACAAACAGCAGGAGAGAATTTTGGGGAGATAAAGGAGCTGACAGCTTGATCCCTCTGCCAAAAAGCCTTGGTAGTGTTATAGGTTTGGTCTTGCTAAGTAGAAAGGCTTGAAAATAATTCACTGGTTTGTCCATTAATTTTAAAATAGCAGAAAAAGCCCAGCTTCAGGATGAAGAGAATGTGCTTTGAAGAATTAATAGAAGAAATTCTCATGTGCCAGAAGTGCTGGAATTACTCAATATCTGCATTGTGAAGGGACAGGAGGGTGGAAGATTTAAAAAGCTGTTAAAGGTGCTGTGCTCCTCCCTAGGTTGAAAATAAGGATGGAGGTACCAAGAACCAACCCTTTAACAGAGGGTATTTGAGGGAAAAATCAGAATTCTTGGAGTTATGAAGGAAGTGAGGAGGGGTTCTGACATGGAGGAGCTCTGGAGAAATGTAGCCATCTTTTGCCATGCGTTAGGTGGGGTCTGCAGGAGAAATCTGGGTGAAATTGGATGAGATCAGGGTCAAATCTGCACTGGGACTGCATGTGTTTTGGCTTCCTTGGATTCAAGGAGGATGAATGGAAATGGAGATTGGTGGTGGAGAAGGTTTGCTGGCCAGGGAGGTGTGGGAATGCCACATGGAGCTCACCTGCTGTGGGAAGGAAGGGTGTTAGAGCGGCTGCCTGGGAATCCTTTGACCGAGAACACGGGAAGGACAAAGGGAGATCTGCCTCCATGGATGATCGTGCTGGAACACGTGGGGAAAAGGGATGGTAATTGGAATCAGGAGTTGTTCCTACCCACTGAAGGAACTGCCAGAGTCTTCTGACTCAGCCCTTGGCATGTTTGCATAAAGGAGTGGTGGAGCAGTTAGAGAGCTGGTGGACTTTGGAGTATCCATTGGAATGGTGTGTTTTCAGGGAGATCCAATCCAAGTTGTCCTCTGCCATTTCTGGAGTTCCTGTGGCCCAGTGACAGCACGAGTTTGAGTCCGAGAGACACACACTCAAATAAATGTAGAAATCACTTACTCAGAAGGAAAATGACTGAAAAGAAAACAGTACGGACAAGCAGGAATACTATCCATAAGTATTTAAAGGGGACAGGTAATTCCAGGTGAAAAAAGTCAAGTTCCTGACGTGGATATTCACCCTTTGTATAGCATTTGTATAGCATTTGTATACAAAACTGTTTTCCTTGCAAACTTTGCACCCAGCTGTGAGTCTGCTCTCCTCAGAGCATGTCCTGTGCTGCTCCTGCTGCCTCTAAGAGCAGTGGGAAGGCTGGAAAACCTTTGTGGGCTTAATATTTATCCATGATTCTTAATAAACAAATACTGCCTGTAATGGGACTGCACTAAATTCACTTGCTAAAATTTTCTTAATATATAATTTTGTATATTTATATTTAAATATAACATATAAATATCTAAATATAATCCTCTAAGCAAACAAAAGAACTTGGTTGAGTTAAATCCTGGCTAATACTGAAGAACAGTGGCAAGGCCTCATGGATGCTGCAATGCCAGAGTTCACCACTTCCTTCCAGATTCAGTGTCTTGAAATTTAAGATCTAAAATACGTGAACTGCATTGAGAAACATATGAAACAGCACGAAAATTAATATTTTTTTAATTATAAATCAAGCCTCGTTGGTAGGTAGAGCTGCAAGGGAGCAGGGGAATGACTTACTGGGTTTGGCTGGGGTTGGTTAATTGTCTGGTTTAATTAGTTCTTTGCAGCTGCTGCAGGCTGGAGAAAGGTGTGTGAAGGATTCTGGGAAGAGGCTGAGCTTCCTGACAATGATTCTCCCCAGTTTAGTCCTCCTCTCCAAGTTGAAGAGGCTCTTATAAGCCTCGAAAGCAAACCGGTGTTGTTTTCCTTAAGGGAATAGGAAATAGAAAGGAAGTGATATTTTTCCTCCCCCTCAAGCAATTTTGTATCCTCCTTTCCAATAGGTGCCTAATCTTTGGAGGTATTGTAAGCCTGGAAATGTGGTTTTTAGGAGGTTGTTAAATTACAAGGCAAAGGATGCTCAAATGGCTAATGATCAGAATATTAAGAAAAATGGAAGGCTCGAACTGAGAAGAATTGAGCCTGGAGGCATCAAACTTGTGCTTTAGGAAGATGTTGCGATGCCTGGACTGCGAAGTGAGGTGTTCTTGCTCTGGTTTCCTGTCCTGAAATTCTGATGCAAAGCAGTCACTGGGGAGAACAATGAGTTACTTGAAATGCAGCTGAAGAATTGAAGGTACCTGAAATTCAGGAGTGTGTAATTGGAGTGAGAGTCTCTCAAATTATGTAGTTGTCTAATATCCACCTCTGTGTTGTGTTAGCAAAGAGTTTGTTGGAAGCAGTGGGTGTGTGAGTTTTGAACTATTAAAAGCAACTTTGTACACTTAACTGCCAAACAGAATGGAAAAATTACTTAGAAGGTGGTTGGATTTTCATTCTCTCCTTTGTTGTGCAGGTACTTCGATGGCAACTTGGAGAAGCTCTTCGCAGAGTGTCACGTAATTAATCCAAGTAAAAAGTCTCGAACGCGCCAGATGAACACCAGATCGTCAGCCCAGGACATGTCCTGTCAGATCTGCTATCTGAACTACCCAAACTCGGTGAGTGGCCGGCAGCCTCGCTGCTGCCTGACCAGCAGCTCCCCACATCTCCTACCTGAAACGTCACATTTTCCTGCAAAATACCTCTGAGGGTGCAGAGGCCTGGACGACGGTGTAGTAAAGCTCAGGAAAAAGCAAGCAGGTGATGTTTGCAAAGGTCAGATACCAGCAGAGGTGTACAGATAAATGTGAAATTAAAAATCTGTGAACAGCATGATGGGCAGAGGGATTCCCTTAGAGTGACAAGGCATGAAACAGCTTTTAAAAGCAGTGAATAGTGCTACAAAATAGTCAAACTAGGTAGAATAAAAGTGAGTAGAAGTAAAGTGTGGATATATTTGGATCTTGATCATGTCTGGACAATACCTGCTTGGTCAGAGATGAGGGTGCGTTACCCAGTGCTTGCTGGGGCACTGTTCTGGGTGATGGTGGTGCTTTTTTGGTAGCTGTTGACCAAATCTAAGCATTCCCATGCACTGCTCAGAGGTCCAGGCTCTGCTGGGACCGCCTGGGGCAGGACATACTGTTGGGAGATCTGGGAGGAAAGGAGATGAGTGGAAAAGCTCAAACAGGAGAGTTCATCAAATGGGCAGAGTGCTGATGGTGAGGAATTCTTTCATTATTGGAACCTGCTGTTCCTGGGGGAGCTGCCCCCACCAGAACTCCCTAAAACATGTGCTGGGCCTTTCCAAGCAAAGCTGCCCTGGCATAGGGCTTGGCTCTTGCTCTGGGTGTGTTTTCAGCGAGGATGGGAATCATGATGAGCTTTGGGGTCCAGGAGTAGCCTGAAGTTTCCTGGTTGTGGCCTCTTCCTTGCTCTGGATCTTGCTTCCCTGGAGTGGGCAGTGCCGAGCACAGCCCAACTTCAGGATTAAGGTCCCTGTTGCTCTTGAGTCAGGAACCACAAGGCTTCATGTGTCTCCTCTGCAGCCTTGTGTGCCCCAACTTCCTTCTTGGAGAGTAGCTGGACAGGCAAATTCCTGCTTTGTGTGAGGTGCTTTGGAAAAGCTTTGAGAAAATATATCACAACATGTTGTTCTCTCCTTTTTGATGCGGTTGCTGTGCTGGGTGGGGGTAAAACAGGCCTGTCCTCTGGCTGGGGGTACTCCTGGGAAGCAGAATCACGGAATACCTTGAGCTGGAAGAGGCCCACAAGGATCATTGAGTCCAGCTCCTGGCTCAACCCCCAAAATCACACCAGAGCATTGTCCAGAGTTTTGACACTGGAAAGAACAGCACAAAACACACTAATACTTCTTGATTTTGTAGCTCCAGTGGCACATTAGTAGTGCAAATAGCAGTGGCCCAGTTGTTAAAAGAGCAGATTTTTAGCTGGAGCAGAGAGATGTTGCAGGTGAGCAGGGCTGTCTCTGTTGTTGGTGTTAAGTTAAAAGACATCAGAGGGGATCCTCTGTTTCTTTGCCCTACAAAAAAGTTGGAGCCTATAGGAAAACTAATATTTATTTTTTTCTTCTGTGAAAGGCTGTAGTGTCTGTGTCTGAGGCGGTTGAAATCTGTTTTGAAGCTCTTTTTGTCAATGTGAATTGTAAATTCTAGGATTATGTTTATGTTCAATGCCCAACCTAAAATCTCAGTTTTGAAAACCCTCTAGTGATGATCAGCTGATGTTTTTTCCACATAAAACCTGGGTGTTTTTTGCCCTGAGAGCCCCTTTCAGCCTGTGGAAAGCTGAGAGTTTGGAGACAAGAAGTTCTACAGTGTGCAATTATTGCAGGAATGTTAGTCTTGAGTATTCCCTCTCTCCTGTCTATGAAGTCTCTGTAGCTCTTCAGTCATCTCCAAACAACTGTGGTTTGAGTTTTGGGAAGCACCTGCCAAACGAGGCATTGGATGCTCTCACCCTGCAAGTTCGAGGTCTTAAGGGAGATGTTTCACCCGCTCTGTATCCCAGCAGTCATTTTGGGTGACACCTTTATTGGGAAGACAGGAAATCGAGAGGGTTGTGGCTTTGCCTTCCTCCTCTCTTGCCTCTCACTCTCAGGTTCCTTGGAGAGTGGGCTGGGGGTGTTTTTGGGCACCTCCTGCGTTGTCCAGACTGTGGGTGATGAGCACAGACGTGGTGACAGCAGAGCTGTCCCCTGGGCGGGTGTGCTGCCTAAGGAGTCACTGCTGCCCCTGCCCTTGGTGGTTTTTACTTGCTCCCTTGACATCTGCTGTCAGCTGAGCCAAAAATAATTGGGAACTCCCTCAAAGTAAAGAAAAGAGTTGAGAGATTCTCTGCATTCCTTGCAGCCTGGGAGGAAGCGTGGTGGTGGCTGCCTTTCTGGGGGCATTTAGCAAACCTTTTTTCCCTGTCTGAAATAACAAAACAGGTCACCCTTGAAGATGTGGTCTGTGTTCTGTGCTGGTTCCTCGTGTGTGCCTGCTGCAGGAATATTTGGGTTCAGTAAGGGGCGATTCCCTTGGATGTGCTTGCTTCCCATTTCATGTGGAGAAGCCAAAATTCAGGGAAAAGTCAGTGATGTCTTTGGGATGGTTTCATGCTGTGGCATCCCAAAAGTTGCAGATGTTAAAGTGTTTTTACTCTAACTCTGCATCTCCAGGAGATGTCACTTGGCCACAGCAGCATCTGTGGCGCATCAGATACCTTGTTAGCTGGCTCAGTAAGGGTTCAGAAATTGGGAGGCGTCTTTTTTGGCTCTTGGTACCTGGCACCACGCAGGTGTCAGCCTCCTCTCTGATCTCTTTGTGGGGTTTTTTTTGGGGTGGGTGTCTCTATTTTCACCTGGCCCCAAGTCAGATGCTCGGGTCAGGTTCCCCCGTGTTGGTGCTCACAGGTTGCAGGCGGTGCTGGTGGCAGGAGTGTCAGAGCAGGGATGGCACAGCCCAGCTGTGCCACCTCTGTGGGATGGACAGAACGAATCTGGCTTGGTTAAGGAGCTGATTTGGAAAGAACATTTCCCTCAAGTGGACTTGGCTCAATTATCACCATCCTGCTGTTGTTTTGGGCTGTTCCTCAGAGGATTCTGGGCTCTTTCCTCTGTGGGGTTTTGTAGTTTGATGGTATCTGAGGGTGGAGTTCTGGTTTTATCTCGCTGGCTGAGAAACTGGTTTGAAAAGCCGAGCCAGCAAATATTGACCCTGTAGTGGTACAAGTGAAGTGTTTTAAATACAGTTTTCCTTGGTGCTGACTCTGGCTATAAAATAACTTCAAGCTGACCAGAGAAAAGTACTTTAATTTCTGTCTTTTCTCAGCACTATTTGCTTCTCCACCCCTTTTTGTAACCATTCAGCCTCAGATGATATCTTGACAGCTCTGTGCAGATGATGCAGGCAAGGATGGAGTTGTCCCTGTTGCTGTCTGTGACAGCTGATCATTATCGAATTTTATTTAGCAATTTACGCCTGCCAATTAAGATCTTTAATGTCCTCACCTGATGAGCATCTGGGTTTCAGGGGGAAGTTCCCCGAGGAGGTCTGGGTCTTTTGGGCAGCACCTGTGTGTGCCAAGTGGAAAAAATAGGAGGAATGAAGACTCTGAATCATCTTATCACTGTGACCTGATTGGTGTTGCATTTACTTGATTGATTTCCAGAGTAAAACGGGAGAGAGCTGTGCTGTGCTCCGTATTTAGTCCTAAAACAAGGATAAATTTTAATGGGCAGGATGGAAACGTGGGCCACACCTTTCCTTGCTGCTGGGGTTGGAGATTAAAGTCTGGCTTTGGAAGAGTGACTAAGGCTGCCGTGGCAATGTTGTGTAGTGGTGATGATGCAAAATAAATGGCAGCATCTTGAGTTTGGTGTGGGGAATGAGGGACGGGATGGATGAGCTGCACAGCACCAAGGAGGATGAAATTATTGAATCAGTGTAATAAAACGATGCAATGTCTTGTGTTCTTTGTCATTGCAGTACTTCACTGGCCTAGAGTGTGGACACAAGTTCTGTATGCAGTGCTGGAGTGAATATTTAACTACCAAAATAATGGAGGAAGGCATGGGACAGGTAAAATGTCACCTCACCTCATGGCTTCTTTCTGGAAATTCTGTGTAGGGATTCTCTCAGGGGAGAGTCTTCCCTGCTAAAGTTTAAAAAAACCGAAAGAGCAACAGAGAAAATGCAAACCGCAAAGGGTTGGGGGCTGCAGGCTCTGCCACAGGTGAATCTGGAGGGAGTTCTGTGGAGTTGGGGCAGATGTCTGGGCTGTGGAAGGAGGAGCCAGTGGCACACCTGGGATGTGGTGGGAGAGGCAAAGGCACTCCTTTTGCCATGGATTGTAGTGAAGTCTGTTGCCTTGGAATTCTTTGTGATGCAAAAGCAGGATAACCCCTGTTCCTCCTATGACCTTTTTGTGTTTTTCAGACCATTTCATGCCCTGCCCATGGCTGTGATATCTTAGTGGACGACAATACAGTTATGTAAGTGATGCTCTTGGCTTTGCTCTCTCTTTCCATTGTGTTACTCATGTGCCATTCAAATCTGTTCAAATGCTTAGAGCGAACTGCACAGAGGCTTTTAGGCAGCAGAGAAGCCTGTCTTGAACTGTCTTATTTTGATACCAGAATGGCTCTAAACTTCCTGTTTAGCTGTGAAAAGCCCATGTGACAGCACTGGGAGGAAAGACTCCCTGACCAGTTTGGTCAGTGTGACACCAGGATTTCCAAGCCCTGTTTTACAGCTTTGTGTATTTTGTTTCCTTTGATTTATGTAGGAATTTAGGACTTCTACCCAGGTCAACCCACTGGTTCCCCAAGTCCTGTAGCTGTAGTTAATAGGTGAGTCAGAGGACAGCAGTCCTAAGGGCTGATGCAGGGTGTGTTTCTTGCCCTCTGATAGGAAGCAGTTGACCCTCAGACATGAGATTTGGTGAAGCTGGTGTGTCAGCCTGTGTCCTTGGAGTCATTAAGTTGTCCAGCTGTAGAGAATGACTGTTAGTTCATGGTGGAGCAGTGAATTCCATGGGCTTCCTTGTCTGTTATGCTGGGGGAGGTTGTTGCATGAGCAATATCCTCCATAATTGTGAACTTTGTTCAAGTTCGTTTTAATTCTTCTTGCTACAAAGCATCTCAATAGAGGCTTATTCTGTTACCTTACTCTTTCCTTCCTGAAGCCTGACTCACTCATTGATATTAATTTGCTGGTTTTCATTATCAGTTGCTTTCAGAGTAGTGATTTTCCCGATTTTGGCTCTTGGTTACTCATGGAGTGTAGGCTGGATGGAAGTGGAAGTAGCTGAAGTGCTTTCCTGCCCTGTTGGGGGTTGGTTTGTACAGCCCAGTGGGTGGAAACTGAGCTGAAGTTGGCATATCTTGAGTAACCTGATTGAGATTTTTGTTTACCAGAGGTTGAACTCCAATTTTGAACTTCAACTTCAGTGTCAAATGCTCTCAGCAGGACTTTTTTGAGTGTTTTCTTGATTGCACCAGTTGGAATGAGCTGTTGAAACAGTGCACGTGAAATTGAGTAGCCGAAACCATTGGAGGCTGCAGTGGCAGCAAGGAAAGGGTGGGAGAAAAGGAGAGCAGTGTTGTGGGATTCCCCTTGCCTGGAGAGGGCAGGGATGAGGCCTGGGATGGTGCAGTGGCAGCTGGGTGCTAAAGCAAACAAGTCCCCTGTGTCTGAGGAAAACCAGAAACGGTTTCTAGAGGTAAAAATCCACCTTTCCCTGACCTTACCTGTGTTTCTGTGGGGAGGAAGGTGCATTTTTTGCAAAACTCTTTCCTTTAAAAGCCAAGATGGACAGCTGTGGCAATCTCAGGATATGGCATGAATAAAAATGTAAATGATCTCAGCTGGAACCTGCACCCACTTCTGTGTCCTTAATTATTACTTTTTAGGTCTTTTCCTGTTTACAAAGGCACCAGCTCTCAGTTTCCAAGCGATACGAACACAACATTAATATGATTTACAATAGGATTTATGGGCACTGGGCATGGTTTAATATCTTAGTTTGTCTAGTTTCATTTATGATTTGCCGAAAGACAATAATATTCAAAGAAACATTCTTGAAGATCTTGACCTGGTGATGTTGATTGGGGCAGTCAAAGCATTTTGATAAGCAGAAAACCGGTGGATTATGTGCTCTGGTTAGTCGTGGCATGACTAGTAATTTAAATTCCGGTTCCTGATATATTGTTATAATACAATACATTTTTAAAGTGGTTTTTAGTGTGTCTTGAAGCTCAGGTATGGGGTAAAAAAAAAAAATAAATTTATAATTCATACTAAATTCAAGTTGTTTCCTCATTCTTCAGTAAGTTTGACTCCCGAATTGCAGGAGAGATGCTTTGTCAGCTGATTTGTTTTATTTTAGCCCTGGGAATTGAGCTGCCACGTGCTGTGATTTATGTAATAACCAGCATGTGCTTGGGTGAGGAGCTCCCCAGCGGCCCAGGGCTGGGATCTGTGCACATCCCATGGGCACAGGCTGCTCCTCAGTCAGTGTTGTCAGGATAACATGCACCTGGAATGGAAAATCCATTAATTCCCATATTTACCCATGGTATGGCCTGTATAAAGCTGTATTACACAGTTAATTTAAACCAGGAATGCCACAAAGGATGTGCTGGTCCAGCTTTACGTTTAGATACATTGGGAGGACACTGCAGTCGTAGCTGAAGGACGTTTATAGAAGTGCTCAGCCATCCACCATCCATACATTTGGGATGTATTTGGAGTGGACAGTCTGCAAATGCCCGCTGGGATGGTGTGCCCGGGAGAAAAGTGGTCACCATGCTCATCAAGAGTTCCCATCAGTCAGTTTTCCTCTGCTCTCCCAACTCCAAGCAGACTGGAATTAATTTAAAGTCTATGTTGTGTACACCCCTAGTGATGCTGAATTCAAATCAACTTTGTTTTTATGGTAAATAGATTAAAACACCATTAATTTTTAAAGTGAAGCTGTAGCATTCCACTTAAACCCAGCTAACATGGGGCTTCCCAAAGTTATTAACCACACAAGGGTTGTTCTGGAGCTTTTTAAAGGGAATTGCCACAAAATGTGCATGTTTTATGTAAATGAACTGATTAAATTATTTGCTTTGTTTCTTGGGCTCTTCAGGAAAGTGTTTTTAAATAAAAATCTTCCCACCAAGAGGTTCGGTTCTCTTAACTATGGGAGCTTTCTGTTTCTGAAGCTAATATATTGATATATGTATATTTATATATTGAATACAATGCATGTAGTTTTCATAACAAAAAATTATCTAACAAATAAATAGAGAACAAATGAGCACAAAAAGTACCTGCAAGTGTAGAAGGATGAATCAAACCTATTTGTCTGTCTTAACTTACTGGCTGTGTATGGGAAAACGAGATTTCTGCTACAGTTTTTCTGTTTCTTCCCTTCCCACAGGCGTCTGATCACAGATTCCAAGGTTAAATTAAAGTACCAGCATTTAATAACCAATAGTTTTGTAGAGGTGAGTTTTTATTTGAAGTTTTTAATGGCTTGTAGGTTGTTTCTGTCTCACATATACCCAGGCAGAGATGGGAGGCTTGTTTAGAACTGCAGAGCAGGTGTTTTTGCACGGTCTCTAATCGAGTGTGAATGCAGGGGTTGTTTATAGTCCTTTGCCTTACAGGGATAGTAGTAGGAAAATATTAAAAAAACTTTAGGACAAAAGACCTAAAGAGAATGCAAGAGCTTTTGCTTAATGTCTGGGTTCTGAGGAGCAGAATTACATGGTTATAATAGTTATATAATAGTTATATAATATTTATAATTCTTCAATGTTACCTGAGCTACTTCAGACTGAAACCCAGGAAATGCTGTAAACAAGAACACGCCTTAAACATTTTGCCAGTTGAAGTAAAACTGCAGAAATGCTTTTAGCAAAATACGGATAGTTCTGCAGCCTCAAAATAAACTCGGAGAAAGGTGCTTTGGGAGATGTTTGCGCTGTCCCAGTTTCCCCGTTGTGTGGGTTCAGCTGTGCTGTAGAGCCCAGGGAGGAAGTTGTTGCGGGATCGAGCTTTCGGTCCCTGCTCACAGTGCTGTGTGCAGTGGGTTTGGGTTTAATTCCTCAGCTGTTTGCAGCCCCCACAAAGGGATGCCGGGCAGGAGGTGTCCTGGAGCCCGTCCTTCCTCTGTGACGTGGGGTTTGCGCTTTGTTCCGCAGTGTAATCGACTGTTAAAGTGGTGTCCTGCCCCCGACTGCCACCACGTCGTTAAAGTCCAGTACCCGGATGCGAAACCTGTGCGCTGCAAATGTGGCCGTCAGTTCTGGTAAGAGCAGTCAGGGAAAAGGTGCTGATACTGCTTTGTGCTCACTGCCCTGGAGCTGTGTTAGTGTGTGTGCATGGAATCACAGGCTGCTTGGGCTTGGGAGAGATCGAGTTCTGCACCCTGCCGTGGACAGGGACACCTTCCACTATCCCAGGGTGCTCTAAGCCCCATCCAGCCTGGCCTTGGATGCTTTGAGGGATGGGGTGACTTCTCTAGAAACCAGTTGCAGTGTCTCTCAACTCTCACAGTAAAGAATTTCTCCCTAGTATCCCATCTAATTCTGCCCGCTTGCAGTGGGAAGCCATTCCACCTTGTCCTGCCACTGTTTTCAAGTGGCTCTTGAGGGATTTCAGGATTGAAGGCAGGGTGTGTTCAGTTATATAAAGTTTCCTTAGGACTGGCTTTGAACAACCCAGAAGAAAACTTCCCCTGTTGAATTACAAGTACAATCGTCTACCCTCTTTGCTTATTTTCTCTCTCTTTGCCTTACAGCTTTAACTGTGGTGAAAACTGGCATGATCCTGTTAAATGCAAGGTGAGCACGTCAAAGTTCTTTTTCAAATTTGTGACTTGTAAAAGATTTAAGTTGATTTATGTGCAAGACTTAGAAATGAAGCCCAAGTTTTTGTGGCTGTCCATAGAATTGCAGAGTATCTTGAGCTGGAAGGGACCCCAGGAATCATTGAGTCCAATTCTTGTTCCCACCAGGGAGCAGAGAAGCTCACCTGTTTGAATCATAGGGTGAGAAATCCTATTGGCTGCCTTTACTGGGTGCCTCACAGGTGGACGTTGTGAGGGAACCGTGCCTCAGCCAGATGGGAATTGTCCTGAGGAAGAGGTTGTTACGCCTGGGACCCTCTGCAGAGGAGTGAGGGTGTTTTTCAGACAAGGAGCATTCCTGTACAAGGCGTTCTGTAGGTGTTTGGTGCTTTGTCAGGTGTGTGATCCATTGTGCTGAAGGAACTCATTTGGATTTGCTGGTTTGGATTAGGATTATCCAGTGCCACCTCCTGCCGTGGGTAGGGACACTTTCCTCTATTCCAGGTTGCTCTAAGTCCCATCCAGCCTGGCCTTGGACACTTCCAGGGATCCAGGGGCAGCCACAGCTTCTCTGGGAATTCTATCCCAGGGCCTGTCCACCCTCACAGGGAAGAATTCCTTCCCAATATCCCATCTACCCCTGCCCTGTGGCAGTGGGAGGGCATTCCCCCTTGTCCTGGCACTCCAGACCCCTGTAAACAGTCTCTCTCCATCTTTCTTGTGGGCTCCTTTCAGGTGCTGGAAGGCCACAATTAGGTCACTCAAAGCTAAAATATCCTTATTATTTAAGAGTCCACCATGAAGTTTGTGTTGACTGAGCTAAGGCGCTGCAAACTCATTGCAGGAGTGTTTGTGCCAGGTGCTTGTGCTTGCTGGATCAGGATGGAGCTGCAGGAACTGTCTGCCACTAAATTAGTGGCTGTTTGCACAGTTTTCCAGCACCAGCATCCCCCTATTCCCAGGAGGTTGGGTGTACCTTTCCTTCATGTGAGCAGGTGCCTTGGGAACATTTGCAGTTCTTCCAGTCAGATTTAATGCTCTTCTTCCATCATTTTTCTGACAGTGGTTAAAGAAATGGATTAAGAAGTGTGATGATGACAGTGAAACCTCCAATTGGATTGCAGCCAACACAAAGGTGAGAGGTTTTCTCATATTTTATACAGAGATTTTATATAGATTTGTCAGGTGAAAAGGACATCAATCTAGTTCCTTGCGCTAGGATTATTTTTTTCTGCTCTATGTTAAGAGCAAGCCTTAAAATCCACAGTACACTGAAGTGCTCTTGTTTGAAGAGCAAACAGGTGTTAATGCCCGGAATCAGGTGAGTTTCTTCAGGTTCCATGAAGGAAAGTGCTTGGAAGAAACAGTGCATTGGAGACCCAAAGGAAGCTCAAGATTTAAGTCTTTGGGCTCCTGTCTGGCACCGGTGTCTTCCCTAAGCAAATCCATGCTCCATTCCGTGTATGGAGCATGTTACCACCACCCGTGGCTCACTTCGGCTGGGATCATTTACATCTGCCCTCGAATCCCTGGGATTGGCCTCTGGAGGAGCCTTCATTTCTGCTGGGCAGCTTTCCAGGTGGAGACTGGCAGAACAGCTGTTTGGGATTTCATTATGTAAAGGTCTTCCTTCTACTTAGCCCAACTTTGCCTGAAACTTTAGCATTTGGTCATTTTGGGACAAATGAAAACCAAGGTTGCCATGGTGGCAAGGAAACAAAAGCAGCAGGTCCCATGGGGAGTGAGGAGCCAGCCTGGGACTCCTGGCTGAAGGAGGAAGGTGGGCAGGGAGTGGGGAAATGGCTGCTTTGTTTTCTTAGCTCTGTTGTGTAACTGGTTAATGGCATTGTTTGCAGCAGCCTCACTGCTTTCCGGGGCTGGCTGCCTGCTTTTCATCGAGCTGGAATGTCGTGTTACGGTGGCAGAGAAACACCCACGGTGCAGCTCAGATCGGGCTGGAGTGAGCCCTGCTCGGAGCTCACGGTGTCACCAAAGGGAATTTGGCTTTGTCTCAGGGTGTTCCAACGTGGCTCAGGGACCGAACCAGCTTTGTCTGGAGTTTGCTGGGTCTTCAGGTACTGCTCCTACTAAACCTGAGGAAGAGCAGCAACAGCTTGGAAAAGGCAGAGTGTAAGCATTGCTGGCCTTGGCTCCCACATCCTTGGGACATTGGAACAGGCACAGCCCTCTTTTGCCTGTCAAAGCCCTCAGGAGCTGCTGCTGCCCCTCAGGAGGCTGATCTTGGCCATGGCCTTGGGGTTCCCCATCTTGTACCTGCCCCTGCCTTGGGAATAAGAAGATTTTTGGGGGTGGGGAACACCCGCGCGGAGGGTGGCATCTGGTACCAGCCCTGCTTCTCTGTTGGTCCCTGCAGTCTGGTGTGAGCAGCAGAGCTGGCCTCGGGCATCACTGTCTAAGCTCCTTCCTCTAAAACTGTCCCAGACACTCCTACGTGGGGAATAGCTAGGAGCCCAGGCTGCAACAGGGAGAAGAATTGCCATCAGGGTAATTACTCCAGACATTTGAGCAAGCCAGTGTCCTGGGGTCTTATGGCACCCATAGCCATCAAATTAGCTGAGGGACAATATGGCATTCTTCTCTCTGAGCTGACGCTGGATTCAGCTGAGGGGAAAGTTGACAGGAGGAGTAACCCACCCTCATGCTCCTCTCTGCCTTGGGAAAGGTGGAAATCTCCAGCTTTGTGTCCTGGGAGC
Source organism: Dasyornis broadbenti (assembly GCA_013397935.1). Lineage (NCBI taxonomy): Eukaryota > Metazoa > Chordata > Aves > Passeriformes > Dasyornithidae > Dasyornis > Dasyornis broadbenti. The sequence goes on from VZRN01003943.1 coordinate 931,436, forward strand.
TTTGCAGCCTCCAGAGAAGCCAGCTCAGCCCAGGATTGTGGGGCTGCAGCCACCTCCCTCCTGCCTCAGTTCCCTGCTGGTCCCTGGCCAGAGGCATGGAGAATCCCAGGTGCTGCCTGGGTGTGCGGCTGTAGCGATAGACTGACATGGGAATTGTGCAGTTGGAGCGTGGATCCATCCCTTCTTTCTCGCTGCACTGTTCCTAGCAGGAAAGCAGGGCAGCGTGTTTGCTGAGGCACGTCTTGTGCCCGCACTGTTGGCTTCACAGCCTAAATTCTGCGTTGAATTTCTTCATTTCAAAGAACCTAGAAAGGAATCAGGTACCATCAGATGCAAAAATCCCTGTTTCACTGGGAGCAGCTCTCCAAGGAATTCAGTTGCAACTACGGGCGCTGTTGCCGTTTCTGGCTTTTGGAAAGCGCTTTCTGGAGCCATCCAGGCGTGAGTCCTGTCCCATGTGGGCTCCTCTCAGGGAAAGAGACTTCCTGTCATACCAAGATGAAGGTGTAAGAGAAAAATACCAATCCTCTGGAATGTGGGCTTGAAATCTGGATAATCCTTTGCAACAGGAGAATGTGAGATACATTTGTTCTGGCTTGTCCTGGGAGACGGAGTTGGAAAGGAAAATTAGGCAATTGTGTAAGAGAATAGAAAAGTGAAACCCAGCTGAACTGGATTCTGTTCCCGAACTGGAATGATGTGATGCATTTTTTGATGAATTATGTAGAGTGGTCTGAATGAAAAACAAGGAGATTGGAGTAGTGAGTTCTGTGGCTTCCGATATGATTTTTTTATTCTTTTGCATTCATTTACTTGCACTTAGGAGACCTAAATTCCTTCTACAACGGATACAACCCTTGCAGCAGAGTGTGCTGGAGTAGATGGCTTTTTTTCTTAAAATAAGCTACTTTCACATGAGTTCAGCTTAACTAGATTAATTTAAAGTTGAGATAAGGCAATACAAGTTCTTTATCAAGCCTGCAATTCTCAGTCTTCTTGAGGAATGGGGTTGAGTAGTCCAAAGATTTGCACATTTCTTTCTTTTTCAGTTTGTTGGACAAGCGTGGTTCTTCAGTAGTTCCTTTTTTGAGTTAAACTAGGCAGGTTTCAGGTGTTTGGGAATGAAGAAACCACAGAGATCCATTACTTCTGCGAAGTGAACATTCAAAGGAGTGAAAAATAGGGAAAACTTGGATTTGTGCATTTATTTTGGGTTCTTGTGGTGTGTATCATGACTATCTGGAAGTATTCTAAAAGGAGGAGGGGAAGCCTGTTTGGAACCTGAGCGTCAGCGATGTTAATCTCTGCCTCTTGGAATACCAAAGGGAGAAGAACAAAGCCGGTAACGGGTCCGGCCTTCACCCAAGGCACCGCTTTTCATTGCGGAACTTAAATTGGTGTTAATAGAAGTTGTTCATCTGATACTAAAAACGCCCCAGCCTTGCTGCTTCTGGCTCCTGGCACATCCCCATCCTTCCCTTCCGGGCCAGACAGGGCTTGAAGGGCTGACGGATAAACCAAGGCACGTTTTCTTCTCCAAAAAAACCATTGGCTGTTTTTCTCCTCTGCGCAAGCTAAAATGGCACGAACCCACACCTCTCCCTGTTCAGGTCACTGTTTAATGGCTGAACACGCGCTCCCTTTGTACTTTCTGGAGATCCTACATTTGCTCTAATGTGTGGAAGTTCTGGCAGGACACAGGATCCTCCCGGGCATCAGCACCAAACTGTGCTCCTTCATTTCCCACCGCGCCAGAGCCATGATCAGTGTTTTTCCAAACGTGTCCAAATGCCATCTCCTCCTCTCAGATGAGCTGATGTTTAAAAAGGCTTTGCTCTGTGATTCCAGGTGTTGTCACTTTGTACTGTTTTGTGCTAACCATAATTAAGTTCAGCATTCTGGGGGTTTGTTGAAATGCAGTACAAAATCCCTGTGGTTTTTGAGGATTCTTTTCATAGGATGAGTTGGGGTGGAGGCGTTGCTGTGAATGTGGCTGTGGGAGGCTGATGTCCAGCAGTTCCTCTGGGAGTTCTGAAGAGGACTAATCCCTTTCACCTGCCCTAAATAAGGAACATATTTCTATTTAGCTTCCTGTTTGTAAAAGAGCAGCTGAGGTTTACGGTGCTTTATGTATGCACGGACTTTTACAACAAAATCAGGATTGTTCTCCTCAGCCAGGTTTGCCCAGGCTTTTGTTTCCAAGCCCAGCACGGAATTGTTTGGAGTGGAACAATGTTAATGAGGTCACTTCTGTGTTGTGCTGAGGCTGATAACGTGCACAATAATCTGCAGGTTTAGTAACTTGATTTGCTGCCCGTTGGGTTGTTGTGTAGCTGTAATTCTCAGGGAGATCTTCCTTCCCTATCCTCCTTAATCTGTAAATCTCTCCCACTGGTTGTGTTGGTGACTGGAGTAGTTACTGCTTTTTCTGCTGGTGTCCAGCATTTCTTCAGTATGTGCTTTTCCATGAAAAGCTTTAATTTTTAATAATATTTAACTTCTACGCTTTTACACAGCTTCAGGGATCTGCACGGATACTGCCATCTCTTCCTTGTGCTTTGCTAGACAAGAGTGTAAGGAAAGGATGGCATTCCCTGTGAGAAAGGAGCAGTAATCAGATCACAGGATCCTAGAATGGTTTGGGTTGGAAGAACCTTAAAGGTAATCGAGTTCCAGCCCCTGCCATGGGCAGGGATGCCTTCCTCTGTCCGAGGGTGCTCCAAACTCCATCCAGCCTGGCCCTGGACACTTCCAGGCATCCAGGGGCAGCCACAGCTGCTCTGGGCACCCTGTGCCACGGTCTCACCATCCTCACAGGGAAGACTTTCTTCCCAATATCCCATCTATCCCTGCCCTGTGGCAGTGGGAATCCATTCCCCCTTGTCCAAAGTCCCTCTCCAGCTCTCTTGGAGCCCCTTCAGGCACTGGAAGGGTCTTTTTGCCCTAATTTGCATCCCAGAGCTCAAAGCCCTGAGCACTGTGGACACTCTGGAGAGCTTGGTCCCACCTCAAAGAAAGGAAGGCAGAATTTCCATGCTCCTGGACTGAGTCTTGCGGAGGGTGAGGTGGCCCCACATCCCTGGGGTGTGGATGTGCCCATGGCACCTTTACAGCCTGGCAGGTCCCTCCTGGGGACTGTTCTCCCTCTCCTGCAGCTGTGGGATTTTGCTCAGCAGGAAGGATCAGCGCAGCCGCGTGGATCGGCTGCGTCTCCCACGGGTGATGTCAGCACCTGCCGGGGTGAGATGTGCCCGGAAGAACTGCACAGCTCCACAACCTCCTCCAAAAAAACATTCAGGCTGTGTGCCCCGAGGTCATCGTGGTGTGACAGGGCCAGGGCCACTGTCTGTACTTAGAGCCACGCTGGCTGGTGAGCAGAGTGAGCAGGGATCTGCACAGGCCAGTGCTGGCATCAACCTAAACTGGAGTCCTGGCTTGTTGGTGCAGGATTGGAAGAGGGAGGAGGGCTGCCTGGAAAAGGGAAATGGATGCTGCGCTGAGTGCTCTGCTTGAAGGAGCGACCATTTTTGACTCTGAAGTTTGCAGAACTGCACCGACCAACTGGGAACAAGCTTCCCTGGCTGAGTGTCCATCCTGTGAACACCCCTAGGGGACATCTTGGTGTTGCACCCTGAGGGGACCAGCACAGGAGCTACTGTGCTTCACTTGCTCTGTAGTACAGGTACTGAGTTTGAAGGACGAACACGGGTGACTGGGAAGAAGGCAGGTCTGGAAAATTCCTCTTTCGTGCCTGGTTGCTGCTTGATCCCATTGGTTTGACGTGCAAAGTCTTCTGTCCCTGACAATACAAACTTGGCCAAACTTGCCTAAAATGCAGTGACAGTTGTGACACTCAGAGTGGGTGTACAGGAACCTGTTGGACTGTGTCCTGTGTACAAGTAGCAGTTATGGAGTGATGGTGCCTGGTGGTTTCTACCTTTACTGAGAGTTTATCTGAATGCCAGGGTAGGAGCTGGTTGCTCTGGTTAGCAAAGACGTGCTCAAAACTCGGGAGGGGACTTCACATGCTTCTGACCCAAAAGCTGCAGCTGATTTTACAGGTGTGTGTGTCAGTGGTTTGGATATGTTTGTTATTGTCTTACTTACAAAAACTGGCTTCTGCAGACACTCCATGAAGGCTGGTGTGGTTGTGGGATGAGCTGGATGAGGAGCTGATTCAGCCTAAAATGCTTTTGTTTTTTTTTTATGGAGTATTTTTCTCTGTACTTGCTGCTTTGTTGATTTGTTGATTGCTAAGCTCATGGAGACCAGGATACTGGTGCTGTATTCCCCTAATATTTCCCTGTGCAGAGCTGCTCTTTGAGATCCTCGCATTTGTCAAAGGCCTCACTCCTGAAAGGGAAACCCCATGTGAGCTTTTACGGAAAAGTCTTCAGTGAGGTGTCACATGAAGGGAAAAAAGGGACCTGACGGGAAACGTGGAAACACCTCAGGAGGAGAAGTGTCTTTTTAGCTGACAGCAGCTTCTTTGAAGCACGCTAGAGTCTTGCTGCATGTTTTCAGCTCTTCTCTGGATGGCATTTTACAGCTGCAGGTGTCTTGGATTAGTAACAGCGTGATTCCAGCTCGGTCTCAAGTCCCAGAGTGGACCAGACACTTGGTGGTGAGGAAAGCCAGATGCTTCTCAGGCTCTTGCAGACCACCCCTCTGCTGGGATTGTGGGGAAGGTCATGAAGTGACTCACCCAGTGTCCCTCTGTGAGGCAGCGTAGATAAAACGTGTTATTCCTTACATTTTTTTGCTATCTAACTGCTCCGGGTTTGGAAGTATTTTAAGGCCTGACTCTGAAGAGGATCTCGATGTGCAAAGGGAAGAATTAAATCATGTATTTCGCTTGACGTGCTCTGTCTGACTGCCGTGGGAACCCTTCCAAGTTCCCCAGGCTGTTGGGGTTCCGTGCTTGCCCTGCTAACGGTGCTCTCTGTCCTCCTGTGGACAGGAATGCCCGAAATGCCACGTCACCATCGAGAAGGACGGGGGCTGCAACCACATGGTCTGTCGGAACCAGAACTGCAAGGCGGAGTTCTGCTGGGTGTGTCTGGGCCCCTGGGAGCCCCACGGATCTGCCTGGTGAGTTCGGGAGCGTGCCTTGCTGGAAGGCGAGGAGGTCGTGGTGCAAACGGCACGGATTTGGACTGAAATCTGTGGAATCGGTGTCCCTGTTACAGGTACAACTGTAATCGCTACAATGAGGATGATGCAAAGGCAGCAAGGGATGCACAGGAGGTGAGTCCATAACCTTTGGTGATGAGGGAGATCACCGGCCCTGTGCTGTGCTTTCTGTAAAACCTACACATCTGCTCTGAAGGAACTCATGGATTTGGGCACAAATCCAAGGGACAGTTAAGCCTTTTAAGATAGGGATGGCTTTGCCTGGTATGTGCTACCTTTTGTACATCCACAGCACACAAGTTGAACCATGCCCGTGGTGGTATTTTTTTACAGCTGGTCTGTCAGTGTGAAGAAAATAAGATTAATGACTGTGTATTGAGTCATCTTGGTTCTCTTGCAGTGTTTAGCACATGGTGCCTTTCCCCTGCTCTGTAATCAGCCTGAGATTGCCCTCTTAGCACGAGCACACTAATTGTTTAATTAGAATTACTTATTAGCAAAAAAAAAAAAACCCAAAAAATCATCTTCTCACTTTTGTCATGACACTGGAAGCATTTGAGTGCTGTACCTTGAGTCGAGAGGCTGAAATACAGCAGTGATGAGGCTTGAGCAGTGTGATTGTAATGAAGGTTGGGAGCGAGGATGGCGGAGCTGTGCTGGGAAGTGCCCAGGGCGCTGCCCAGGGTTAGCGGGGCTGCGTGGAGCCGTCTGCCCAACGTGACAGGAGAGGAGGCTCCTTTGGAAAGGAAGCTCCTTCTCCGGGTCAGGAAGAGCCTTGTGAAGGGTTTACTTCTCTCGCAGCCATTACTTTGTTTTAACTATTTGTTTTCTTTCTCCCTAATGGGAATTAACACAGCGATCCCGAGCAGCCCTGCAGAGGTACCTGTTCTACTGCAACCGCTACATGAACCACATGCAGAGCCTGCGCTTCGAGCACAAGCTCTACGCTCAGGTGAAGCAGAAGATGGAGGAGATGCAGCAGCACAACATGTCGTGGATCGAGGTGCAGTTCCTGAAGAAAGCAGTCGACGTCCTCTGCCAGTGTCGTGCCACACTCATGTACACTTACGTCTTTGCCTTCTACCTCAAAAAGAATAATCAGTCCATTATCTTTGAGGTAGGAGAAAATGGGCTTGTCAGGAATTCAGATTGCAAAGCTGAGGAATTAAGATTTAACGCTTGGAGGCTTCTTGCCCCCACTTTTACCCAAGTTAGTCTGGTTTAATACTCTTGTGCAAAATTTAGGGGCTCTCTAGGCATTGTGTAGGAGTGTCTGTCAGAGGAGTCACAAAGCTGTGGCTGCCCCATCCCCATTGGAAGTGTCCAAGGCCATGTCGAATGGGGCTTGGAGCCACCTGGGTTAGTGGAAGGTGTCCCTGCCCATGGCAGGGGGTGGAACTGGATGAATTTCAATGTTCCTTGCCTCCCAAAACCAGTCTGGGATTCTGTGATATCTAATCCCCCTTTTTATTTGGTACTAATTCCAATTGCGCTTCAATAAAAATCTCCTCCTTTCCTTTACTGCACCCCCCCTTACCCCAAAATACTTCTTTGTCTTTTGTCTTTACAGAATAACCAAGCAGACTTAGAGAATGCTACAGAGGTGCTTTCTGGGTACCTGGAGCGAGATATATCCCAAGATTCGCTGCAAGACATAAAGCAGAAAGTACAGGATAAGTACAGGTTTGTGTTGGAATACTCCTCTCTCTCAAAACTGCCTGAGGGTTGCCATGCCCTGTGTCAGGTAGTGACCTGAGCACTCGCTGAGATACAGTTTCTCCAGAGCCATATCCCTGGGAAGCTGTTTGCCCCTGGCTCTGTGCCATCCATTGTGATCAGCCAGTCCCTGGATATCCGAGAGCAGCAGCGCTGTCCTGTGCCAGCCCCAGTCCTCCTGCAGAAGCCCTCCCGCAGATGCTGGCAGTGTTTTTGTGTCCCTGCTGGGACCAGCTCCCGGGGGAGGTGACAGCCTGTGGGGAGAGGCTCCCAGCCCTGCCTTCCATCTGCTCTGCAGAGCAGGAGCTGGAAGATCCAACCCCAGAATGGAAAAAAATCTTGTGTCCAGAAGCAATGGCTCTCAGTACATTGCTGTTCCTGCACAGAAGGAGCATGTGGGAATGGCCAGCACCAGGATGGGATCTGCATAGCGAGGGCCAAAGAACAAGGAGTGACTTTGTTGTTCCAAGCTGCCAGCTTTGGCCCAGGATGAGCTGCCAGCAGAGAGCAGTCAGCTCTTTTAATTGTCTGCTGGGTCCGTTTGTGCAAAACGTGGGTGTAGGAAAGCTGTCCCTAAGGAAGAGGGAGAGAGCAGCCTGCCCAGCTGGGAAGGGGAGCAGGGGACTGGGGTCCAGGTGACACAGATGCCACTGCTTTGTTCAGTCCCGGGGGAATCATTTCTGCACAGTGGAAAAGTACAAAGCTGAAAATGCGGATGAGTCACAGGATTAGGGCTTGCATTTCTGAGGCATTTTGCCAAAATCACTGAATTTGTTATGCCTGGCTTAGGGGGAAGAAAAAATCCAAAGTAGGGTGAGCCATAGGACTCAATGGACTGTGGGGAGTGACAGGAGCTGTTAAGCTTTGGTGTGCCTGTGGCTCGTCCTGCCCGAGTTTGGCAGCGCAGCTAGGACTGGACAGGACTTTCCTGACCTTCTTTTTGAAGACATTTTGTAATTTACCCTTTAAGGCCACCAATTATTTGGTATTTCAGATCAAGCTGCTTGTTTACTTCAGTCCTCTGAACCTGGATGCTCTAGTAGGGATGAAATTAAACCCTAATATAGCCTGAATTGCTTGGAAACAGTATCCCAAACCTGCCTTCCCATTTCTGGGAAGGAAGAATGCATCTGTCAAGCCCGTGCAGGTCCCTAATTAACCAGTTCAGTCATGTCTTAATCATGTCCTGCACGGTGCCCTTTGATGCAAGCCTGGGAGCAGGATGTCATCGAGGTGGGTTTAAAGAGCTCTGGGGAAGCTGCGGGAACCGCCCTCCGGGCTGGTTTGGTTTCAGCTGTTTAACTCTCTTTGCTTGCAAAGACATTTCTAGAAAACAGGATTAACCCCCCCACGCAACCAGCAGAAAAATAGCTAAAGTTGGGAAAGCAGAGACGGCGTGTTTGCCATCACATGCTCCCGAAAATCAATGGGACTTTGTGTACAGGGGTTTCTGTCACACCAGCTGACAGCAGTGAGGGGAGCCAGGGCTGCTCTGATGGATAAATCAGTCACTCTGCTCAGGTCCTAAGCGGTAGGTGAGGAATTCCTGCCAGGTATTAGTGTGTGTAGTGATCAGGGACAGCTTCCCACTGGGAGATTCCTCCTGAAGGATGTTTGACCACTGCCAAGCAAGCCAGGTTCCCAGCAGCCAGAGCCTATCAGATGCTTGTTTCGAATTTGCTCTTGGAACCAGAATTCTTTAAATGTTCCTGTGCTCTTTGTCTTCTAACGCACCCAAAATGACCATGGCGTCTTTGCTGTGTTCTGTGATACCCGTTTACCTCAGTGATCCTGGGAGGGCTGGGCTGGGCTCTGGGATCAGTTTTACACGCAGCTTTGTTTCAGTGAGCATAGCTGGGAAGACTCCGAGCGTGTAGTGTCCCTCTGAGAGACACGTGTTGGGATGTGAGGTGAAACCTGCTCTCCAGCTGGACTAGTAACCCTTTGGACTGCTTCCATCTCCACTGGGAAATAAAACTGTGTCAGCACTCCTGAGGGTTTCATCACGGGGTGGTTTGGGTTGGAAGGGACCTTAAAGTAAATCTTGTTCCACTTCCTGCCATGAGCAGGGGCACCTTCCACTAGACCAGGTGGCTCCATCCCACCTGGCCTTGAACACTTCCAGCTGGTTTCTCCCAGCTAATTAATGGATTTTCCTTGTCCTGGTGGGGCTCAGAGCAGGCACCAGCCCACGTCTGAGGAGGTCTCATCCTGTTCCATGTGTGACCACCAACCTGTGCTCAGGCTTTTTCAAACCGCAGCTGCTGCTTCCTCCTTTTCCAGTTATTCCTGAAGGTTTCTCAGCCATGGGGGCTCTGAGGATACTTTTGCCAGGAAAACTCCCAATTTGCACATGGTTTTCCAGCTGGGCACTTGGAGCTGAGTGACTGGAGCAACCGAAGTTTTAATTAGCACCGTTAAGGGGCTGCAAATGCAAACTCCCTTCTCGGGGGATCTCTTTTGGAAGCGAGCAGTGCTGTAGGTTTGGATTTCCCGGGGCCAGGGATGCTCCATGATTCCTGACGTGCCTTTTCCGTGCTGTCCCTGTCCCCTGCAGATACTGCGAGAGCCGGCGGAGGGTTTTGTTGCAGCACGTGCATGAAGGCTACGAGAAGGACCTGTGGGAGTACATCGAGGACTGAGCCCAGCCCCGCAGCAATGAACTCTGAACCCTTTCCCATCCTAGAGTGCTCATGCAATTCCAATAAAACCCACCCAGGGCGCTGCTCCGCCTCTTACACCGCTGGTCTGTAGTACCGGGATTCTGTTTTGTTAACAGAAAAATTAAGTAAATTATATTGTAATAAAAAAAAAGGTAGATAAACCATTGTACAACAGTATTCTAGGCGGCCAAGAGTGTGACAGACGCACTAAAAAACCCTCCAACTTTAACTTGTAACGTAGCTTCATCCTCCAAGCCAACTCCTTTTTCTTTTCTCTCTTTCTTTTCCTGTGTGTAGTACAGATGAAACTTAAACCAGTTTCTTGACACTGCTTTTCATGTCCAAACCAGCCATTTTGATGGACTTTGGTAAGGGGGGGTGGCTCTCCCGCCCCCCTCCTCCTCTCTGCCACCCAAGTACACGGATGAATGTGGATTGGCTCGCTGTAAAGAGGATTTTTGGGGAGGGGAGGAGGGGGGTACACAGCAAGGAAAAAAAAAACCAACCTTTGTATATGACTTTTAAAACGAAAAGAGGACAACACAGTATTTTTCAAAGTTGTATATAGCGCATATGCATGGACAAAGAGCAAGCGTGGCACGTGTTTGCATAATGTTTAATTACAAAAAAATATTTATTCTTTAAAAATCTTCAAGATTATGTCTATTTGCTGTGCATTTTCTTTCAGTTTGATTCTTTTGTTTGGTTTTGGTTTTTTTTCCCTGGGCTGGGGTGGGGGAAGCGTGTGCTGGTGTAGTGAATATATCTATATATATTTTATTTCTTTTCTTTTTGGAAGGCTTTTTCCAGAGGAGTTGGGTTTCTCCTCTTCCTGAAATTCCTTTCTGTCCAGGGCCTCCCCCAGGTCTGTGTGTGTGTATCCATTGCTGGCGACGGACGCGGCCCCTCGCAGCTCCTGGAGCTCTGGTTCAGGATGCTTTGCTTTTTTCTTGGTTTATTTTCGGCCCCGGATCTTTACCTGCCCAAATCCAGCTCTCTGTTCCCACCCGTGCACGCGGGACACGTGCTCTGATCCCAGAGGAGGCGCGTGTGTGTTTAGAGGTTTGTTTTGGATCCCGAGGCAGGACAAGGAGCGGTGTTTGGCACCACTTCTCCAAAGACTTCCGGCGAGATTTCGGCTGTGGATCTCCTCTCCCTCCCCCTTTCATCTGTCAAATGGACCCTTCCTTGCTGTTTTAATTTTCATTTCATTATAACGAGTCGTAACATTGAAAAGGAAAGCTATGGAATTGTCTTTGTGTTTGTTTTGGGCTCAATCACTGGGCGTCCTGTCCTGGCAACTATTTAACACTCCATCTAGTGCAGTAGAAGCTGAAATCAGCGGAGTATTTTTCAATTAAGAGGGGAAAGAACTAATGAGTTTAGCTACTGAGTCCATTTTTATGATTTCTGTAACAAGAGCTATGTTAAAGTAAACAATTGGTGGTGGTTTTATTAAATTTACTCCTGTATAGGAATTCCTTCTGTGGTATTTTTCGCCAGGCAAGTGTCCTCCGAGCCTCCTGCTGTTCTGCCAGCTTCCAGGGGATGGAAGTTGTGGAGGGATCAAATGAAAAAAAGCAGATCCCAGGCAGGGCTGTAACACGGGATGCTGTTTCCAGCTGCCAGCGGAGTCCCTTCGGCTCCCTCACCACTCTTCCAGGGCTGTGGTTTTGTCCCTTTGTGCCTGCTCTTCCCCTTATTTGCCCTGGCAATCAAACGCGAGGGAGTGCAGCCGCTTTCACCGTGCTTTTCCTGCTGCTGCTGGAGGGTGGGATGGCGCAGGACTGCGTGGGAGTGGCTCTGCCCGGATCCGTGCCTGCCGTGCCCGTTGGGAATTCTCCGTCCATGCACTGAAACGCCTGAAAGCTGGAGCATGGTGGGCTGGGCAGGTGCAAGCACAGAGGCGTTGGGTTTTTACTCCGTGTTCCCCAAAAGCAATACGCCGAGGATGTGGGCGCTCCTCCTCCGAAGGAGACCTGGTCTGTGGCGTCCTCCATCCCGATAGCTGTTGGCAAACCTAAAGACAATGATAATTAAAGCCCTGTTCTGCGGAAGGAACCTGCTGCTCTTTCTCTCCTCCGGGTTTCAGGCGCTCGCCGGTGCATTACCTGGCTGGCTGGACACCATCCCCGCAGACACTGTGGAAATATAAAGGAAAATAAACAAAATCCGCTATCCCAACCTCCCTCCCTGCTGCTACTGTGGGGCGGGAAAGGGGGGGTAGCGGGGCCGCGGTCCCTCAGCGCTTTCCGGGCCCTCCTTCCTCACTGGGGGCCTCATTTCCCTCTACAGTGCGGAGTTCCCAATAAAACCTTCCAAAAGCTAGACATTTTATTATTTCTGTGCTTATTCGGGTGTTTTTCATGTTAAACGAGGCCGGCGGGCAGCGGGGCGTCTTCCCGCCGTGCCCCGCGCGCCATGGCCGCGCCGGAAGTGGCGGGCGGTCGCCATGGCAACCCCGGCCCGCCGCGGCCATGGCGGAGCCG
>VZRN01003943.1:943559-989444 GCA_013397935.1 Dasyornis broadbenti
AGGGGCGGCGGCCGCGGCGGCGGGAAGTTCTTTTGAAGAGCGAGTTTTTCATCTTTGCACACTTGGTATGGAAAACGTGAGGGAAATTTAACCTTTACTGAAGTAATTAACATTAGTAATCCATTATTAGGTGCTGGAAGAGGGGGAAGGTAATGGAGATGGGGAAAGGGCTGCGGCACAAGGAGCAGCTGAGGGACTTGGGGGTGTTGAGTCGGGAGAAGAGGAGGCTCAGAGAGACCTTAGAGCCCCTGCCAGGGCCTAAAGGGGCACCAAGAGAGCTGGCGAGGACTTGGGACAAGGAATGAAGGGACAGGACACAGGGAATGGCTTCCACTGCCAGAGGATAGAGTTAGAGGGGATATGGGGAAGGAATTCCTGGCTGGGAGGGTGCCGAGGGCCTGGCACAGGTGTCTGCCCCGGATCCCTGGAAGTGTCCAAGGCCAGGTTGGACAGGGCTTGGAGCAGCCTGGGACAGTGGAAGGTGTCTCTGCCCATGGCAGGGGGTGGAATAGGATGAGCTTTAAGGTCCCTTCCAACTCAAACCATTCCATAATTCCATAATTTTTTGTGGTGGAGGTGGGATTGCTGTGAAGCCCTGCAGGGATCAGTGCCAGGCCTGGGTTGTTCAGTGTACTTAGAAATTATCTGGACAAAAGGATGAGGAGAAAGTTACTCAGGTGAGGAAGAAAGAGCAGAAACTCCAGGAAATTCTTAGCAGAGTGAGAGGACTTGGAATTGGAATGACGTGCGTGCAGATTAAAAATATTGCAATGTATAAAAAAATGAGGGGTTTGTGCTGGTTCTTCCTGCTGAGGATGGAGTGCTTGGAGTTGGGTAATTCTGTGAAAATAGCAACTCAGTTCTTCACAACAGGAATCAGAAAAGTCAATAAAATTTTAGAAACTGTTTAGAAACAAAGTAAACAGTAAACCTTAAAAAAGAAAAAAACAAACAAAAAAAGAGCCTTTCTTGGGTTATTTTTCATGTCACATCATCTCTGATCCGCCCCATCTCCAGTTAAAAAGGATGTAACTAGAAAATGTTCCCAAAACATTGCAAGGAACAAAGATTGACTGAATCTCTGATTTTAAAATTTATTTATTAAGGAGAGGGGAGGTGACACGGGTGTATAAAATCCTGTGTTGTGTCTTCCCAAAAACCAAAGTTAAAAATACTTCTCAGTGGAACCCTATTTCTCTTCTGTGAAGGTTTGATGGTTGATGCAAAGCAAGAAAATAGTATAAAATTAATTTCTTTTCCATGGCCTCGGAGCTGTGGGCAGTGTTTGCAGGGGATTTGCCCTGTCCTCCATGTGCTGGGACATCCCTGCGCTCACACCCTGCGCACTCAGATGGTTCCCCCGGAACAGCTCTGCCCTAATTAACTTCATCAATATTTTATAATAAATGCTTCTGACTTATTTTCCGTGTGATCTCTGATTAGCTTCTTAAATGCTCCAGTATTGTTTTTTTGCAAGGTAAAGATCACTTTGTGGGGTGCTGGTGATCAGCAGTGACCCCACAGACAGAGATGAGCTGCACAATGAGGGGGTTTATTTAACTGAGCTGTGGAGCAGAAATCTTTGCCTTGCTTGGCAGGGCAGAGTTTGTCCAGCAGCAATGCTGCTATTTTTATTGCTTCCTTTGGGATTTGCCAGTTGTCCTTTCTGATTATTTTCTGGAGTGGAGCTTCAAGAAACCTTGCCTGGTATATTTACTACTCCTGGTTTCTGTCTTTTCAGGTTTCTTCATCGCCGGCGGCTACAGAACCAACAAAACCCCGTCCTAAAAAAGGTTTGTTGGAGGATATGATTGTGTTTCTTGGGCAGGTTGGTTTTAAGGTTTCTTCTATAGTGTGTGCAGCTGCCTAGGAGGAAATAAATGTCCTCTGGGAAAAGAGGAGACAGTCTAGACTGTAATTTGCTGAGTACCAGTATTTTTCCAGGGTCTCTGTGAGCTCAGTGCTGTTCTGTCATACCCATAGCCGGTATCATGTTTGCATATAATCTGAGAGACTCTTTATTTTATTGTACACTTACTTATGGATCTGTTAATGAGTTTGATAGTCATTTATCCTCTCAAATAATAACAGGGGTTTGTTTGTTTTGGGCTCTTCAGAATGATGGCTTGCTCTGGAAATAATCTTGGGAAGCAAACATTGTGTCTTGTGGGTTTTTTCTACGTCACATGTTCCAATTTTTGAAGTAAGAGTGTTATCAATTCAGGCAGGTTGTGACTGAGTTTAATTATTGTTTCTTTGCTTTTGTTTGTTTAATTTTGAAAGTGTGTTAATTCACTCAATGCAAATTGTTGTTTTGAAGCCTTGGTTGAATCTGAACTGGAACAAGTACAATTTCTGTTGTTGGTTCAAACTGTTTCACCAAATCCTGCTGCTTTTTGAGGGATCTGGTAAATCCTTCAGCCTCTCCTTTCCCCCTTTCCCTCATTCTTGAGGCAGGACTTGTCCTGACACACGCCATGAGCGTTTCCTTCCCTGTGGCACCGCTCCCCTTCCAGCACAGACCTGGGCACTGCGGAGCTTCTGTGCCCACCTGAGCTGAGCTTTGGGACGGTTTTTTATGGATTCTCCTTTCTCAGGTGTGCAGAGATTCAGTTCGGATCATAACTAAGAGTATTTACTCCCACTGGAAGCAGAAGCAGTGCTCCTTTTGCCTTGCCTTTGCATGGAGGGAAGCTCAGCTGGTGAGCGCAGTCCTGTGGCCGTTTGCTGCCCTGATGTGCCTGCCACAGTGTTCCTCGGGAGGAGACTGCCTCGGGGTAATGCTGGCAGTAGAGAGGAGCTTGGTTGGTGACTGGGCACTGCATTGACATTCTGCCTGAAAAAAAGGTTTCTCTGTCGTGCATGCAGGCCTTGGGAAACTGGAAAAGCCCCTTTGCTTTTGGGGAGCTCAGGCCAACCTCACATAGTCCCAACTCCTGGTAGGAGAATTCCAGCCCTTGAGCCCATGGCTGTCCTGGAGATGGGGCTTGAGGTCTCAGCCCAAGCCCAGGTTTCTTTGGTCGCTTGCCCAGAGCTTAGCAGAAGATTGCTGCTGCTTCAGGCCTGCATGCAAGTAGAAATAACTCCCAAATTTACTTTTCTCTCTACCCTCAACTCTTTTAGAGCGGGGATTGCTCTACAGTGACTCTGAATTGGTCACTTTGAAGCAATTAGCGTGAGTTCCACGGAGGCACTGATGGGCTCCCTGGTGAGATGGTTCATCTCCATCCCTTCCTATAAAGGCTGTGACTCCCATCTCCTCATCCTCCATAACCCCCACCCTGCTCTGCCTCCTGGTGCGAGTCCCATTTATTTGTGGCTCTGGATCTCCCTTTTATACTGACACAACCCTTGGCTCTAAGAAAGCTGTGATGAGTTTAAAAAAATCCTCTGGCCTGTGACTTTTGTAATTCTCTTTTCTGTCCCTTAAAGGTAAATTGAGGCATCTCCAGTGCCTGGCACACCTCGGGTTGTTCTGACTGAAATGCCTTGGAAGCCTTTGGGCTTTGCCATTTAATATTTGACTTCAGTGCAGCGGGGAAAGCTGATTTGAGCTGCCTGATCGTTAATCTCTGGGAAATGAGGGCAGCAAAAAGATTTGTACTTGGAGTGATGTAACAGCGTCCTTTGCATGTGGGTGGGGGACTGGGGGCATAGAAAAGAGGAGGAGGGAGCACGAAAGGATGCTGGGTTTGTTTTTGTGGAATTTGGCAGGAAAGAGCAGCATCTTTTTTCCCATGACAGTTGGGTTTTTTTAATAGAATATTTGTAGAACATCTTAATTAAATATCTCATCCTATTTTAGTTTGGCTGAGGAGAATTATGATGAACTTTAGGAGCCAGGCTACATCAGCGCTGTTTGAACAGAAGAGTGCTGCTAAACTTACTTTAAACTGACATTTTAAACACTGAATGGCCACTTTGTGTTGCAGGAATTTGCCTTTTTATATTTGCATTGTGTTTCCAAGCAGGATAAAGCTGCGGTATCGGTGTTTTCTCAGGCAAGAGAGATCCTGAACCCAACATTAGCACAAACAGGTCTGGGAAGTGCAGAAACCATATGAACAGTTTGGTGTGGGCAAAATCCGTGCCCAAACAGAGCAATACTGGATGATGTGGTTGCACAGAAATGCAGCAGAGTGTGACCAAGTCATTGCTGAAGCCCTGCTTTAACCATCACAGTGCTGCACTCAGCCTGTAACAGCTTGGCTGGGTTTGTACTGGGCAGGAGTGAGGTGTTAAATGTGTGTTTCTGAGGATGGAGGCCCAAATTTGCCAGAAGTCACTGGAATAACAAAATGCACGTGTGAGGTTTGCAGCTTTAAGCAGAAGACCACGTTTTCAGCGATGCAGGTGAGAATACCTTGGGTGCTGTTCAGCCTGGGTTGAGCAGCTTCCCCTCACTGTTCCTTGCTTTCCTCCTGTGATCCTGCCCGTGAGCCAGGAAGAAGTGGAAACCTACAACCAGTACTTAGCACCCTGATTTTATGGCTCTCAAAACGCTACCTTGGAGCTGGCAGGCGGAATTTGCTGGGGAAGTGGCTGGTCCATCGTGGGGCTGCGAAAGCCCGAAAGCTGGGATTTGGGAGAGTCTGGTTTGCAGGCAGGCCAGCCCTCAGGGAAGAGGATGAGTGTTCAGCGGGCTTGAAGGAGGTGTAAAGGTTCTGGAGCAGATGGTGCCGGTGAAATCGGATTTGAAACCTCCATGCAAGGATCTGAATTAACGGCATGGGTGGAGGCAACTCCTGCCGGGTATCTCGTGGCCACACTTGGTCACAATCGTTCCTCAGCAGCTGACGCAGGAGCAGCAACACTATTCATTATTTTGTCCTTTGCCCCCTGTGGGGAGAGCTGCTCCCAAAATCAATTCCCTTTGTTGCTCCATCAAGATCCATGACTCTTCCTGTGCAGATCCCCGAGCGACTGAGGGTGGAATGAAGGGAGCTCTGTTCCTTGAAGCGACGAGGAGTTAATGTCAGCCTGCTGAGGTGGGGTTTTAATCTCCCTCCTGCATTCTCAATTAATCAGATATTTTCCTAAATGCTTTACTAGTTTGGAATTGAGATAGGCTGTCTCCCATCTTCCCACTTTCTTTTTCCCACACAGGCAAATCAAGGCATTTTATAGGATCTGGTGGTACTGGAGTGGAGAAGTGCTTTTGCCAGCTTGTATTGTTGGTTTTTATGGAGCCTAACTTGAATTTATTTCCCTTTATTGTGGAAAAATGTTTAGAAAGTAAGTTCTGAGCTCATATTTGCCTAATAACGGTTCAGAGGTTAATGGGACAATTTTAAATGCATTTGGATTTCTACATGAATATGTGACCTCAGACTTTGTGAGATGCACTGATGGTGTTTTAATGACAAGGTAGAATCCTAAATACGTACATAGCATAATAAACTCACCGAAGCAAAATGGATTTCACTCAAATCGCTGGGAAGAACTTGTCCTAAAAATCCATTAATCTGTCAAGAATGAGAATTCTGAATTGTCACCAACCACCTCTACCCCTTCCCACAGGAAGGGTCAGGTAGATAATTTTCAAAATGAAAACTCTGTGAAAGTATTAGCAGGGATCAAGTGTTCTCCCCTGCCTGGGCACTGGGGTATTTTTTGGGTGCTTTGTAGGTATGTTTTTTCTAGGGTTTGAAGCAAGGAATTAACTGCGACCTTTGGCAAAGTGCTTTGGCTTTTGTTTCTTTCCATTTATCAACCACAAGCTTGGCCTGATACCCAATGGCAGATTTTGGATGCTGCAGGCTTTTGGTTAACAAAACACTTAGGGACATGAAATGAAAAGTATCCTAGAAATGGATATATTGCAGTGCGCTGCTCGGCCTGTTGGGTGCTGACTCTGGTTAGGAAGTGCCAGTGACAATAAACAATCTCAGATAATAAATATCACTCACGTTATGCAGAAGTAGATAAGTGGCTTTTGATGAGCTGTCCTGTCTCTCTCCGGGTGGCTCCTGCTCGCCCAGCTGAACCAGTGGGGATCCCTCCTGCTCCTGCAGATGTTTTAAGGCATTCTGTGAGTGTTTAATCTCAAGAGCAGGAGCTCTCTACCCCGAGGAGTTGATTCCATGCACTTGCAGTGCTGATCATTTCTGAATTTCTGATACATTTTCTTAAATCAATACAAATCCATTCTTTGAGCTGGCTTCAAAGCTGCCTTTGAACTTGTAAGAGTGAAGCTGCCTGAGAAATCCAGATAAAAACAACCCCCTTGAGTTAAATTAATTAATACTTCTAAGTGTGTCAGAAAGAAAAGGCCTTAGTGGGAATGTCGTGGTCGGGGGGAGCCAATCCAGCCCTTATCTGTCCATACCCATTTGCTTCCAGTTGGCCACGTGCAAGCCAAGATCTTTTAGTCCATTTGAACCTCCAACCTTGGGGGAAGAAATTGGTTTCTAAATAAGCTAGATTAGTTGGTAATTACATCATTGTTTTATGTAAGAGACTTGGGTATTTCCATCTTGCCGATAAGTGGGGAGCAGTGAGTGCTGTGTGTGATGCTCAGGATCTGATGCAGCTGCTGGTTTTGAGTAGTGAGATTAAAAAATGGATTATCATTTCTGGGTAATTAAATTCTATAATATCCTTCACTTCATCCTCTTCTCCCCAAAATAACAGCCCAGTAATCCCTGCACGGCATAGAACTGGTAATATTTAAGTTGGAATGTGCTAGCACAGCTCTGCCCTCTTGTGTGTGTACGTTAATATCTGTGCTGATGGGAGCAGGGAATCCTTTGCAGGCAGCACAGCAGGGAACATTTTAGTGGCAGCTTTTAAAACAGGTAAATTCATTTTTTTGGAGCTCCTTTTAAAGTCGTTGGTGCCAGGCGAGTTTCTTTTGATTTTCAAGCCTTCAGCCCCAGGTCGTCGGCGTGCTGCACGCACATAAAATGGCATCTCCTGGTGGGAATTTAAAAATAGTTCTGTAAAAATAGTAAGGGACAAATTTAGGAAGGGTGGGATTCATCTTTCTGCATTGAGATCTGTGATGTAGAACAAGTCGCAGCAGATCCGTGCTCCATGTTTAGTCAGTGGAAAGGGCATCTGTGCCATTCCCTGACCTCTCCCAGCTGCCTGTGCTGGGATGAATCCCTTCCTAAGGATCTCTGTTCCTCTCCTTTACCCTGGAGACAGCCCAGGGCAGGTCACTCATGCCTTCATTTTCAGACACTTGAAGGAGATGCAGCTCACTTGAGAGTCAGAATTCCTGTTGTCTGTGCAGCTGGAATTGAAGCATCTGAGTCTTCAGTGACATAATCACCTGTTGGATTTAGCCCAGCTCTCCAGCAGCATCTGTGGCACAGGAATGATGGGACTTGCTGAGCAAGGAGCAGCTCACTGAGGGCTTTTTGAATAAAAAATATCTCCATTCACTCCTTCTAGGGCCTGTCCCCTTTGCTGCCGACGCTTCCAGCTGCGTTACACACGCTGCAAGTCCTGGGATTTAGTCACTGGTTTATTCATAATTCTCAACAATTTCATTCCCTGCCTGACTGTGATTCATTTTTATACTCATAATTAGAAGGAGGCAGGGTGTGCTTCTATGACTGTGTAATTAAAGACTGTGTAATTAACACATTTGTGCAGTAGGGAAGAGTGAAGGTGCACAGGCAAGTGTTCATCCTGGGATAGACTGGGATTTCCCACCTGGAAAACTTCATCCTGAGGCTGGAAGAACTCGAACTATAGGGTCTCGTAGTAGGGAGTGCTGAAATGTTTGCAAGACCAGCTTCTATATTTTTGTCTGAGTGTTTGTGAATATATACATAAAATTATGATATTCCTCCAGTATAACATTCTTGGGTGGTGGATGAACCGAGGACAGGTTCTGGGTGCTATTCCCCATGGAGTGGGAAGTTTCAAAGACTGTCATGGCTGGCTTGTGCTCCTCTCCCTGCTGGAATTTTATTTTGCTTTCTAAAGGAAAAGCTTTTCTTACGAAAGCCTTACAACGATTTTGGTTTAAATTTCCATGTAAAATACCTGATGCTGTAGACAGAAAAAGACTAAGCATAGGAATTAAAGCCAAAGGAAGGATTAGACTGGAAATCCCCAAACTACTGTGCTCCTGATGCCGGAATTAATGAGAAGCTGGTTATTTTGGGAATGCCTGCAGCCGCTTCGTGAGGGAAGCATCTCCCATCCCAGTGCTGCTGTGGGAGGAGACAGTGAGGAGCCAGCAGGGAGTATCTGGGACCACCTCTGCTGTTCATGAGGCATTTTATTCCCAAGACTTTGCAATGGTGAGCTCTGCTGCCCAAATCTGGGAGCAATGTTGGCAAGCACACACCCAGAGAGAGCTCAGACTCCCCTTCAAGGGCACAAGGCATCAAGCAGGAGAAACGTGGTTGAAAGAGAGAAGGTAAGAGTTGGCATGTCGTGGCAGGGCTTGGATCCTTGAGTGTCTCCAAGCGCAGTGTCTGCATCCTCAGGGACTTGAGAACCCTCGTGTAAAATAGCCTGGGTTTGGGGTAGTTTTCCCTATTTTTTGCTTTTCCTCTGTTCCCATCACATCTCTGCTCAGCAGTCAGCTCTCATGGTCCAAATCGGCTCACGCAGAGCAAACAGACTTTTGGTTCTTATTTTTCGGCAAAAAACCATGCTTTTTCAAATTTCTTTCTAACGGCATTTGTTACTAAATTTCTCCCGAGTGTTACTTGTTTGAATCAAATTTTAGACTTGAATTGAGCGATACCAGGCCTGAATCAAACTTTTTGTGTAGTAATGATCAGGGTCATGTACTTGCATCAGTGTGTGCAAGTCTCATCCCCCCAGATGGACTCAGGACTGCAGAGCGGTATCTCACCAGCCCCCTGCTTCTAATGGAGCTTTCCCAGCAACCAAACTGGTTCTGCCGTGGGAACCTCACTGGCACTGGGAGGTCCAGCGCGATCACAAGTGTGTGTTAATTTACAAGATTATCCCACCTCATCTTAAGGTTCAATTGAGCAGCACATCGTAGAACACAAATAATTGAATAAATTAATTCTGTTTACAAGGTAAAATAATTGAATAATCAGTGTACTTGTCTCATAAATTAAACCATCTTCCTTCAACTCAGAAATGTAACTGTCTTAAATCAGAAAAACCCACAAATCTGAGCAAGCAACTCTGTGAGATTTATGCAGTGCAAAGTAGCAAGAGAAAATGCCCTTTTTTCCCCATGCCCTAGGGTATAAATCAGATTTAAGACACAATTTTGATCTCTTCCATCTATCCTTGGCTAATTTTCCTGCAGGGGGAGGTGGAGAGTCAGAAATGCTGCTTTTTTTTGTTGTTTAAACCGCTGTTTTCCAGCCTCCTTCCAGCTTTCCCCACGCCTCGTGGAGCTATTAAACCACGGGAGGCAGCTCCGGGGATGAGTTACGGCTCCTCGCCAGCGCCGGGCTGTGTGCGATGAGTTTTATTAACCCCAGCTGGCCGTAAATAACGAGCAACCACACGGCTTTAGGGCTTGATTTAAAGGTATTCCAGCAGCAATTTGCAAACGGCAAAAGAGGGGGAAAAGGGATTCAACAGGGAATGGCTAGAGCAGAAAGCTGCCCCTTTTTTGGTTGTTGTTTATATCCATTTTCGAGGGATTTGTGCACACAAACACCTCTATTCTCACATCTATTCACTGACACATGGTGAGTGAAATGCAGCTCGTAGAGCCTCCTCTGAGTGCTGCGTTTTTGGGTTATTTTTCATTATTACTGAGTTTTGAATACATTAACAGCTCCGTTTTTGAACTCCAAGGATGGATCTGGGCGTAGGAAGAGCAATGTTCCTGTGCTAGTTTTCTTTCAAAGCTCTAATGTATTTATACTGCCACAGTGTCAGTAAAAGAGTCTGAGGAAGGAAGAGGATTTCTTGTTAAATTTGGCTCCGCTAGGAATTTGTAGGATGCTCCTCTCACACCAAGGCAGTCTGTTAGTTTTAAATCTTGATAAAGAGATTGATATTAGAGCTTACAAATGCTTTCTCTCCATGATCACACCTTGTTTTGGAAAATGCAATTCCCTGCAGTGCTGTGTTGTTCTGTAGAAGCTGTTGGAGTTTGTGCCCTACTATTTTAATGTTATTTTTGCTCAGAAGACGCTCGTTCCCTCCCTGTCACTGGATTTACAAACGGTAGCAGAACTCCTGGCGTTGGCAGCTTGTGAAGCTCAAGGCAAAAAGGAGACAGGCACAGATGGGCTCATCCTCCCTATCCATGTTTATTTAACATGGATATGAGAGCACGGAGCTGCGTTTGGGCTGTAAGCACAGCTATGCCTGACAGTGAACCTTCCCCAAGCTCTGAGAGTGGAAATCACGGTAACCCTGGCAATAATGGCGGCACACGTCCGCAGGAGGCTTGGCTGGGGCTGCGGGGTGAGAATTCCATGGGCTGCCTCTCAGACGTGGATGCTCTCCTGCAGCGACAAGGCAATTGTCTTTATGCCATTGGGAGTTTGCTGTTAAGGCAGCGACGGGAATTACTTGGAAATGGGGATTGAATCTCCAATCCAATCCAATCCAGTCCTGCTGCTGTGCGTCCGAGCGAGCCTTGCCCGGTGATGGGAGCTGATAACCTCCATCCCTCTGGCTTTGCCACAGCCCAGCTTCCCGCTTTGGTTTCTTCGGAGCAAGGTGCAGAGGGCAGGGTTAGATGGGATATTGGGAAGGAATTCTTCCCTGTGAGGGTGGGGAGGCCCTGGCACAGGGTGCCCAGAGCAGCTGTGGCTGCCCCTGGATCCCTGGCAGTGTCCAAGGCCAGGCTGGACAGGGCTTGGAGCACCCTGGGACAGAGGAAGATGTCCCTGCCCATGGCAGGAGTTTGGAATGTGATGATTTTCGAGGCCCTTCCAACCCATACTGTCCTGCGATTCTGAGATTCTCTTTATCAAATTCTTCTGTGGTGATGCTCCCTCAATATCAAAATGTCACCACAGAGACTTGAGGCACTGCCTGTGTGTTTGTTAGTTTTGAATACACCTCTGTGCTTGGATTGTGCTGTTTTACAACATGGAATTTTGAATTAGAATTTGGAAAGGGACAGCTGTGTCCTTTCGGATAACCTTTCCCATGTACATGGTAGCTACCCTGATGGATCCGGACTGTGGCTCATGAAGCTACTGCAGAATAAAAAAATTAAAAATACTTCTATTTAATTGCCTTTCTGAAGCTTTTCTGTCCTCTCCTTGCGCTGTATGTGCGCCTTAGGTTACTGTGGATTTTGGTCAGAAACAAGTTCTTCCTTGTGTTTTCTTGAGTCTTTTGCCCCTTTGCTGCCCCTGCTGAGGTTGCTGCAGGTTGGATTCAGAGTTGGAGGGGGTGAACTGGGGCTTGGACCCTTTTGCAGTAATCTGGGTTGCAAGGAGGACTGGGCTCTGAACTGTTTTTTTTTCTTCTGAGATCACTACAACATCTTCTTGAGCCCCTTCTCAGTGCTGATGCTTTAGCAATCATTTCCCACATGAAATCTCATAAGAGCTTCTGGGGCTTTTTTTCCCCTCTTCTCTTACAGCAATTGAAAGCCCTTTTATTAAATCTAAACCCCACTGTTTGATAGTCCATCTCTAAGCTATAATTACCCAATACGGAGATGCAAGCACAAAATAATTTCCTAGGGAGGTTTACACAAAAGGGAATAACTCAGTATTATTTTTTTCAGTCTTTTGAGAAAATCTGTAAGCGGATGAATAAAGGAAGAGTGATGATGGAGCAGCACAGATACAAACCCGATGATCTTACTCTGATTCTGTTGGGGTTTCTGCTCCAGTGGCTTCCTTAAAGGAGCACTGTCAGAAAGAAAAATCACATTGCTGGAAGTGGCTCGTGCAATCAATCACTGGCCAGCGAGGAGGTGGGGGATCAGATGGATTCCCTTTTGAATTCAATCAAAACACACTTCAAAGGCATTTAATCATATATTTGGTGCCTGACTCCCTGGTGCAGGACTTTTGTAATCCCACAAAAGAGAGGCCAAAAGACAATTATGCAAGTTACAAACTCTTTTTGCTGGAGATACCAAGTTTTTGGATAATTGTGTTTTCCTGGACTGGCCCTTGGGCAGATTGATTTACCCAAAATAATGGCTTTGTGTTTCTTCACTGCTGGAAGGATCCAAACCACTCTTTTCCAACCTGTGCAGTACCTGCGTTCTTGCCAGAGGTGACAAAGAGAAGCGTGTCTTCATAGAGCAGTGATGTAGCAGAAACTCCTGAAGGTCCATATACTGAAGAAGGTGTTTTATTCCCTGTCTCTGGAGCTAGAGAGCCAAACAGCCAGGGATTTGTATTTCTGTTTTCTTCAGGAGGATGCAGTGACCCGTTGCACAGTGACAGCCCTTATCAGCAGGCTGGGGGAGGTAAATGCACCAGGAGCAGGTATCCACTGCTTTGTGGGAAAGCAGAAATGCAGGTTAAGATGGTTGTGGCTCTGGAGAGGTGTATGAATAATTCCTGTTAATTCTTTCTGCATCTGAATAGAGCACAGTAATAATCCTTTACTTCCCACAGCCACTTTTGGGGGGATCAGAGATGTTCCTGTGCCAAATTTAATCATGAATTTAGACATAGATTTTGACCAACATCAGAAATTTTTTGCCTGCTTTCAATTTGCTTGTCTTAGGGAGAAAGAAGAAACAAAGCGAGTCGTGTCTCCTCAGCCTTGTTGCTATTTCCAAATGAGTTTTAGGAGCATAAAATCTGCGTGTGTTTTCCCAATCCCACATAGCTGTCTTTAGCTCAGTGCATCGCTGGGGGAAGCAGAGCTGGTTCATCTCTGCAGATGTGAACGTTGCTCGCTCCTGGGGCTCACGGTGGCTTTTGATTTCTCTGCTTTCTCTCCATCCCAGCACTTTTAAGCAACTCCCCGTGTTTTCCCCTTTTCCTTTGCAGCCTGATGCTCTGCTCAGCTCTCACTCTGATGTTAAGCATTTCTTCCTTCCCAGCCCTGTTCCCAGCAGGCGTTTCCATGGCATGGGAGTGGAGTAGAACATTGCTCATAAGTGTGAAAAAGCTCTTTCCTTCAGGAATTAAACAACCAATCCTCCATCCCCTCGCTGGCGTCCTGTCCTCTTATCTTAGCCCACAACATTGGTGTATATTTAAACCTTTAGTGGTGCCTTCTCTTTTTAGCCTCCCAGTAAGGCATGGACAGATGGTTGGAGACCTGATGAGGTGTGTCTGGAGATGTTTTGATTATTCCCCATGTCAGACAGCTGCAGGATTTTTTAATTTGAAGCTGCATTATTAGGCACAAAATGGTGAAGGGTACTTTAGTTCTGACTGTTGGTGGAATGTTGATGGGTAAATAGAGTTGGCAGTGTCTGCCCTTAAATCCATCCGTAGAAGAAGGTGGGAAGTGCCCAGGGGTGTCAGGTTTGGTGTTTTATATCAGATAGTGGCACCAGGAGATGCCAGGCAGGAAGGGCGCACAAGTCCAGCTGCTTTTATAGAATTCCAGATTGATCTGGGTTAGAAGGACCTCAAAGCCCATCCAGTCCCACCCCCTGCCATGGGCAGGGACACCTTCCACTATCCCAGGCTGCTCCAGACCCCATCCGACCTGGCCTTGGACACTGCCAGGGATGGGGCAGTGCATTTCCAGCACCCCCAAGTGCCGTGTTTCTGTCACACCCTGGCACCCAGAATAACTTACACAGGGAAATAATTATGGAGTGTTAATGAATTAGGGAGCCCCTGAATGGGCTGCTGAACAGCAGTGCTCCAGATGTGAAATAGTGGAGTTTCAGTCAAATGCAGCTGTTTAGGCACCCTCTTGACTCTTCCCTTCATGGTTTTACTCTAAGAAGGATGAATGGAAAACATAAAGCCATCAGAAATCAATTCATCTGATCTGGGAACATGCTTATTAAAATACTTTAAAAGATTCAGATATTCCACAGCAGAGCAGAATTCGGGAACGTTTGGATCCGTGATCTGTGCATTTCTGTAAGCTTAGCCTGTTTGCATTACTCTTTTGTTTGGATTACTTCTTTGTTTGGATTACTCTTTTGTTTGTTTGGATTACTTTTTTGTTTGGACTGCGAGTTTTCTATTTGTTTTAGGGTAGTTGAACCTTCTTTAGAAGGTATTTGACCTTAAATTGATGGTATACACACTTAATTCTCAACTCTAATACTAATGTGCTGGATATTCTGGAATTTAAGAAAGAAAAACCAGGAAAATGAGAATGGCATTGCGAAATGTTGTCCAGGTTCAACAGCCGAAGGAATTCTAGTTGGTTTGAGGAGCTCTCAGTGATACTGGCCTTGGTGTGGCTTGTGGGGGAGTGCCTGGTGCGCTCCAGAGGTGATTAAAGCGCAGCCATTCCAAATGATAGTAACTCTTGTCACCTGTCTCCCGACGTGATGCAGCCCTTCCTCCTGCAGGGTTTCTTGTTCCTCACCTCTGGTGGCAGAGGGGAGCACGGGCCCCAGTGCCACCCGTCCGTGGGTGCCCGGGCTCCTGCCCTGCTCCCAAGGGCTGCAGGAGGTGTCCCTGTGCTGAGTCCCCCCAGCTCTGCCCCAGCGCTCGCCTGCCTTTGCCTCTGCACTTGTGTCACAGTATTGACTTGCAAACACGGAGCTTTTGGGCCAGTTGCTATGGTTACCCCTCGGCACGGAGACACCAGTCCCAGGCAATACATTCGCGGCCTTAATGAAATGCACAGCAGTGCGTTCAACTTGTAAACCCGCCGTGGATATCGCTAAGCAACATCCATCCGTGATTTGCCGTAATTACTGCTGCGAGCTCCGCACCATGGCACTGCTGGAGCACAAGGCTTCCTCCTCCACTGCATCAAATGCTCTTCTGCAGTAGCTTCACAGTGTCTCAGACCTGTGATGTTTCATAGTCCCTTCGCAGTTTCAAAGAACTCAGTTTGACCTCTTTAAATTATTCACACCTTCAGACTGGCAGCATCTCCCCAATCTCCTTTTGTGTGTATCACCTGTTTCCTGCTCATTCACTCCCAGAAATTTATCTTAAAGACCTTTGATTCTTCTGCCCTAGTTTCAAAATGTGAATGCAACTAATTTCCTCCAAGCTGCTTCTTGTGTATTTGTAAAAATCCAATTCCACCAACCAGTGTTGGTGTTGAATTAAAATGTGTGTGTAGAGCTGTTTACTCCAGGATCTGCTCTAGGAGGAGCCGATGCCTCAAGTCTTTTAGAGTCCCAGACTGGTTTGAGTTGGAAGGGACCTTAAAACCCATCTTGTTTCAACCCCCTGCTGTGGGCAGGGACACTTTCCGCTAGACCGGGTGGCAGTTTTCTGCTTAGAGCTTTTATTTAGTGTCTATCCTGAATAACGTGTTCTATCCACCAGCATGAGAAGCAGAATGAAACCAGACCCTGGTTAGGAGTGCACACTCCAGCCTTCAAGTCAAATCATCGATTGCAATTGCAGTTCTTGAATTACTTGCCTTGCGCTGGCAGTTGGGGTGGTTGGGAATCCCTCTCCTAGGTTCTCAGTCTGATTCCCCGTGTTCTGTGAATATTTTCCATGTACAGCACCAGAGCTGCCAATCCTAGAGAGGAAGAACTGGTTGATTTATCTGCTCTACGTCCGCAGAGACTACGAGGAGTGCAAGGTAAGAGCTGCCTCCAGAACTTGGGAACTGTTATACTGATGTCATGAAGAAATAGTTTTCTTGACAGCTTCCAAACCACCCTCTTTCCTGAATTCTTTTGGAATAAAGGGACCAAGAGGAGACACAAGTAAAATGACTTCAGTGTTCTCCAGTCCTTGACTGCCTTCGGGATCCGAGCATGCAGCTCTCTGGAGCAATCTGTGAGCTCAGGATGTCACTGGGAGGGGAAAACTGGAAAGAACTGCAAACCTCTGTTGTTCCAAGTGATGGATAGGGTTTCCCAAACTGATAATAACACAATTCCACAGTGCAGGTTTCTTGATGGTACTACAGAGATGCTATGAAAACACTTCAGTTGAGGGAAACATGACTACCAAGCGTAAATAAAAAATATTCTGATTACTCTTGAGCAAAATTCTTTCATTTTACGCATGATCCAAACCTTTTATTTCATCTTGGGTTTGGTGAGTAGCTTGGAAGTGGTTGTTTGTTTGGGACTATAACGGTAAGTGGACTAAGGAAATGGCAAATTGATTGTGTTTTCCTGATAAAATGAACACGAGAAGATGATGTGCCCACGGGCAGGAGGAGGGGACAAGAGTTGCCTTTCTGATTCTGGCATGTGCAGCAAAGATCTGAAAAGGCTTTTTGGCTTCTGAAATACCAGGTTGGTCAGGACTTTCCTCTGCTGGAGAGGTCCTGGGGGTGCTTAGGAATCGGGCAGGCTGGAGGAAATTAATTTAGCTGGTAATTAACAGAGCCGGCGGTTGTATCATCAGCGCAGTGATTTCCTCTCGAATCCGGGTTTGCACAGATGTAAAAACAAGTTGGACGAGCCCTTAAAACAGAAAATCGTTTCCCCTTTTTGTTGTCTGGCTGGATTTTTTTTTGTTATTCCGTCTGTTGATTGTTTCTGTGATGGGATGCGGAATCAGAGGACAGAAAACAAAAGTCTGTGCAGCTCAGGAAACCAGAGAAAACAACAAGGGGATGATATAAGGGCAACACTGACGTCTCCACGTCTTCATCAGTCATGGAAGCAAGGAAAGAGCAGGGAAAATCGAGAGAAGACAGCTAATAAATACTCCTCTGCTTGGCAGGCCAGCTTTGTTTGTCCTAGAGGTGTTCTTGCAGTAAAATTGGAACATTCCAGGACAGTTTGGGCATTTGTTAAAATCCATTTCTGTAGTGTCGGTAACAAACAAGTGACCTGTTGTGTTAATTAATTTTAGTCTTTCCCACTCAGTGCTTTGAAATGCTCCCTCTCTAACACAGTTTTAAAATCTCCCACAGTTTTCAATGAACTGAAAGGCCACTAAAATCTGTTTATTTACTGACATCAGCTCCCCAAGGTGAAGGCATTAAAGTAATTTTGACCCTTTCAGTGCCACTCCAGTGAGGTGCCAGGCAGAGTCTGCAGCTGCAGCATCCCCTGGGATCACACAGGGACTGGCTGGGCTCCTGCCAGTTGTGTCTAAATTCTGTCATCAGCAGCTTAAATAAACTTGGGGGGGGGAAATCTGGGATTACAGCTCATATTTCTCAGATGAAGGCCTTTTGCTGTGGGAGTTTTTAGGGTTTATAGAATTAATCAGATCTCTCTAAAAGATAGCTCTCTATTGCCCTCTCTTGCTCTGAGAATCTGGGTTTATGTAGATGGAGCAATCCAGAGTGTCACAATGGAGGAGATGTTGCTTATTTCTGAGTTGGATGTTCTATAATAATGCACTTTGTGAAGAGTTCTATCGATAAATTAGCAGGTACAGGTGAGAGAAGAGCAGCCCAGACCTGTTCTTCCTTTTCCTTCCTCTTTTTGCGAGTGATGATTGTCAATAAGATCTTTCCTGCTTCTCAAGAATAACTTCCCAATTAATACCTTCTCAAGAATAACTTTCTCAGTCATAGTTTTCCTTCCATGTGTGCATTTGAGGTTCAGTGTTCAGGTCCTTCACTTCTATTCCTCTTGGAGGCAGGGGACGCTGGTACTGACCATACACATCTGGAATGCCCCATGAGCACCAGGTCACTGCTCACCCTGAGATTATTCTTAACCTCCTGTGTCTCTTCCACTTCTGCACAGAAGAGGAGTCTCAGAGCAGAAGTTAGGCTCTTGGTTCCTCTCCAGGATGTTCATCCTCCCAAAGGTGGGACCAGTTTTCAGATTGTGTGTGACTGTGGAATACATCCAAGCTGCGCCCACCCCAAACTGGGAGCTGCATGGATACAGCCAGCAAGAATTTGCATTTTCATCAGGTTTTTTTCCCCATGCACTCCTCATTTGTTCATTTGGCTTTCATTGACTCAGCTGCAGTTGCTCCAGTTCAATTTATTTCTTCACAAAAGGCCTGCAGTAGATACCCTTATCAGCAGAGGATGTTTTCAGAGATGCCTCGTGGCATTTTCCCCAGGTAGTGTCAAATTAGCTTTGGGAGTAGGAATGAAAGAGGAATACTAAAAGTGTTCCTGGCACAGAGCTCTGTCCTGTGCACTGTTAGCTTGTCCCAGTCATGGTCCGGTGCCTTTAGTACAGGTGGGGTTGTGGTTTTTGTGACTGGAACCAAATCTCTGGAGTCAGCTTTGTTAAAATGAGTTTCCAATTTTGTCCTTCCAGGCTGTCATCAAAGAGCAGCTCCAGGAGTCCCAAGGGCTCTGTGAATACGCTGTCTACGTTCAAGGTACATCCCAAAATCATCTTTTTGCTGAAGCAGGTCACCCCGAGTTGAGATACAGAGAGCAATACAGGGGATAGATGAGGGAGACATAAGATTGTTATGTAAAAAATACGCCTTTCCCCCTGCATGCTCCGTCTAGTTTTGAAGTCTGGGATTTTCACGTGCAATGGGCAGGTTAAATGTCCTGTTTTCTCTGTATTTGTCACCAGCTCCCCCTTGGGTTCCATGCTCCTGGCCTTCAGTGTGTTGGTGTGTGTTTGACTGTTATAGATGCATGTTTTCTGTTTGTTACCCACCCCAGGGGATTGTTGTCTCACTCCTTGCTCTAAGGATGGTGTTTCCTCTTCCTGCCCTGCCCTGTGGCCTCTAAAACATGTCCCCCAAAATGTGGCATTCCAGTTCCGCTGGGGGACAGTGGAGATTGGTTGACAGGGACATTCCGCAGCCTGGAGAGGCTGGGGAGGGGAGGAATCCACACTGCATCCAGACAAGCAACTGCCCGAGGTTTAAAGCTTAAAGCTTTTATTCTGACCCCCAAGTTTCTTAAGGCACACAGAGTTGTGCCCTCAGACACAACCCGCGGGTGCTGCAGGAGGGGGAAGCACCAGAGGAGCGTTGCTGTGATGTATCTGTATTCCCCTTCTTTCCCTGCTGTCAGAGGCACGTTTCTCCTGCTGATAATGGATTCATTTGCCTGCTGTATGTTGTCTTACAGCTTTGATATTTCGCTTGGAGGGGAAAATTCAAGAATCTCTTGAACTTTTCCAGACATGTTCCATTCTGAACCCTCGAAGCGCTGACAACCTCAAGCAGGTGGCACGATCCCTGTGAGTGGTGTTTTATTTATTGTTTCTCTTGGATGTGCCACCCAGGACCTTCCATGCTTTGTTTTTCTCTGAGGCTGCTTAATTCCAGACATGTTTCCTCCTTATCAACACTTGGCTTGGCTTCCAGAAGCGTGGGTTGTTCTTTAAGCAGAATCTGTTATCTGCGTGGCTGCTGTTGTGTTTTCTCTTTCTTTGGGCTTGAAGCAGAAAGGCGATACCGACTTCAAGGTCCACAGCTACAGCTGCTGACCTGAGCTGGGCAGACCTGCCCTACAGAGCCTTTTGTGGCTCTGAATGTTGGGTTAGGTCACCTCTTTCCTTGGAGACAAAAGCAGGCTGCAGCGCCTGGGAATTCATCCTTTCCATCCCCAGTAACGTCAGGATGGATGACCTTGGCCCTGAGAGGGAGCAGCGCTGAGATTGCTGAGATTGTAAACTTCTCCTGCAGATCTCTGGAGAAGCAGCAAATAGGATCATTTCTCACTGGCAAAGGTGATGGTGGCTGCACAGCAGGGTCTGAAAAAAGGGAAAACACAAGAGTTGCAATCTTTTTGCAGGTTTCTCCTGGGGAAGCACAAGGCAGCCATCGAAGTGTACAATGAAGCAGCAAAACTCGATGAGAAGGACTGGGTGAGTGTTCAGGGAGCTGCAGATCCGTGTAGTGGCTGCAAGCTTGTCCCAAGCCAAGGTGAGCTCACACTGCCTGTGGTCTGAGCCTGGTTTGGATCACAGGAGCCAAATCCCATGCCTTGGCCCAGGGCACAGATGAACTTCGCAGGGGATCAGTTTTAACATAACCATGTCTATCCTTTAAGGGAAGTGTGGGGAGAGCTTGGAAACCCTCAGTTATTAAAACTTGAGTAAAAGCTTGTTTGGGAAAGCTTTTGTAATGCAAAACACCACTGAAAATAGAGGAGCAGTGATTTAATTAGCTCTTCTGTATAAAAAGACAAAAAGAGAGAAAGAGAATTGCAAAGGTGTGACAGTGGGTGAGGGAGAAGCCGTGCCTTGCAGCCTTCTGCAGGTGCCACTGTTGCCTGCAGAAGTGTTTCTAAAGTAGGCTTGCAATGTGTGAGCTCATTCCTTTGTTTCTCAGTACATCTAAAATTCGGGATCCAAGGATAGCTTTGGTGTTGCCAGCGTGCCCTGTGCCAGACAACTCGGAAACCTTTCGTATCACGAGTCTCTTCCCCACCTGCATTCCCGGTTTGTGTTCTCCGGGCTCATTTTCAGCCCAGCAGGCAGGTGCCAGTGGGTGTTTTGATGAGCTA
Organism: Dasyornis broadbenti; assembly: GCA_013397935.1. Classification (NCBI taxonomy): domain Eukaryota; kingdom Metazoa; phylum Chordata; class Aves; order Passeriformes; family Dasyornithidae; genus Dasyornis; species Dasyornis broadbenti. The sequence goes on from VZRN01003943.1 coordinate 963,909, forward strand.
TTCCCCAGTCCTGCCTCAGCACTGGAAGCAGAGCCAGGCTCTGCTCTTCCCTTGTTCTACGGTCCACAGCAGCTTGGAGTCACTGATGCAGTTCTGCACAGCTGGAGAGGCTGCGTGGAGGAGAACAGCTTAATGGGGAAATAAGAGACCCTGTGAAAGGTCAGGGCTGTCTAAACTGGTGAATCAGTGAAAGGTTCACCAGAATAAAATAGGGAATGGCAGAACTGAGCTTTTCAGGGGCATGCTGGGGTGTCCTTGTGTGTTAAACTGTGGGTGAGGAATTAGGGGCATGGACGATCCCCACAGTGTCACCAGAGTGTTTAGGATCCCTACGGGATCTTCATACCCTGTGCCGAATTGTTTAGGATGCCAGAGGGATATCAGATATTCCAGTGCTCAAGTTGTGTTTTGGAAAATTAGGAACATCTTCCAGTTCTGTCCAGCTGGGTTGGACACTGCATATTCTACTGATGTACAGCCAGACTGAGTCACCCATGAGGGCAGCTTCCCTGCTTGTAGAGAGTGACATCACGGGGAACAAACCCGTCTGTGCTCCTTCTTCTCTGAAGAGAAATTTCTGATCCCTCTAAAAAGAGAATCATCATTTCTGTGGTTTTTGTCTCAGGGGACTGGAATGTTTTGTGTACAACCCCACTTAAGCTCTGTAGGTGCCTGAAGTAACTGGAATTTGTGGGTTTACTTGCTCTACAAAGCAAGAAGGGTATGGGCAGGTATGGGGCTCTCCTGCTCCAAGTCAGAAATTTACAATATACAGATTTTATATTTCATACCTTGTGCAGATTTGGTTTTGGGTTTGTGTTTTTTTCATGCAGGAGATCAGCCACAACCTGGGTGTGTGCTACATGTACCTGAAACACTTCAACAAGGTAATGCCAGTGGGAAGCAGAAGCATTCCAGGAATTTCACTGTTTTTGGTGAAAGAAAGTTTTTTGCTTCAATGTTTGTTTCTGGGAGCAAAAGTTTGTGAGCTGTCTCCGTTTGCATTTGTGTGTTGAATTACTTTGAGTCAGCTGCAAGTCAGTGAGGTTGGATAAAGAGAGATCAGCTTGTGGCAGGGCCAGAGGCTTTGTCTGAAATTCAAGATTTTTCAGAGAATATTTCTGGTTTTAAAGGGAATGTTTGAGAAACCTCAAACTAGACAGAAAACAGGCTGTGCTCCAACAGGAGCTGCTTCTGTCTCCGAGCCCTTTAAAGCCAGGCCCAGGAATGCTGCTGCCTTTGTAGGAGCAGCAGTGCAGATCCATCCATCTTGAAGATGGTAAAGCCCAAACCATTTCTCCAGCTCCACCTGCTGCACCTCATGCAGAGAGTTCCTGAAGGGAACCTCTGCCCCTTGGGTCTGGCGGGATTCAGAGGGAAGGAGTTACGAGGTTGTAGGCTGGAGGTGCAGCGGGTCCATTTGTCCTCCATGGGAAGGCTTTGCTCCTGTGTCTGAAGCCTCTTTTGAACTAACCCTGGAGTTAGTGAAGGAGTTTTGGAGGTCGAAATGCAGTTTTATTCCCGGGTCTGAGCATGCCATTCCCAGCTCCTCACTTAACCATCCCCTGAGTGCTGGTGGTGAGCACTGAGCTGGCTCTGATCCAGCTGCTTTGTAAGGGAAAGCCCAGCATTTAGAGCCTTTTTGTTCCCAGTTTGGCCCAGCTGCTCCCTGTTGCTGCTGGGGCCCTTGCAGCAAACCCCAGCTGTGCTCCCTGTCTGAGGCACCCCTGTAAAACAGGAAGCTCTGGAGTGTGGCTTCACACTTGGGATTTGTTGTCTGCACTAACACCTTCCAAACTGGGACCTGCTCTCACCTGCACTGGGATTGTCGCTTGCTCCCTGCTGGAATAAGCACTTTAAGGAAGAACAAGCTGTAAGGCAGCAGTTCACCCAGCAAATCCAGAGCGTCCCTCAAGCCAAACAAACTCAAATCCAGGAACAGGCCTGTGCTGGTCGTTGCCTCTTGCTTGGCTTGAAGGTGTTGCCTTTTGCTGCCCTGAAAGCAGGTGGCTGCTGGTACAGAGCTTGTTCCAAGGATCAGCCGGGGGTTTGTGTTCTCCGGGCTCAGGGGGTGTTTGTTGGCTGTGCTCCTCCCCTGGCTGTTGGGCATCTCTCGTGGGCTGCCGCTTTGCTGAGGGCTCTGTAATCATTTGTTATTTTCTTGTTCTCTGTGGTTGTGTTTTTAGGCACGAGACCAGCTCAATAATGCCCTGGAGCTCCACAGGCACGATCTGACCTACATGATGCTGGGCAAAATTCACCTCTTGGAGGGGGACGTGGATAAAGCCATTGAAGTCTATAAGAAAGCTGTCGAGTAAGAAATATCCCTTTTTTCCATCTGCCCGTTCCCATCCTATGCCAGGAGAAAATTGATTGGTGTCCCAGCTCTGAACTGAGGCCATGATTAAAGAGCTAATGGTAATTACGGAGGCTCTGAGCAAAGCTGGCACTTGCAAGCACTTCAGCTGTCTGTGCTCCTGCTGACAGTGTGGCAGGGAAGAAGGGAGCTGTTGGAAGGGCTGCCAGGAAAAAAGTGGAATAACAAATGGACGGAGATGCCTGAGAGCAAAGCCATCCAAAACTGACTTCGTCCATCCCAAAGTTTATCCACCAAAACGATGTAGCCCTGGCTGTCCATCCCCAGTCCCTGGCTGGGTGTCAGGGGCTGCTCTCCCTCGCAGCAGTTGGTGGCTGAGGGAGCTGTGCTGGTGCACAGGGAGTTTCTCCTACCCCACTTCCCACTGCTCCTCAGTGCCCGCCTGTCCTTGTTCTAGGGCGTTCCCAAGCATTCCCAGTGCTTTGAAATGTAGCTTTGTCATGGGGGCCAACACTCTAAAGGCAATCAGGAGTGCGTTGGGAGCCACTGGAGTATCTCCGTACATCCCTTCCATACATCCCTTCCACGCCTGCCCTCGGCTGCTGCCTGACGGTGCGGTTGGGTTGGGCAGACATTGGGACTAATCTGGAATGTTTATTACGTAAATAATCCTTGCTAAGCATCTTACCAGATTTAAATTCTTATCCTGGTGCTCCCCTGCCCTCCTTTCTTCTTCATTCCTGTTTATTCCTAGTGTGGGTTTGTTTTTTTTCCCCTCTCATCTGCCTATTACATTTTTCTTGCTGTTTCCAGCTCCAGGGTAGTCTGTTATTCCATGTTTGTGTTCCACAAGACACAGGTGGTTTTGTTCTGGTTGAGGTTTAGAGGTGTCAATGTGAGTGTGCAGATCAGATTTTTAAAGTCTTGATAGCAGGGAATTAAAAACTGACTCCTGCTGAGGTGAGTGAGACCACAAATCGTGTCTTTCTCTGCTTTGTCCTTTTTTTGTTGTGGTTTCCATCCTATTTATTTGTAATCTTTTTATGAGGTGAATTAAAATTCCGATGAGGAGTGTGTAGGATCCATCAGGAATGCTGAGGATTGCCTGTCCTACGTGGCCCAAGAGGCTTAGGATGGATGGATTTACAGGGTGGTTTATGAGAGATGATGGAAAATCCCATTTTATATTTCCAGGTCACCGATTCAGACTCACTTTGAAGCTTAGCAAAACCACATTATCTTATTACGCCTCCAGATCTATTTCCCAGAGCCTTGTTGCCTTCCCACTGATACCCAGAAGATATTTGGGACGCTGAGACGTGATGTTATTCAAAGGAAGTCCCCATGATGGCAGTTGTTCTAATATTTGTGTGTAAATAATAACAATTTAATTTCCTGGAGTGATACCACAGTAATGTGGCACCATAATTCCGTGTTCTGCTTTTACTCTGTTCCGGAAGGGCTGAAAAGCAAACCCAGCCCTCTGGCTTTTGTGTTCCAGGTTTTCTCCGGAAAACACAGAGCTCCTCACAGCCCTGGGCCTACTGTACCTGCAGGTACTAAATGCTGTTACTGTTACAAAAACTGAATTATTTTCAATATAACCGTGTTGGTTTTATAACAGAGTTCGTTTCTATCCACCTTCCCATGACTTGCACGTTTCCCTACGCGCTGGGTTTAAAAGGACAGAACTTGCTTTTCTGTATCACTGCTGCTAAAAGCAAGCCAATTCCCTGGACCGGAGCCAGAGCAGGAATTCTGTTTGGCAACCACCCTAATTCTGTTATAAATCCTCCAAGTATAACAAAACATGACTAGTCATTACCTTGTTTCTGCAGCAGGAGTCTTGCGAGTTATCCTGAAAAAGCAGCCGTGAAATTGTAACTGTTAATGCACCATAAAGGAAAATCAGAATCAATTTAAATAACAAAGGTGTGCTTATCCTTGGGTCTGTGAAATGGATGGGAAAGGCTGGATTATTTCACAAGTAAGCTTCCCAAAGAGTGAACAAGCAAAGAAGAATAGGAAAAGGAGGAGGAGGCCACGGAGCTGCTCCAGGACTGGAGCCCCTCTGCTCTGGAGCCAGGCTGGGAGAGCTGGGGCTGTTCACCTGGAGAGGAGAAGGCTCCAGGGAGAGCTCAGAGCCCCTGGCAGGGCCTAAAGGGATCCAGGAGAGCTGGAGAGGGACTGGAGACAAGGGATGGAGGGACAGGACAGAGGGAATGGTTTCCCACTGCTGGAGGGCAGGGTTAGATGGGATATTGGGAAGGAATTCTTCCCTGTGAGGGTGGGGAGGCCCTGGCACAGGTGCCCAGAGCAGCTGTGGCTGCCCCTGGATCCCTGGCAGTGTCCAAGGCCAGGCTGGACAGGGCTTGGAGCAGCCTGGGACAGAGGAAGATGTCCCTGCCCATGGCAGGGGTGGGATGGGATGAGCTTTAGGTGAGCTCAGTTGAAAGCACAGTCACAGGATGGCTCGGTTTGGAAGCGACCTTAGAGCTCCTCTGGTTCCAATCCATAGGATTTAAGTGATTCCAAGCTCTCACGTGCTCGTCTGTGGCCCCAGTGATGCCCACTAACACCTGCAGGCTGTGAGAAGGCAAGGGAGGGGTTTCTCACGTGAACAGGAGGTCCCTGGGCAGTGAGGAGTTTGTGGTGAGGGAACTGGGGATGTGCAGAATAGCCTTTTGTAGCCTCTTCTGGGATGGAGAAAGGAGCAGAGCCCTGTGAACCCAGAGATCATTTGTGTGTGAAAAAGTCAGAGCACAAACTCTCTGGAAACCTTTGGCTGGGTCAGAACAGTGAATCCAGCCAAGTCGAATAAATTCTTAGAATCTGTTGTGTGACTTCTCAAACAGGAACACGTGTGTGTGATAGGAACGCTGCAGGACTTACTTTTGTACTGAACCAGAGATTCTGGTGCCCACAAAACTGTGTTCTCCTTCTTAACTCCCCTTACTCCTGCATTTCTGATGCTTATTTACTTCTTTTCCCAGGCTGGGGATTACCAGAAGGCTTTCGAACACCTTGGAAACGCGCTTACCTACGACCCAGGCAACTACAGGGTATGGTGAGGAGTGGAAATGAAGCAGCTGAACCATGAGGGGACACCTCCCAAAGATAATTCCGCTCTCAGAGCTCTGCCATCTCCTCCTGGAGAGGCTGGAAAGGATCCTGTCCAGAAAGCTTTTTGTGAAATCCATTTCTGGGATGCTTCACTGGATAGAGAGTTGGGTGTGTGTGGAGGTAGGGAAAGGGGAGGAGGCAGAACTGGCACGTTAAATTGATCCCGTTGGTTTTCAATCTGAAGTTGCACCAAAGCCAGGTGGAATTTACTTTAGAAGGAAGATCTTCTGGATTTTAAAAATCCCAGAAGAGCTGTGTCCCTTGCGGTCCAAGTGATATTGCATTTTATTGTTCTCCCATCTGCTGATATCCTGTGCTTCCAGCTGCTGTGTATATTTCCTTGGCTCTGGCCTGGAAAGCTGAGCTTGGCATCCAGGTTTCATTCCTCATTGTGGAACTGCTTCCCTTTTTAGGGCTATTACTTCATTTCTCTCCTTTTTCCCCTGTTAACGATGCAGAGCGTTGAAACGTGTGGTTGACAAACATGAGTTGTTGTGAAAATACCTTTACACTTAGAATTTTACTTGTCACTGTGAAATCTTATGAAGGACTTAACTAGTGTGGTTTAAATACAGTGTGTTGTACTCCCTTCCTTTTCCCCCATGCATATTCCCATTAATTTGCAGTATCAGCCAGTCAGTGTGAACTGGGAGAGCTTTGCTGCTCATGTCTTGACTGAGTACATTTTCCTCCCCACTTAACTTGCACCAGAACTATTTCTATCTGTGCTTGGTTGTAATAAGAGTCTTAGAGCCTCAGACTCTAAGAAGTTCTTCTGTCACCACAAAAAATACCCTAAACAATTCATGGTGCAATATTTACGGACTCACAGAATGGTTTGAGGTGAAAGGACCTCAAAGCTCATCTCATTCCACTCCCTGCCATGGGCAGGGACACCTTCCACTATCCCAGGCTGCTCCAAGCCCTGTCCAGCCTGGCCTTGGACACTGCCAGGGATCCAGGGGCAGCCACAGCTGCTCTGGGCAGCCTCATTTCTGAGACAGTTATGACCAAGATAGTGCAGGAAGAAGCAGACTCAGGTCCCTTCTTACCCTGTGCTCTGCTCTGGTGTGGGAGATTCCAGAGTCCCCATCTGCTCCCACCATTGCTCTTGGCAGCCCTTAGAAGTGCAGTGGTTGTTGCTGAGATGGTTTTAGTTTAATCATTTTGTCCCCTTGTGTTCTTGCTGTGAGTGGGTCACTGTTCTCGTCCCCAGGCCACCCTGGCTGCTGGCAGCATGATGCAGGCCCACGGGGATTTCGATGTTGCCCTCTCCAAGTACAAGGTGGTGGCCAGCAGCGTTCCTGAGAGCCCCCCGCTCTGGAACAACATCGGGATGTGCTTCTTTGGGAAGAAGAAATATGTAGCAGTAAGTACCCACTTGCCTTTTTTCTCTCATCAGCATCGAATTTTGTGCAAGCACAAGATTCCTGTCGTGTGGAAGCAGGAGATCTGCCCTGGCTGGGCTCTGTTCTAGCACATTTATCCCTTTTTCCCCCAGGCTATCAGCTGCCTGAAGAGGGCAAACTACCTGGCTCCCTTTGACTGGAAGATCCTATACAACCTGGGCTTGGTGCACCTCACGATGCAGCAGTACGCCTCGGCCTTCCACTTCCTCAGCGCGGCCATCAACTTCCAGCCCAAGATGGCAGAGCTCTACATGCTCCTGGCAGGTATGGGATGCTCCATCCCGCCTGGAATGGCACTGCACGGGCAGGAGGTGTGGGATGGAGTCAAGAAACACGGCATAAAGGCTGCACTAAGGAGCTGTTCCCCAGTCTCTTCTCTCTGGGGGAATAGAAGGGAAAATTGCAGTCAGATCCAGGTTAAACACTGGAAAAGACTTGACACGTGGGTGTGGGTTTCCAGCACTGGATATTTTTGGGATGAAGTGAGATAAACATGTCAGAAGTGACATTGCAGGGATAGATGGGATATTGGGAAGGGATTGCTCCCTGTGAGGGTGGTGAGGCCCTGAGCTGTGGCTGCCCCTGGATCCCTGGCAGTGTCCAAGGCCAGGCTGGACAGGGCTTGGAGCAGCCTGGGACAGGGGAGGGTGTCCCTGCCATGGCAGGAGTGGCACTGGATGAGCTTCAAGGTCCTCCCAACCCAGGCAATTCCATTCAGTTGGGTTAATCCTGGCAGCAGTCCAGACAACCCTCCTGGCACGTGTTTCACGACTGAATGACATTCAGCATTATCCTAAAAATGAGCTACTCCCGTGTGTGTATTTTACTTTGGTGCAGTTGCTCTGACCAACCTTGAAGACATCGAGAATGCCAAATGTTCCTATGAACAAGCTGTGGCCCTGGACAAGTAAGTCTTTGTCAGAACTCTCACTTGTTTGGCCTTGCTTTGCCTCCTTGCATCTGATTTCCTTTGCCCCTCACTGTACCTCAACCCTAAATGGTTTGCAGGAAGGAAACACTTTCGTTCTTGTAGCTGTGCAAGAGACAGTGTTAAAACCGTGTTGGTTTTTTTTTTTAATTCAAGTCAGCTCTGAAAAATGAGAGAGGATTTTATTTCAGACCAACCCAAAGCTGGTTTTTGTTTTGCTGTTTGGTTAGTGAGTCAGTGGAGATGCCACCCCTCCTTTTGGTGACTATTTATACACAGTGGAGCAGATTGAACAGAAGAAAACACATTCTTTAGCCCAAAGTTTGAGCACTGTGCAGAGCAGTGAGATGCCTGGGCTTGAGCCTGTTCTGAATTGGGTGAGGGAAGATTTTGGCTGGGAGAATGTGAGCAATAAGTTTGTATAAAAAGGGCAGCTCCTTCATTAAGAACATCTCCATTTGCAGCCTAGGTCTTAAAATCAGAGCACTTGGTTTCAGAAACGTTAAGCTGAACCTTGGAGTATGTCATCATTTCAGGCAGAAAATAAAAATTACCTCAGATTTATTAATAGTTTTGTTTCTCTCCCCACTTTACTGTAAAGATTTGCACACAGAGCAAGCAGCGCTCCGGAGCCCAGAGTCTGCTGCTGACAGAGCGGTGCCAAAAGCACTTCCATCTGCAGGAGCCACACAAGGTGGTGATAGATGAGATACCAGGGATAAATCCTTCCCTGTGAGGGTGGGGAGGCCCTGGCATAGGGTGCCCAGAGAAGCTGTGGCTGCCCCTGGATCCCTGGAGGTGTCCAAGGCCGGGTTGGATGGGGCTTGGAGCAGCCTGGGACAGTGGAAGGTGTCCCTGCCCAAGGCAGGGGTGGCACTGGATGACCTTTACGGTCTTTTCCCACCCAAACCATTCCATGATTCTATTCCTGATCAGCTCTCCATGCCCAGCAAGGCAGGACCGGAGAGGCTGCTCAGGCTCCTTAGTCAGGGGCTCATGTGCTTTGCTCCCAGAGAAGGAGCAGGAAATTGGCTCTGCAGCTTTGGCCCAGTATTGGGCACTCGGGCGATGCTCCAGCTCCACAGCCCAACCAGGAAAATAAACCCTCATCAAAGCAGAAATGAGTTCCAACTGCCAGGGCCTGCTGGGAGGAACATCCAGGCTGTGAGGCTGGTTCAGCTGACACGCTGTGGATTTTAGCCAGTTACTGTGTGGCTGAATCCGTGTCCCCACAGGCTTCCTTTGCTGGCATGCTCAGAGCTCTTTGGGATGAAGGTGGTTGGTTTCCACCACCAGGAATGCTTCTGTAGTGGCCTGGGTGCCATGCTGGGGCCTGGAATGGAAACATCTTGGAAAACCCTTTAGAAAGAGGTGTTCTCAGTCCTACTTCTGGCTTGTAACTGTCCTCACTGTGGTTATTCAGCTATTGATTTTTCTCTGACTGTCATATTGCTTCTCAGCTCTTGAAGGCAGTGAAATAGCTCCATCAGGGTCAATTAATTTTAGAACTGGCTGTTCCCAGGACTGTCTGATCTCCTCAGTGTTTTGGCAAAGATGGGGAGGAGGGTTTATTCTGTGGTGGGCTCAGCATTCCAGTTTCGCCGTTAAAGGAGAAGCCGTGGTTATAAATGCAGTCAGATTTCTGCTAACAATTGCCTTCCTTGCACTGGGATTGGAGAGTCACCAGGACTGGAGAGGCAGGGCCTGCGGGTTACACTTCGTTAATTGCCCAGAGCTGGCAGGATCCTTCCCTTCTGCACTGCCCCACAGGATGCTCCCTCTGCCTCGGCCGTGGATGGCTCCCGTTATCCCAGCCTCGCTCCAGGAGAGGGCACCAGTCCCTCACGCACTTTTCTTGGCAACCCGTGAAGCATCAGAGCATCCCTCCCTGGTCTGTGTGCAGGGATGCTCCTGTGGGATCCACACCGGGAGCTGTGGGCAGGCAGAGCTCCCCCAGCCACCCTGGCACTCCTGGCTGGGCCACATGGAGAGGGTTAATGTATCCCAGTTTGGAAAATGAGAGTGTATGGAGCAGTTCTGCCTTGTGAAATCTTCGTTCAGGAAGGGAGGCAGGAGTGTGCAGGTACCTACAACTGTGTGTGGGTTTGCTGAGGGAGCAGAGAGGTGAGGAAATGAAATGTAAACAGCACGTTCTGTGGGGTGTCAGGTTATGAAATAAAACCCCTGAGCAGGGCTCTGTTCCACGCCTGTCCTGTGACCAGCTGCTCTCCTGCAGGCTGGGAATGCTGGGAGAGGCTGAGGTGAATCAGAGGTGGGTCAGCTGTCTCAGTGTGGTGAAAGCCCCATCACTGCCCTGTCTGTCCTGGGAGGAAGGGGCTGGGAGAGCAGGAGAGTCCGGGGATGGCCCCAGGTGCACAGAACTGGCTGTTGCACAGGGGGAGGCAGCCAGTGCAGGGATTTCTGTTGTCACCGACACGGGGACTTTGCAGAGCCCAGCGCTGGGTCTGTCACCAGGCACGAGGGACTCAGCCATGTTCCCAAAGGCCTTTGGCTGTCTGTGCCAGGCAATGAGGTGTGTCCAGCTTTGCTGCTTTAGCATTGCTCCAGCTTGGAGAAGTGTTCCCGCAGGGAATGTGATGCATCCCGTGTGTCTGCTGCAGGTGCAACCCCCTCATCAACCTCAACTACGCTGTCCTGCTCTACAACCAGGGCGACAAGCAGGGTGCCCTGAGCCAGTACCAGGAGATGGAGAGGAAGGTCACCGTGGCCAGGGAGAGCAGCGCGCCCGACTTCGACCCCGAGGTTTGTGCCTGAGCTCAGGAGCCGCCCCAGGGCTGGCAGCAAACGAGGAGGAGGTTTGACTTTGAGTCCAGTTATTGGGAAGAAATTCTGCTTTGTGAGATTTTCCAAGCGGAGCGGCGCCTGCTGAGCGCTGCTTGCTGCCTTCCTGCTCTTTGAAGCCCAGTTCTTCAGTCAATACCCAGCAAGACAAGATTCCCTCTTAATTAAGGGACTGAATTAGTGGAGATGTTTCCCCCGAGCACCAAGGCTGTAGCCAGCTCTGCACTGCTCTTTTCTTGTAGGTTTTTTTTTTATGGTGTTGTTGACTTTATTGTTGTCTGGAGTGTCCCTGCTTACAATGCTCTTCTCTTTTTGCTTCCTGAGAAGATGGTGGAGATGGCCCAGAAGATGGGAGCAGCCCTGCAGGCTGGGGAGAGCCTGGTCTGGACCAAGCCTTCTCAAGAGTCCAAATCCAAGCAGAAAGCTGCGGTGTCCGGGAAATCCAGCTCTCAGCAGCCTTTGGGCTCCAACCAGGCCCTGGGACAAGCCATGTCCTCCGCTGCAGGATATGGGAAAACCATGCAGCTCCCCCCAGGTGTGTCTCCTCTGCCGTTCTTCCAAGTAGAGCTGTGGGAGGGAAGAAGAGAAATCTCTCTTCCCTTGGGAAGAGTTACTGCACGTGTTCAGGGAGGGGTTGACTTGCTCACACAACAGTGAGAGCAATATTTGGGGATAACTTTCCCAGATTTCTGAGTTCAGGAAGATGCTCTGTGAAGTGTGTTACACTCTCCTACTTTTGCAGGGATGTGGGAGGCTGGGATAGTTTCCCTTCCTGTCTGAGCCATGATGGGCAAGATTCCATTAGCATGGGATTGCAATCTGGCTCTGGAAAGGAGCTGATTTCAGCTACCAGACCTCGTGCCTTCCTCTGGAAGAGCCCAGAGGCTGATGTGCACAGACAGGCTGCTGCAGAGAAGGGAAAGGATGGACAGTTTTCCAAAGTACTTTCATCATTTCTCTTAACAACAACTGCAGCTGGATTGCTCCGAAGCTGCCCAGCCTTGCAGATGTTGCTGGATTTAGTGGGACTGAGGGTTCTCAGGGGTGGTGTGAGCCTTAGCGGGCTCAGCCCATGGCATAGGAGCATCTCCTGAGCCATTCCAAGCCTGACCCCCTCTCACCCCTCAGCTTCCCAGGAGGAATGCATTGGAGATGTTGCTCCTCCTGCTGATTTTCTGTCACTCTTGGTCTTGTTGCCTGTGGACTGAACCAGGAGAGCGGTTGTGTAATCCAGGTCTCTTTCTTTGGCGTCCCTAAGGACCTGTTCCATTTTTCACACATGGAATAAACTTTCCATGCAGGGAAGACTTAGCCAGAAAATCTGAAAAATAAAACACACCAAGGGTTTAGGGTTTATCTGAAGGACTTTATTATCCAGATCAGAGAAGGGAGCTGGTTTGTAGCATCAGTTGGCACCCTGAATTTAAGTGTAGAAACAACTTGTGTCCTGTTGTGATTTAATTCTGTAAGTAGCTACTTCATCTGCCTGGAAACTCTCCTCTCATTTGCTAAAGCTATGAACTGAAAACGACACTTTGGTTTGGGTTCCAGCTTGAAACCAGCTGCAGTGGAACTGGAAAAGGCATTTCCCTGTGAGCATGCTGAGGCCCTGGCATAGGTTCCCAGAGAAGCTTTGGCTGCCCCTGGATCCCTGGAAGTGTCCAAGTCCAGGTTGGACAGGGCTTGGAGCAGCCTGGGACAGTGGAAGGTGTCCCTGCCCATGGCAGAAGGTGGAATGAGATGAGATTTAAGCTCCCTTGCAACCCCAACCATTCTGAGATTCTGTGATTCTAGAAAATGTTTCCCCTTCCAGAGCATAAGTTAATTCCTGTTTGTACTGAGTTCTGACAGCTGGGTGAGACTCTGTACCTGAGCTTCCTTTCAGCAGGTCTGGATAACTCAACTAACATGAGGCAGAAGGACTCTGAGGGGGATTAAAAGCTGTGGTTGTTCTGCATCTCTGCTGCTGGGAAGGGCATAAAGAACACACAAACACACGTGGCTGTAGAGTAACGTTACTTGTGTTCTCTCCCCAGGTGCTGCAACACCAGCTCTGCCAAAAAAGCCTCCCTCCCTGCCTCTGGAACCAGATCAGGAGCAGGACTCGGAAGCAAGCCCTGAGGAGAGCTCGGCTCCCACGGGGGATGAGGAGCAGAGGAAGGAGAAGCGCCAGAGCCAGGAGGCAGCGGAGTAGGGCACCTGCTCGGGGCAGGACAGGGTGCAGCAGCATCTCCAGGGCTGCCTGGGATTTGGAAAGGGACCTGTCCCCACCCTGCCCCATGGTGGCTTCTCCCCACTGCCAGTTGGTCTGGATGCAGCTTTTTCCTGTCAGGGATCTTAGCTCGTGGGCTCTGCCTCGTCCCAGGGAGTCACGGCAGGGGCCAGAGGTTTCTGTGTAGCTACTCTTAGTGTGGTCACTGCTCACTGCAAGGCTGGAGAGTCCAGCTCTCCACAGGTTGGGTGTGAGTCCTCCAGAAGGACATTTAGCAAAGCCAGCAGTAGTGATTTATGATCCAGGACCCCGAGGAGAACCAAACCCTTCCAGTGGCTGAACCGGTGAGCAGCTGATTTTGCATAAAGAACCAGTAAAGTGAAGCTTCAGGGCTCTGTGTTTGCTGGTGAAGCTCCCCAGCTGTCTGACAGTGCATTTCCTGCTTTTAGTTCTGCACCCTTGGATTGTATCGCTCCATAATTAGTCCAGGAGAGGAAGGTTAGGAATGGAAACTTCTCAGAGGCAGCATGAGCAGGGCTCTGGGTACATCCCAGCCTCCAGCTGTGCTTTGTGGTTTGCTGCTCTTACCCAGAACAACATTAACGCATCTTTAGAGCCCAGCCAGGAGCTGAAGTGCTCTGCAGCACGGAGAGCACTGAAAGAGCAGGACCCCTCCCTTTCCCCTGGGTCCTGACAGCCCAAACTGCCTGCTTATCTTAAATGTGACATTTCCCCCCCCCCAGCTGTCCTTTCTGCTGCGTTTTGTGTCAGTTCAGCTCCAGGGCAGCCCTCTTGTAAGGATTCCCTCCTGCCAGGAGTTGAAGAAAGCAGAATTTTTTTGTGGAGCACTGGCAAATTGAAACAAACCAGACAAGGAGCAGTGTTAGTCAGGTACAGTGCAAAGATTTTTATTCACATTTAACTTGTTACACTGAAAGTTCCTGCAGCCTATCAGAGTGCCTGGGAAGAAGAGGTGAGGATTCAGAGCAGGGGTGGGCAGGGGCTGGGAATTCTTCACCTCAGCCCCAAAACTTTAATTCAAGGCAGATTTTTGTCCTAGGATGCTTTGATAGGATAAATGTCACACAGGGAGCATGTACTGCATTTGGAGGGACTGTGAAGGGATTTATTTTAAATATATATTTTGTGAAAAGCTTATGCAACAGTGAGCCAATTCTTCTATGAAATGAAGCAGTAGCACCTTCTTACTTCCTGGGAGCCTCATTTCTAAGGGAGCATTTTTAAATATGTAATTCCAGTTGGATAATAAATAGAACTGCAATTCCTTGTCCTGTTCCCTCTCCTCCCCGGCCTTGGTGATGGTGGCATTTGCATGCAGTCAGTTCCTGGGATCTTTCTGGAGAGCGTTTTTGTGCTAATGATAATGAGGCTGGACTGCTCTTTCAGTTGGAATTAAGCAAGGGACTCTTCAGCAGGACTGCACTGAGGTATTTAGGGATTTTGGAAATCACACCTTATGTTCCAAAACCTGTTTCTGGCATCAGCCATGATTCTAATCCCCTCTTTTCCCCCCTTAACAGAAAAGAATCATGAGCTTAATTTCCAGGGAAGCACAAACCATCTGCTTTAGGACTTTTCTTCCCCTTTTTAGGAAAAGGTCTGTGATGAACCAGGTTAAATCACAGAGCTCACAAGGTACTTTGCAGCTTGGCTTTTGCACAGGAGACAAACTAAAAGACATCAAACATCAATGCCTGGGCAGAAAGACCTTGTTCCAGCCAAGAGTAATGATCTGTCCATCCAGCAACATATGTTCAACCCAAAAAATGTGGTGTTGAGGTCCCTGAGACAACTGGATGCTGATTTATGGTCCAGGCAGTGTTAGTGGGTACGTGCTGTGCTCCTGGACTTGTTTGCTCAGTTGTGACTGGGCAAGGTGGATGTGGGGGCCTTCAAGCTGTTCAGAATTTCAGTTTCCCAGCTGGGAAGTGGGTTTCAGTTGGCAGAGCCTCTTCTGCAGAGACAGACAAGCCTCCGTGCCGCATGGGGGAAAACTTTACGAAAATAATAAGCTCCGCACATAAATGCGCTCAGAAAGAGCCTGTGTTAGAACAAGTACTCCATCTGCCAAGACTTCTCTGCAAGAGAAAACCCAGTTCTGCTACAAGGAAATCTTTACCCCTCTCTCAAGCCACACTGCTCCAGAAAATCTTGTTTTTAATGGAAGATGCAGGTGAGATCTGAACCCAATTTTACCCAGGCTGCACTGAGGGGCAGCTTTCCTAAGGAATTCACAGGGGAGGTTTTCAGGAGATTTTTTCCATTGCCCCCACTCGCATTTGACTGGGGTAATTCCTGCCAGCATTTGTTCCTCAGCTGCTGTGAGATCTGCTCAGCACAGGCTGATCCCAGGCTGTTGGGAACAGAGCTCCCAGCACACGAGGGAATGGCCGTGTGCTATTTCCAACCTGCACCTTTCCTCTGCCCAGAGAAATCCTCCCACCAGAGTCAGTGACTCCGAGAATTCAGCCTGGCTCCACCTGAGATACCACACCAGGAACTGCTCCATGTGTGACAGAGAACTTCATCCACAGGCACAACCAGCATTCCTGGCTGTGAGAGCCAAGTTTTACTGCAGAGGTTATTCAGACCCAGTATTTTCCTCTGGTTTTCTCCTGTTTTCCCAGAAATTTCCAAGGGAGTTGTGTGACACAAATTTGTTCCAGTGCTGCTCCAAACAGATTGCACAGAGACAATACCGGCACAGGGACACTTCAGCTGTTCACTCACAACCCTCAGCGTTCACCTAAGCTGCAAGCTCCAAAAAAAAAAAAACAAACCCCAAAAAACCCCAAACGTTTAGGATGACTGGAAATGGAGTTCTGTCGTACCGTTTCACAGAAGTGTCCCACTGTTCAACTCCTTGCTAGGGACATGGCTGGAAAGGTCACCCTGTGGCACAGAAATCCTGGTAATTCAGTGATCGTTACAGAATAAATAGTAACAACAACTACAAAAAAAGCCAACCACAAATGCTGAGTTTTCCATTGGGTTTTGGAATGGATTTAGTGCTCTGCTGCTCTCCAAGGTTTGGATTCCAGTGGCTGAGGAGTGGAGCCGAGCTCTAAAACATCCAGCACAGGTCAGAGCAGTTGATGAGGTCCTTGCTAAAGGCTGAGGGAGAACATTTCAGCACCAGTTCCATAAAAAGAACTTGGGAAAGGGGGGGCAAACTTAACTGGATCTCACACCTCCCAACAGAAGATAACCAGGAAACACAAGAAAATCAAGTATTTCTTCAGTAATGCTATGAGGAGAGGAAAAAAGGTGAAGAGCCTTTAAACTGGCAAGAGTTGGATTTGGGGTTGGCTCTTCCATGGCATAGCAGAGAAGGGATGTGTCCTTTGAGACTCTGCCAGGCCCCTGTGATTCACACCTCCCAGATAATCCAGCACTTGACCCTCAGGAAGTGCCGTGCACAGAAAACATGGGAAGGATGCTCATTTTGGATCATGGATAAGACAAAGTAAACCCAAGGCAAGGTGGCTGCAGGGACACACAAATGGAAATGCCAACATACACAAGTTTTAGCACAGAGAGCTGTCACAGTGCTGAGCTCAGCTGCTGCGCCTCCTGCAGAATCTGTGGGAGTAAACAGTTCAGTGCAAACCCTGCTCCGGGAGCGCGAGGCTGGCTGAGCTTTGAGCCATCCCTCACTGCGGATTTCCAGGTACCAGTAACACGGGAGAACAAACAGAAGGGAGGATCGGGGGAAACAGGGTCAGCTCAAGCCTGGTTTGAAGCTTTGGTATTTTTGCAGCTGTCGAAGCAGCTTTTCCTGGTTGTCAAAACTGTAGCTGTGCAGAGGTGTGAGACTACAGCTGTAGGGGAAGGATTTCAGGAGCCCTGCCTCCCTGCCATTAATTGGGGAAGGCAGAAGGAAGTTAAGCACATCATGCTCACAGCATGTGAAACACAGAGCAGAGGCTGCTGGGCCTGTCCATTCAATTCAGATTTATTATCATATAGATTGTTTCACAAGTGGATCAGGGATCCCACTGGCACAGCTGATGAACAGGTCAGGGTGGGTAAGGATTCTCCTTGGGAAGTGGCTTTGGGGCAGGGGAGCTCTGTGTGCCCGAGGAAGCAGATTTGGGTAGAGCAGCAGCCTGGCCATGCCGAGCTGCTGGGATTTGAGCTGGGACTCGCCATGCCAGGTGTTCCCAGCTCTTCCACAATGTGAACTGTGAGGAGCAGCAGCAAGGAGGAGGCAACAGTAATTACCAGTTTAGATTTTAGACCCAGATGATTTCTAAACAGTAAACTCCTTTTTTTGTACTTGTTCACAGCAATTATTTACTCAAAGTAGATTAAAAAAAGCTGATTTTGACCTGCCATGTTCCTGTTCAATGCAAGCACAACTGACCCTCAGACAAGGTCTGAAAGGGCAGTCACGTGGTTTTAAGTGGCCATAAGGAATGTCAGTCCCATCAGCCTCACATCCCTGGAGTGCTTTGGGAAGAAAGAAGTGAAATACAACAGCAGGGCCGTTGCTGGTGACAGCCTGTGTGTATTTAGTTTTGCTTTGTTTCCAGCTCGAGAAGGCCCAGAGTTTGGCCCAGTGTCAGGAACGTGAGACCCAGCATAACCCAAGAATCAGCTTCCAGCTGGCAGACCCATGGCCTTTGGTGCCCTAGGAGTGGAATGCCAAAGGCCACCATCCCAGGCTGCAAAACAGCCTTGCCAAGGGCCTAGCACCTCTAAGACAGCCAAAAGGAGAGGTTCTTTCTATTTATTTTCAGTTTAGGAAGACTAAACCAGAACTCCCAAGTCCTGTGCTACAGTTTATCAATGATAATAGTAATAATACTAATAATAATAAAAAAATAATCTGTGTAGAAATACTTCCAGTCTTAAGAAGATCCCGCACCTGGATAAAACGCTGAGGCTCGAGGGAAGCTCGGGGTGGGATGAGCTGCAGGAAGACACAGCACTGACTGTTCGGCTCTGTACAACACAGAAGGCTTTGCTCAGGGAGAAGGCTGAATACACATGACAGAAGCATTGTGTGCTGAGTCAGTGCAAGCCCAACAGCTGCCAATTTTCATCCTTGCCGAGCAGTCAGGATGGCTTTTCCCAACAGGAGAGCACCACTGACAGCAGTGTGAGTGTTATTGCAACAGATCACTCCACCCTGAGTGACACAGACTGTCCTCCCTCCATCCAGGTGCACAGACTGACCTGGAACAACCTCCCCAAGCTCTGGTGAGGCACAGGCTTGCCCAGACACGCTGATTGCACTTAACCCAGTTCTGCTGAAAACTCAAGAGCTGTGCACATGCACTCCACGCTCCTGAAGTGGCCAGAGACAAAACCATGCTGGGAAGAGAGAAAACCGTGCTGGTGCTCTGCAGTTCTTAGTGTGTGACTGTGAAGAGGTAAAAAAATAGAAGCAAAGTATTTAACAAGGACACATGGTTCTGCTTTTTTAATTTCAAAGGCCCGAGCAAAGAAACCATCAGTGACCTCGTCAAAAAAAACCCAACATCAAACCCTAAAAAGGCCTCCTCACTTCAGTCTTACCTGAAAAACGCTGTTGCAGCTTTTGAGCTTCCAGAGGGACTTTCCCTAATATATTAACCTTTCCTAATAGAGGGCAGGGAGACTGAAGAATTTGGCACAACCATTCTCAAACAACCAAAAAAAAATGAGTCTCCAGCACTCCAGAGCTTTTCTGTAACACACCAACTGTTAGCAGAGAAGGTATTTAGTGTACAGCAAACACAGGGAATGGTTTGGGGGTTCCCTGGCAGGGAAACAGAGCCGTCTCCCAAACAAAAACCCTGATTATCTTCACTCCTAGTTTGCAAAAAACTAAGCGTAGGCTTCTGGGGCTCAGTTGAACACCTTTAGTCACAGATATCCAGAATCACCTGTGCAGCCTGCAGTAGCTTCAGTCTGTGTCACATTTTGGGACTGTGGCTCCCTCTGGGGCTGGGATCACAGAGAGCTGATCTCACCAGGCAATAATTCCATCCTCACCCCAAACAAGGTTTGCAACTTGCTGGGAAGAGATAACCCACAAGCCTTTTATTTTGAATTTACCAGAGGCAAGGCAGGGCCGGGCACTGCTGTGCTCTCCCTGGGATCCAGGGGCAGGACATTCTCCTGCTGCTCACCTTGCAGCGCTACCAGAAAAGATCCATTCTGAGCTATGAACAGCAAACTTTGCCAGCCAGTGATTTTGGTCTTTGTGTCCCTCCCCAGTGCTTAAGACAAAGCCAATTTTCACATTAAATATTAAAACATCTGCACCTGCACGTGAAGCGCTCGAGTCACTGCCGAGTGACTGGAATGTAGCCGACAGTTTATACCTGGAATTATTCTTTGGCTCTTTTTCAGTTATACCCAGAAAACACACCACACCCCAGTTCTGTTCCTATACCACCACTGCCTCAAATCCCAATCCACGGCTCTCGGACACCGTGCGGTGTTGGAGAAGAAGGAGGTCCTGGTTTTCTACTGAGGATACACTTCGGAATAGAGCAGTCCTTCGGCTGAAATGGCATCCCCGAGCCCCACGGTCCGGACGGGATCCTTGCACACCAGCACGGGGGTGAAGTGGAAGGAGATGCCTTCCCTGTGCCACTGCACCACGGGCTCGTCTGGATTGAGGGAGATTTTGGACGGTGCCTCAGTGTGGGAGGTGACGAACTCCAGAGGCGCTTTGAGGAAGACCTTGCTGGTGTCGATGGTGTCGGTGGCGCAGGCCTGGGTGCCGGCAGCCCTGGCCCCGGCCGCCACCGCCGCCGCCTGGTTGCCCCAGTGGCCGTCCACGGTGACCAGGATGTGGTAGGCCAGGGTGTGGAAGTGGATCCGCGTCAGGTCCGAGGCGCGCTCCGCCGTCTTGCCGTGCTCCTTCAGGATCCAGAAGAGGATGTCACTGACCACCCCCACGTCGGGAATGCCGCTCCAGGAGGCCAGGGAGGCGTGGGGGCCGGAGGCAGACTGGGTGAGGAACAGCAGCTCCTGCTCGTTCAGCCCGATGGAGTTCACCAGGGGAAAGACCTGCTAACAGGAACAGGGAACAGCGGGTTTGCCTTCAGAGCCAGAGTCAGGCCTGGGACTCCTCCCCAGGCTGTGGTTTGTGCAGTGCCCCGTTACCGTTTCCCAGTCGCTGCGCTTGTACAAGTTGGCAAGAATTACTGAGCCAAGAAAACCTTCCAATTGGTGCAATTAGTTTTCCCAACACACACTTTGACAGTAAAGAGTAACAACACATCAGCTCCACATAAAACATAACAGTGAAATCAGAGCTCTGTCAAGCTAAACAAGGAACCACCAGGAAAGAAATTCTGCAAAGAAATCGAGAGATTTTTTAAATTACAAACTCAGCTCAAATTCAGTCCTTGATTTATCTTTGAATGTACAGTCCAAATGTTGAGTTTTGATTTCTATATTCGTGCACCAGTGTGTGCACTGTGATACTGACCCTGATAAAAAGAGCACATCCTTTCATTTTCCTTACCTGATGCATAATGTTGCTCATAAAATCCTGATCAGTCATACTGGCCAGCTCCAGGTGTATGGGAATGTCAGTAGGGATATCAGAGATGGAGGCCACAGCCTACAGGAAAATTGAAAAAACAACCCTAAGACATGTATTTATTGAGAAACAGGAGAAAAAGGGTTTTGACCCGAGATACACACCCTTTAATCTTCCTGTGTGTGGATTTAAACAATTCCAATGGCATGGCTGACCTGTGTACGTACTGCTAAAGGAAGGAAATAAAACAACTAGCTTGCAGAACCCCAGGGCAAGAAAACTGTCTCTAACCCTAATCTGCTTTCAGCTCAGCACCTTTCTGATGGATTAATTCCAAAACTTCACAAATCTGAAGCAGCTGCAGAAGAGCTGATCTTAGAGCACAAAAAGGGCCAGTGCCTTGCATCAGATGAGCCCTCGGCTGTAAAACAGGTGGTGCAAGACAGATGCTGGTTAAGGAATGCAAGTGTTGGTTATAACCTGGATCATCTCAGTAGCCAGGACATCAAAAGTGTGGTTTAGCTGCTAGGTAAGCCCAGAAACCAGGTCAACACCCTCCAGCCAGCTCTTTTTTTTTCCCCCTGGACTACCCACTGAGTTAAGGAACATGCAATGTTACAGGATTGGACTTTGGTCCGTCCTGCAGCTCCCACTCTCCTTTGGGCATTCAATACTGAGATCTGTGGGAGACCTGAAGGCACAACCTTCCTGCACCTTCAAACCTGGGAAAACATGGCCTTGCCACGAAACACTTGGAGTGGAAATTAAGGAGATTCAGGGATTCAGGCTCTCACCTCCATGAGTCGCCTCTGTCGCATCTCCTTGCTCTGTCCTTCCATCATGTGAAGTCCTGAAAGCACGACCAGGTCTGGCTGGAATTCATCCAGGCTGGACACAAACACTTCCAGCATGTTCAGGGCGCCGTTGGACAGGTCATGGGAGAAGATGAAGCGGTTGGCAGCAGGGGCCCTCACTCGGCCCCACTCCTCACCTGGGGTGGAGCAAACAGCACTGAGTGTGTGTGAGCTGGTTTATTCCTGGGCAAGATCACAAATTCAATGGGCTCCATCAGCAGCAGGAAAACCCAGGGAATTGTTTTAGCCATTACATGAGGATTAGCCTGAGTTTCATCGGCACAGGGTTAAATCTGTGTTTTCAGGGAGCCTTTTGGTGTTCATGGAGCTTCAGAATGACACCCCTTGGGCTCTGCATCAATCCTAGTGATGTTCGGGGTGCCACTGAACACTCAGCCTTTGGCAAAGTACCTGCTTGATATTCCAAGATGAGATGGAATTCATCTCTTTCCTGCATGGACTCAGGCGGCACAACCACATTGTCATCGAGCAGTTCGTGGAGTTTGGGACCGACTGGGCCACAAAGGAGGATCTAGAAAATAAGGAAAAACAAACAAGTTTCCATTGCCATGTCCTTTGCCAAAATTTAAGCATCACCTAGACAATTGGTTTTAAAAAGTCAGTAATTCAATTTTTAAAATCAGCTTGGAAGTCCAACCATATGTTCTACCACCAGAACCTAAGAAATAACTGCCAGATCCCCAAAACCTACAGGGAAGTAACATGAGACAAGCAAATTAAAGAAGACAAGCAAATGGCATGAAATGTTTGGAACATGTGTGTACCTTCAGGTCTGGATTTGTCGCGAGCTTCTGCCCAATGAGAGCAGCATTTCCTCCCACGTAAAGCTGTAAAACAAACAGAGCTGGGTGTGGGCATCCCCTTGCTTTGGCCCCTTTAAACATGTTCAGTCCTCAGCACAGGCTGGAGATTTTGGCTTTTCAGAACAGGGTTCAGCAGTACCCAAGTTACTAAAGTTTACTGGGGCTGAAGGCAAAATGATTTTACAGTTCTCTGTGAGATCTCGAGGATGAGCGTTCTCTTATTTTAAATTGAAATATTCACCTTCAGTTAATGGCCATGTACGAATCAGTTAATTCATAACATTGACAGCGCTGTAAAAACCGACTCATTCAGCACATGAACAGCCCTTACTCCTGTGCAACCTCTGTGTGGTGATTCCTCACTCCCTGCCTCATCCCAAGGTGTAGGAGGCTCTTTTACAGCCTCAGCCCCACCTGGCTCCCAAGAGGCATCTTTGACATTCCAGTTTGGGAATGTCAGCACAGGAGACACCATTTCAACCCCTCCCATTTGCAGCAGGGGCAGAATCCCACAGAAATGCATTAACACGACTCAAGCTACACCACAAGTTTCTTCCTAAAGGATTTGCTCTCCAGAGGGAGAGTGAAAGTCACCACTGATAAGGAAGCAAGGAGCAGTGCTGCCAAGACTCCTCTCCTGCTGCAGACTCACCTGTGCTGCGGGGTGCTCCGAGGCTGTCCGGGCGATGTCCTGGAACGCCTCGGCGTCGCTGAAGAACCGCTCGGCAGCCGCCCCTCTCTCCATGAAGTGGGCAAAAGCTTCCCTCAGGTCCTGCCTGGAGCTCAGCACCGCGTGGTTCTTCCCATCGCTGGGCTCCAGGCCCAGTGCCTCCAGCAGCTTCACCCCGGACAGAACCACGTCCACGCAGGCGTTGACGCTGGGACAGAGAAGGAAAAGGCGTCCTGGGAAAACCAGAGGGACCTCAGGGAGTGCAGTGAGGTCATGTCCCTGACTGTGCAGGGGAAAAACAACAAGCAAAGGGAGAAAACCTCACAAAGGCACAGGAATTTCCTGAAATTCTCTCCTAAAGCTTTCTCCATTTGACTGGCTTTTACTGTGCTCCAGAGGAGAGAGGGATTTCTGACTTTCTGCTGAATTAAAACAAGGAAAGCTGCGTGCTCCAAAAGTGGTTGAGTTTGTTACAATAGAGATTTTACCTCATTTCCTGCCTTGGGCTCGCTCAAAAAGAACAGGCATGGTAACTGTGGCATTTCAAATTCTTAGAAGTTTTTAAAAATATATGTATTTTGGGTTTTAAAATGGGTATGCGATTCAAAACTGTTAAAAACAAAACTGAAACTGTTTAAGTCAGCTAGATCAGCCTCTGGAGTTTCAGCTACTCCTAATAATACCCAAACCCACACACAAACTCCCCACACAGGCTCATTCTGTTTACAAGAAGTCAAGAGAGCAATTTGTCAGTTGAAATATAACAGCAATTTCTAAAGGACCATCCTAAACTTCCAGAAATAGCATGCAGTGGAAACAGGAGAAAAATCCTGCAATAGCAGGGGAGGGATCAGAGCTGTTTCAGCAGATCCAGGCTTTATGGAAAGTCTAACTTCCAGTCGCCATTTCTCATTGATTTAATCACAGTCTAATTCAGATTAGAGGAAAGTTTCTGGCTGGAACCAGAACCCCAGGAAGACAATTTGTAAACACTTGCCCTTGTGTCACTCTGTGGTTTCTATGAGATATCAACATACAGCAAATACTTCCTGAGATGACACCAGCACTTATTTAAGCATCTTCTGGAGCTGCCATCAAGTGTCATTTCTGCTCCTCTGCCCCACATTTCCCTGACAGGGATCCAAATCATCCACCAGACTCGTGCAGGATCCGTGACTTTCTCCACATCTCCCCCCATGACACTCCAAGGGCCAGTTCCTGCTCCCAGTCAGTGTAGAGTGCTCAGCACTCAGCACTCCCTTGGCGGTGACCTCTCAGGAGTCGGATTTGGGCTGCAACACGTGAAAGCTGCAGCACACGAAATAAAGGACATGAAAAACCCTGAGGCCTTCCACTCCATGAAGTAACCAGCCCAGAAATCCTCTGGATGTGCATCACCTCCTGCACTGAGGACTGAGAAATCCCCTCACACGGCAAAGAAAAGAAACCATAAGCTCAAGCAGCATTTTAGCCCCAGTTTTGTTTTAATGCATCATTACAGATCCAAGGCGATGAAACCAAGTTCCTCTGGTAACACAGAGCTCCACAGCCATGGAGGTGGGCAACTCCTTCCAACATCCCAAGGCTGAATCTTCCAGTCAAAGTCAAGTTATCCTGCCGTGGCCATGTATTTAAAAGAAAGTGAGTCAAGAGCTAAATATACCATCTGCATTAATAGTCAGACTTAAAGCCAGCATTTAAGATCAATGTGACAGTCCTGAACTTTCCCCCTGTTCTCTTCACCCTTTAAAAAGAGAAAGGGTGTTGAATTTCCTTGTGCTCAACATCCATTGCCTTCCCTCCTCATCTCTCTCCAGCGCTGCCTGGACTTGATTATCTCTTCCCAAAGGTGAAGGCTTCGCTCTCTTCTCCCCTTTATAAACTTGTCTCAGGTACCTATTTATTGCCAGCCCATGGAGGGTGGAGCAGCAGCTCCAACTGACCCCAACCCTCAGACTCTGTACACAGACTGGTTTCACAGACAAGCAAGCTGGGACTAAGGTCTCTGGAGACAGGCTGCCAGCAGGGCCTGAGCCCGGATTAAATCCCTACCACAGGAGAATTCTGGATCACTGATCCTCTCGGCCGAGGTCCAACTCTGACCCAGCAGTGCTGTGGGAGGGCTGCACTCGCTACTGCCTCTCATCAGGAGATCATGGAATGGTTTGGGTAGGAAGGGACCTTCAAGGTCATCTGGTTCCATCCCCTGCCATGGGCAGGGACACCTTCCACTATCCCAGGTTGCTCCAGGCCCTATCCAACCTGGCCTTGGACACTTCCAGCGATCCAGGAGCAGCCACAGCTTCTCGGGGCAACTTTGCCAGGGCCTGTCCACCCTCACAAGGGAACAGTTTCTTCCCCATATACCCTCTAACCCTGCCCTCTGGCAGTGGGAAGCCATTCCCTGTGTCCTGTCCCTCCATCCTTTGTCCCAAGTCCCTTTGCAGCTCTCTTGAAGCCACTTTAGGCCCTGGAAGGGGCTCTTAAGTTCTCCTCAGAGCCTTCTGTTCTCCAGGTGAACACCCCCAACTCTCCCAGCCTGGCTCCAGAGCAGAGGGGCTCCAGCCCTCAGAACATCTCCACGGCCTCCTCTGGATTCACTCCAGCAGCTCCACGTCCTCCCGGTGTTGGACCCCTGAGCTGGAGTCAGCTCTGCAGGTGAGGTCTCACAAGCGCGGGGCAGATACATCCCAGGTACATCGCTATCCACGCCGGGGCCCCAGCACATTCGTACGCACACATTCCAGACCCACACACGTGGATACCGGGATGCACATNGCAGCTCGGGGCCCAGCACGCACAGGTAGCCCAGCGCCAGGGCCAGCAGGCCCACGCACACCGACCGCTGCCACATCGCGCCGGGCGCGCTCCGCTCCTCCTCCTCCTGCCC
>VZRN01003943.1:989527-1088172 GCA_013397935.1 Dasyornis broadbenti
CGCCGGCGGGGGCCTCCTTACGCCGCCTCCATAGCGCCCCGCCTCCGCCCGCCGCCGGATGGCGTAAACCGCTTCGGGAATGGCGGCGCGGAGCTTCCCCTGAGCGTGGCCTGGCCGTGCGGCTGCTCCACCTGCGTAACTCGGTGCGAGAATGGCGCTCCCTCTGCGCATGCTGCGTGCGGCCACGCCACTTGCGTAACTCAGCACGAGACAAGCGTAGGCGGCGCGTCGTGAGGGGAAATGGCGGGACAGCGGCTCCCTCACGGCACCGCCGGACCGAGGCCTTCGGGAACGGGCCGCGCTGAGGCGGCCGAGGCAGCCGGGCCCGCGGGCAGCCCGCGAGGAGCACTGTTCTGGTGCTGGGGCCTTCAGCAGCGCTGAGCTGATGTTTGGCTGGGCATCGTGCGTGCACCCTCCTGTGTACGTGGTAACTACTGTTCTACCCCCTCTTCAGGGTTCCTCCTCACGGTGCTCTTACTTCTCTGTTTCCCAACACCTGTGTGGGTCTGTGTTGCATTTCCATTCTGTCCCAGCAGAGCAGTGCCTGTGGTCCCACAGCTCCTCTGCCCTGCCTCACACCAAAGTTTCTCTATAAAGGCTCACATCCAGTAATCCAATCCAAAACTAATCACCAACCATTCTTTCTTTTTTTAATGGAATAGTTCCTGGTCTCGTTCTCTTCCGTGCCTTCCTCAGGGTGAGATGGCACCCCTGAGGGCACTTGTCCTGGGAGCAGGGCTGGGAATGCTCTTTGCTGCCTGGTGCACCCATCACAGAGATGCTGTAGTGAGCAAGAAGAGAGGTTTCCCTTTTTAATGAAAGGGAATTTTTCTGGGCTTCTTTAGAAATCACAGGAATGTTCGCTCAGAGACTTCTGACAAAATTTGCAAGAGTTTGACAACTGAGTGCCACGGCGCGTTGGCTGAGGCAGCCGATAATTTTCTTATTCAGTTCTGTGTTGTGAGTGATTGTCATCTCCTCAGACTCTGACAAAGCAAACAGTAAAGGAGATAGAATAGTGGAAGGCATTTTTGTTGATTTTTCTTTCTTTTTAGGATGGTATTTAGTCAGCAGCCATTGTCATGAATTCATGACTGGCCCTCAGGTCTCATTTGGCTGCCCATCAGGTTCCTTTTCTTACTAGTCATTGCCATAAAGGACTTCCTCATTTATTTATGTATTCTCTTCCTCTGAAATTATTTCTAGGGCATTGAGGGTGCAAAGGTGGGCAGGACAAGTGGATGATGGAGGCTGGAATTTGCTTGGGAAGGAGAGAGAAAAAAACTCTCCTCACTTGGCAGCTGATGGTGACTTGGAGCACTGACTGGGTTTGTGAGCCTACAGTGTTATGATAGTGTAAGGATCTTTAAGAACAGAATCCTGAAAACAAACTAGAGGCCTTTCTGCCTTCCCTATTCTTCAACAGATCCTTCAAACAGTTCTTTATCCTCAAATATCTTCCTGCTGTTATGCTCCTTCCCAGAGCGATCATCACCTCCCCTCAGACTCTGTTCAGCCCACCAGAGTTGCTCTGTTAATGTGTAACCCCCTTTTCCTTTGCTCAGGTGGTCTTTGGGTTTTGTCAGTAGCTTTTTCATTTGAACAAATCTAATCATTTCCCCTTCAGTGCTTTTCTGGCTGATGTTTGGTCTGTCTGTGATCATGAAATCTCACTGGTTCCGCACCCCCTGGAGGAGAGGCGTGCGAGGCTCTGTGGTTTACAAACAGCTCTCCAGCCCAGGCAGGCAGAGAGAACAGAGCAAATACCTGCCCAAAAACCCTGCTGCAATGAGGGCTTCACCTGTGGGACCAGGGGTATTTATAGCCTTGTCACAGAACATCATAATTAGATGTGCCCACGGGGCAGCCTTAACCCAGAGCGTTATCACCACTCGGGGACCCCATTATTAGTCCCATGTCAGGGTGGGGCTGTGAGCAGCGATCTGACACAGTAATGCTTTGGGGAACTAAGGCACAATTCCACATTGGGTGATTAGTTTGTCACCTGATGCTGATGCAGTTGTTGCCCTGAAGAGTAAAAGTGTCTTTTTTTTTTTTTACAAGAGGCACAGTTTCCACATCAACGCAGTCGAAGCCGCTGAGGAGGAACCAGCTCTCTTTGGTCTCTGAAAACTGCTGGTGTTCAGCCTCCATGGACAGTTCCATCAGTGCACTTGAACAAGGCTGCAGAGGTAATTGTAAGATTCATTTTACAGTCTGCCAACAAAAAGAAGAGGTTTACAAAAAGACAAGCTCCTTCAGAGAACCTGTTCAGTTAAATAGCTAAATAGCCGTTTCTTGGTCAACATTTATTTTTAAGCCAATGGGGATCTAAGTTTGCTTCAAACAGCCAAATTAGAGGTGAAACTGTCAGCTGAGGTCTGAAATGCAGCTCCTCATTGCCTCATCTTGAGCCACCCCATGAATTCCAGTTAAAGGTAACAGAGAGGGACACAGGGTTCTTGGATTCATAGGAGCTAACTCAGACTGAGCAAAAAGTATTAATTAAATACCTGTTTAATTATGGAAACAGCAAGTTGATTCCTTCTGGGTCACTGCTGTGTGTCATTTCAAAGATATGACCCACTGATCTCAAGAGTTTTCACTGGGATACTTTTATTAAAAGCATGGGAAGAGAAGGGTAAGAGTTAAGAGATATTTTAGAATGGAAAGAGTTAAAATATAATGTCAACAGTTTTCCTTCTGTTCTTGTCCTTGTTTTTATGAAGTCCTTGTATAAGAAATCTTTTTCTTGACAGTTTTGTGGTATGAGCTGCTTGTGACTTGGAGGGGTGGTAAAAGGACAGTGGTTTTAATCACTCTTCAGTTATTGGAAATGGAACTTGTTCCCTTTAGGAGAAAAGGTGGGAAAAGACTTTTTTTCTGCAGGAAGCAGAAAGATAAAGGATGTGTTCCTTGCTTGTTTGAAGGTTGGGTATGGAGAATTGCACATGTGGCACCTGCTCTCAGGCCACTCAGAGCTGACAGACCTGCATGTGTGAGCTTTTGACCTCACTGAATTTGCTTTTCTGGCCATGGGCTTGGCTTGGACAAATGAGGGTTTGGCAGACCCTAACTAGGCAGGAGGCAAGAGGGAAGCGAATGAGGGAGGGCAAGGGGAGGAAACAGCAGGCAGGGGTGAAAGCCAAAGCTTCCAGTTCCCGAAGGAGCTCTGCAAACCTGTTTTTCTATGAACTCACAAGCCTGAAGCAATTGCCTTTGCTCCTTATTAAGTTGAATTTCCATATTCAAATGAGCTCATTCCCTTTGGCCTACTTTGGCCTGTTAAACTCTAGGCCAGTGCAGAAAGCAGGGAGGGGAGGGGCCTTCCCAAGCTCTGAATTCTTTTATTGTTGTTGGGGTTGCTCATGCGTGTCTGCAGTGCCTGGGATGGAATCTCTAGCTGGAGCTAATGAACCCAGGGCAGGATTTGCATGGCAGGTCCTTGCAGCCCTCTTAGCTCCTGTCCTGTCCAACACTCCCAAGGTATTATCCCTTATCTCGGCCTTCCCCAGGCACCCTGGAGTCAGTTATTCAGGTTTTGTGTGTCCAGCTCACTCATTTGTGTGTCATCACACTTTGCTTCGGACTGCCTTTGCTCACGGGCCTCGTTTAATCTGAGCTGGGCGTTCTTTCCAGAGCCACACATCACTCCATGTACATGGAATCAGTGCCTACCCGTGACATTTCACGGGAGCCAGCAGCAGAACACGTGGGGTGGGTGGTCAGTACTGCTGTGGCTTCAGTGGGAGAGGAAAAGAAAATAATTGAAGGTAGGCTTTTTGGATGGATCCTAATAAAGGCCTGGAAAATTCAGAAAGTTTCTGCTGAGCCATGCAGATGAGCAGAGGAGCTCCAATTAAAATACAGACTCTGTGTTGTTCTCAGAAACTGGGCAACATTCCCCATCTGAGCTCTGCCAGCAGATCTCAAACCTGGATTTCAGCACCCACTGCTGCTGTGCTCTGTGAGACACCCACTCAGCTTGGCCAACACAGCTCAATCTCCATCTGAAACATCTCGTGCTGTTCCAATTCTGGGCCCTTTCCGCGCAGAAAATGCCATCTCTCTACTAAATTGTGCCAAATTGCTTAGTTTTGGCTGCAGAAGACATTCTCACTTGTCACCTAATGGGATACCTGGGGACTTCCATCTACACTGTCAGCAACAGAGGAAGAATCATGTGAATGCCCAGCCCCCTGCTGAGCCCCTAATTATATCGTGATGTGTTAATAACAAACACTCTTTCATGTCTTGGCAGTTGCAAACCTCTCCTCGGTAGTGCAGCGCTTTAGAAGTAGAATCGCACAGGAAAGATGCAAGTCCCAGTTTTAAATGATTAGTATCAGCTTCTCTGGCAACTCTGTTCCCAGAATGAGAGTTGGGAAGAGCCTGAAGCTGTGAGATGCCAGTTGTGTGGATGTTCTGTAAAATCTGAACCACATTGGAGACATTTGCTGTTGCAGAAGTGTTTTGCACAGAGAATCTCTCCCTCCCAGCTTATGAATCTGTCTTTCTTAGAGACCTTGCCACCTCCCAGTTTTTGAGAGCTCAGCAGTGGGAGGTAGAATGATTTCCATCTTGCCTGAGACACCAGGGCTGGAGCTGGCATCATCCACGTCCAGATTTATGCATTTCTTTCAACTAGAGCCAAATTGCTGGATTTTGCAGTGCTGGTTGCTCACAGCCTGTGGTGACCAGCCTGGCTTCCAGAAAATCCACAGGAGCTGGAACAGGTGTGAGCCAGCGCCTGTGCTGGTGAACACCCCGAGCAATCAGAGGTGGTGGCAGTGACTGCTGAGCTGCTTGTTTCTGGAGGAAATGGTTCCGGTCAATAGGGATGGAACAACTAAAATTTGTGGGAAGAAGACAGGTTAGGAAATTATTGTGAGGAAGTGAGAAACTTTGGTAGGAGGGTGTTCTGACTGCATTTCCAGTCTGGCCCCTGTGAGACTCCAGCTGCAACACTGTCAGGTGCTGAGAGCTGCAGCTAAACCCCTGTTTGCCTGTCAGGTGTGGCCCTGTGAGCAGTCACGTGAGAGTGATTAGATGTGTTAGAGGTGTGTTGTGTGCTGTTCAGAAGAAAGGATGGGTGTGTGTGAGCAGAGCAATGCTCCAAGTGTTTTCGTGTATTCTCAACTTGGCAACGTAGAAGATGGATGACAGATGCTCAGTCTTATCTCTGGGAAGGAACTCTGAAATCCAACCTCAAATTATTCTGCAGTCCCCTACTTCCATCCAATTTGCATTCTTATTGGTGAGTGTTTTGTGAGTTGTATCTCATTGTACGTACTTTGGATTCTGTATTATAGTTGTTATAATTTATATTCACATCATTGCAGCACTAACAGCAGTGCCAGCGTTGATGGGAGTGAATGTGCCTTGAAATGTTTGGTTCTTACTGAACCTGACCTAATTCCTGTGATACAAAGGGCATTGCTGAAACCTCATCATGTACCTCAAAGTAACAAACTGGTGAAGTACAACCCCACCAGCAAAATCACGTGCCAGAAGGGCAGCATTTATTTCTGTTACTGTTGTGGAAAACTCCCCAAAGCTGGATCCTTGAGAAGCCTTTGATTACAGCCTTTAGGGCTGTGGTTGAAGCCCTTGCTGTGTCAGAGGACTCTGGAGGAAGGATTTAGGCAGGCCTGCAGAGGTGAGAATAGAGAAGCCAAGTGTTTGCTGTACTGTAGGGTCTGCCAGCTTGCAGTGCTGTGCAGCTGAGGGCACTTTGCAAAGGGACAGGACAGCCTCAGCTCAGATTTCTGTGAGCAGGAGGGAGGGAAAAGGCTTTAGCTCTGTCTAAGAGCCCCACAGTTTTACCAGCAAAAATACACTTGTGCTATCAGCGTAAAATAGCCTGTTTCTGTTCTGCCCTCAGTGTGTGTCCCATGCATGTCTGCAATAGCCAGGTAGGGTCATGGGCACAGGGCATGACTCCATGGGGAGTGGTTCTCTCCCGCTGCCTCAGCTGCCATTTTGCCACTCCAGTCACCCACAGCACTGTGGGAGAACCACTCAGGGTGGGGACAGTGTGAGCTGCCATCAGCTGCTCATCCTCGGGGATCCTGCCTTATACATCATCTCACTTCCCACAGAGCGGTGCCAGGACCACCTCTGCTCCACCTTCCTGATCCCTGGCTCTTCCTTAGCACCTTCCAGGCTGTGCTACAGCTCCAGGAAGTGCAGAATGTGCAGTCAGGGGCACGGTCCTGCTCTCTCGGGCGCAGCTGATGCGGATAGGACGTGCCTTATGCAATATTGTAAGCTGGGCGTATTTGAACATGCCAGCTGAAGCCCTGAATCAGACTTTGCAGTGAATGTGTGTATTGGTCTTCTGAGAGGCAGTTCTTTGAGAATGTCACCGCTGAGACTGCCAAACCTTTTTGTGTATTTCATAGTTCATACTGTAAACTGCTCACACACGTCCCCGGGTTGTGTATTAACAGACATGGCTCATAAATAGTGGTGCCTGGCAAAGCTGTCGGCTCTAGATCTGTCCACAGAGGCTTGGGCCACAGAATCTGCTGTGACAAAGGTGTCCCTGGTATTTTGCTTCTGTGTGAACACAGGAAGCATAGGACATGGAGTGCTTGGTGTAAAATGAGACTAGAGGTGGTGATTGTGGCTGCACATGGAACCAGATTTAAATTGGTAAAAGAGGTCTCTAACCTCTTCCATAAAGAGACAAGAATCAGAGAAATAGAAACATGGTTGAGAAAAGTGATGCACTGCCAGAACACCCAGAAAATGTTTTATAAAATAGAGGGGGGGGGGCGGTGGAGAAGCAACGGTGTGCTAAAACTGGTTGTATGGGGAAGGGCTTGAATAAGATTTCAAAGGAAGTATCTTATTATCTTGAAATAAAGCTGTAAGACACTGGAAAACCACAGAAATCCAGAACACAATAGGTTCTTTTATAAGTATTTGAGGTCTGTTTTTTTCTTATGTGAGTGTATAGGTATTGCTGAGGCTTTGTGAGCATCCCTTTTTTCCTTTGTAGTTCTGTGGCACTTATAAGTCTTGGGAGGATGTCTTGCCTCTAGGCTGGGCATCGTGCATGACAAGGAGAAGTACTAACCAAGAGAGATCAAAGGGAAACCCAGGTAGATTTCCAGGGAAATTGCTGGGTGATCAACCAGCTCAGGCTCCAGAGACTGCCTTTTGCAAGTCTGCATGTGATTGACTCAGTCTCCATTCTGTGAGCTCAGACTGTGCTTTGTTAGTGCTGCAGGACTGACTCCTTCCCTGCAGTGTCCTCGGGCTATTTGGGGTGAGGGAATGGTTGATCTCCGTGCCTCAGAGCACAGCGCATCTCGTGTAGGAATGGCTG
This sequence comes from Dasyornis broadbenti, assembly GCA_013397935.1. NCBI lineage: Eukaryota > Metazoa > Chordata > Aves > Passeriformes > Dasyornithidae > Dasyornis > Dasyornis broadbenti. The sequence continues at coordinate 996,864 of VZRN01003943.1, forward strand.
TGGCGCACTGATGGACCACAGCACTGTGCTCTAGAAGGCAAGGAGCTAAAGAGAACGGGGAAGGCCCTGAAAGCCTCTCCATGGTGGACATACTGAGAAAGACTCTTCATCTTTCATCTTCACAAAAGTACAGAAATAGACAAACTGATGCTTCTCTACCTCTGCTGCTCTCTGGATTTCAGAAATGACTGTTGTGACATTTCTCAGAAGAGGCCAAGACACTGGCACTTTATTCCTTCCCCTTTTCCTCTAGCTGAAATATCCCAATGCAGAAGACCTCAGCAGTGAGTGACTACTCCATCTGCTGTCTGGAGGAGGTCATTCGTCTCCAAAGGGAACAACAGACTTTGCAGTGACTTCCTCCTGAGGAATCAGCTGCTGACAGAACACTCTCCTTGGCCAAACTCAGGCTTACAAGAACAGTTTTGGTTGCTCATTAACCTCAAAAACTATATAGTATTAAAAATAACCATGGAAAAACAATCTGTTCATCTGGACCAGCTTCTGTACAAGGGAGAGCTGACTAAAAGCAGGGACAAAGAAGAGCTGACTGAAAAGGAACCCATCAGGTCCAGAGCATTGCGGTAGAGGGCTGTGAAGACCTCTGTGTCTAGAGGGTGAGCAGGGAGGGATGGCTGTCCCTTTCCCAGGTTCTCAGTGTTCCAGAGGAGGGATAGTGGCCTGTGGGAGTCTGCTCTCTGATGTGCTGTGACTGGCTTGTGTCCTGCTCTGCAGAGGAGAGGCATTACTCACTTCCATCGGAGTGCTGAGGTGCCAAACGTGGAGGTGTGTGAGGAAGCCTTTCTCAAACAAAGCTCACTTACAGGAAAAGAGCTGATAATCTTTGGAGTCTGCTACAGATTTAGCACTTAGCTGGCAGCTGAAGGTGAGAAAGACAGGTCTGGGCAGCTGCACAGCACACGGGGCTGGGAGAGGGCACAGCTATGCCCTGAGCACCTGATGAGCGTTTGAGATTACCCAAGGAGCTGTGCTACCAGATGAGGAGCAGGAGCCTGTGGACAGCTGGGTTTTCAGCCTGCTCCTGTCTCTGTCGAGACACAGGTGCTGAGATGCTTCTCACTGCTGGACTCTTGAGCTTTCAGCTGGGCACCCATCCAGCCATCCATCACTCCTTGGATCTGGTCCATGGGAAACCAAATGTGATCTGAGGGTTGCCACTGCGGTGCAGATATCAATCAGACACCTGGCATTTAATACAAATTGAGGGAAATTTGGGCTGAAAATAGAACTGGGCAGTGCCTTGAGTGCTTTGAGTCTGTGCTGGGGCTTCTGCCTAGGGTCATGACTCTGTGGATCAGCTCAAGGCAGAACCAGCTGCTTGGGTGTAACTGTGCAAAAATTGATGTGGGGCAGCTTAGAACCTCAGGTGAATTGAAAGCCAGTGCAGGGATTTTCTTTTCCCCAGGATTTGATCACATGAGGAACAATGGAGCGAGTGCTTCCGCACTTTGTGGTACGACTGACAGATAGTGCAGGGGAGGCGAGACTGGCTTTGTTTTCGACTGTGAAACCCAGGAAGGGATATATTCTTTGTGAATTAATTAATCTGGAGAAAAGGCAGTTTAACTATTTGACAGAAGATTCATTTCCACCCACTCCCCAGCTGGCAGCTTAGCCATGGACTGTCAGATTTCCATCAGCCTCCAACATTCTGACTGAAATAGCAATTTTTGCTTGGCAGGGCAGAGAGTAACAGTTGTGAGCCCTGTGCTGCTCATGGGTAACAGGTGAGGGAGGTAGGGCAAGGTTCTGCCCGGTTCCAGGCAGGGCTGGTTGGTGCTGCATAGCCTGTTCAGCAGATGCCACGAGCAGGAGCTAAACTTGAATCCCTCTGAGCAGGCATTTAGGTTCGTTTCCTGGGCTAGCAGGTTTGGGGGATTTTTCCCTTGACCTTGTTGTGAAATGAGGGGAGTGATGTCGTCCTTCCCATCCAGTGGAAGGATTTTCCACGTGGGTTATTCAGTGTTTCAGCAGCACAGCAAGCAGGGAAGCGTGGGAGGCAGTGCAGTGCCCAGTGATGTTCTCAGACAGGCACAGAGACATCTTCAGGACAAAAGCTGAGGAAAATCATAATCACAAAGTCATCAGTCTGCTAACAAGAGCTCAAATGAAATCCTCGTTTGCTGTGATTAGCACTGAGCAGATACCTGCTGGATTCCTGAGGCTGGGACTTGACCCAGGAAAAGTGTGTGCTGCCAGTTCAGAGGCTGTTGGGATATAAAACTCCAGGTTCCTTCCAAATATCTGCAAACCTGGAATCAGCCCTACCAAAGAGACAACTGTTAGGGGAACATTGACATCCACATGACACACCCACAGCAGGTCTTGTCCCTCAGTGAGAGAGGTGACCGTGTCACCTGTTGCCAGTAAATGGAGTGGCAGCAGAGCAGTGGCTTCCCTGTGCATGTCACCGCTATCAACAGAGTAAAGATGTCTCTAAATAGCACAGGCATGTTTAGCAATTGTGGTCTCATGTGAAAAGTTCAAGCTGTATTTCAAGGACAGAAGGTCTTTTGAGGAGGAGATCAAATCCCCAAGGAGCAGTTGTAAAATGCCACTGTGAGTGCCCCCCAAATGCCTTTGGCACATTTTGCTGAAGTGACACGGTGCAGCTTGTGCCTGCATGATGAGAAAAGGACACAAGTGTACAGAATTGGGACCCTGAGCAACCTCACACATCATAAATACCACGAGGTGATGGCAAAACGAGATCTTTATTCTGAGTAAAAGAAAACACAGAAAAAGAGGGCATCAGCCAAACTTTGGGTGCAGTTAGCAGGAATGTGGGAACAAACTGTGCAAGACACGTTTACAGTTGTGAATATTTGCTGCTCTGTCAAGATTGAGGGCACCAGAGAAGTCTCAGTGCCTGCAGAGATTTGAACAAATAAGCTACTGCAGCCCCTGGAAAGACTGACCTGGGAGTTGCACAGTGGGAGATTCAGATGAGGTGTTTCTGGGGAGGGGAAGGAGTTGGAAGGACGAAGCAAGGAGAAGGACCTGTGTATCTCAGACAAGACTGACCTAAGCCCAGTGAATCTAGATCTGATCTTCCCTTAGCTGCCTTCAAGCAGAAAATGCTTTTTAAAGATTCCTTTTGTCCGTTCTGGCATTTTGATTTTCATCTGCAATGTCACCCTGGAGGCATAAACTACAAACTCCAGTCTCTGCAAAGCTGGGGCTCTGCAAGTGTCCTTAAATTACTGGAATTCACTTCTTTGCTGGAGTAACAGGTGGTGTGAGCTCAGGAGGGAGCTGTGGGCAGTGCAGTGGCAGAGGAGGTTTTGGAGCCTGCCCAGGTCAGAGTGAGTGAGGAGGTGTGAGACTGGCAGGGGGTCAGCCAGGAGAGCTCTGCCAGGACAGTGTCACTGGCACACTGCTGAGCTCAATGCCATGGTGGTGCCAGTCCAGCGGCTGGGTGACCACAAATAGGGCGGAGACAGAGTGAACAGAGGGGAGGCTTTGGGGCTGCCAGAGCTGGACATGGCACCCTGGCACAATATTTGATGCCAGGCACAATGTTTGATGCCAGGGTGAGTGTGTATGTTCGCTGATGGAGTCAGGGGCACAGGGAGTTTGCCCATATGTTTTGGACTCGATCTGTTCCTCACCTAGAGCACCAGAAGGGAAATTTCCTCACTTTTTCGTGTCTGCACGCCCTGAAGCTGATGCTCTCAATGTTACCACAACCAGCAGTGGTGGAAGAACCAAGACAAAGCAGAGAAGTGCTAAGAAAAGCCAAATCCTTTATCACCGGCACACAGAAGACCATGTGGAACTACCGCCAGGATGCTCTGCCAGAGTTACACTGCTCTTTGTGGCCATGTGGGGCCCAGCAGAATCCACCGGGCAGGTAAATTCTTGCTCATAGGTTTCACTGAGACCACAAATACACACACTCACTGCAGGTGTAGGATGAACAAGACTTGGCGGACAGGAATATGTGCAGTCTCCTGGGATGTGCTCTGCAGCAGCAGGAGGAGCACAGAACCTGCTGCCTGCCATGGAGCCCCATAACAACCTCCTGTGACCGCAGGACTGCTTGCACCCACCCCATCTGACCTCCCATACAGCATGCACAGGAGTTTTCACAATGGCACCAAAAGAAGGAACAACCTTCCCAAGCCTGGAGAAAATCCCTTCGGTGCCAAACCCACTGAGGTCAGGGACAAATCAAAGGATGTCTTGGCTGGGCAGATCTGTGAGGACATGTAGCATGATGTGAGAGATGTGACATTTATTTTTGCTGTCTGAGATGAATGTTGCAGGAAAGAATATTGCAAAAACACATTTCCCAGCAGCAGGTGCCAGGGTAGGGCCTGAGGGCACATCTGGCCAGATGCTGTGAGCGCCCACACTGGGGAGAGCAGGGCTGGGACATGGCACAATGCTGCTGCTTCTTGCTTATAGGGAGCCCAGGGCTTCTCATTTGCTTTTGGGCCAAATGAAATGTTCTGGTCAATTGAAATCTCATTTTATTGAATTCGTAATTTCTTTTGTTAACTTTGTTCCAGGAACAGCAGTGTGGTGCTGAATGTCCTGTGGGTGTAGCTGGGTCTGGCTCTGATGCTGGTGCTTCTTGCAGTCCCTTGCACTGCGGAAGTGTTTCCAGTTTTCAAGTGTTTTCATGGCAGCCAGAAAACCTTTGCTTCCTGGGAATGGTGTTCCCTGGGGGAAGGCTGACTTCTCCAGCACATTGCTCTCCTGGCAGGGTGGAAGCACTCAGCCAGGCCTGGCATCTCAGCCTCTTCTCTGTGTCTAATGAAGGGGCCAAAGCCCTTTCTGGATCTCCTGGGGATGGGACATGTCGTTTTCACCCACTTGGAAAGTAAAATGGCAACTGTGGATCAGCTTGATTTATTCTGTCTATGCAATGTATCTGTATTCATGAAGCTTCTTTATTCAAATCCTTGGCTCCCAGTGCTAGGAGCAGTAACTTGCCCTTTAAAATGGTAATAATCCCAAGCAAACTCCCTACAGAGACAAAATTTGTCATTGCTTTGCCTTTGGCTTTGCAAATATTTTGTGTTCTCCTCCTAAAGTGCTGTGCTGATGGGTCTGGGGTGAGGTGCAGGGCAGGTTGATCTGCAGTGTGGGCATGGAGATGCCCAGAGCACAGTGCCCAGGGTGGTGTGGGACAGGAGCAGCTGCTGAGAGAGGCTTTACAGAACCTCTGTGCTGGTGGCACAAAAACAGAACTGGTGAGTTTTAGCTTCTCAGGACACCCTGAGGTGCAGCCAGACCTTGGGTGATGAGCAGAGACCGTGTCCAAGAGAGGGATAATGGCTTTATTCCACCCTCCTCTGGCAAATACCAAACTCAGGCCCTCGGCAAAGTCTCTGTGAACCTCCTTACGGTTACCTGAAGTGCCCAGTGCTGTTGGAAAGCTGTAGGTAGACAAAGATTTGTGCCTCTCTCTGTTCGTTCACCAGAATCGCTCAGCGCTCATAGAAATCGCTGCCGGTTTGGGTGGTGCCAGGGTTAGCCCTTGGTGGGTGATGTACCCGTGCAGCTGGCCGGGAGCAGGGCAGGGCGCTGCGGTGCCTGCGCCGGGGGTGCCCCGGTGCCGCGGGAGAGGGCGCTGCGGGCCCGCGCTGCGCAGCCGGGCTGGGCACGGCGAACCGCCGGGGAATCGCTGCCATCGCAGCCCTCGGGAGGGCAATGCTGCTGGAAACTTCACCCAAGCCAGCCCGGGGAGAGGAGAGACAGATCCCCTCTGTCTGCTTGTGAGAAACAACGAGCTTGTGAATTAGGCTATATTTAGTGCAGGGGTCTCTCGGCCTAGAAGGGTGTTTTAATGGATTAATGCACTTTCGAGTTCAGCTGCTGCTCCTCAGAAAGGATGCTGGGGTTTGATTCATGCCATCAGATATCTTTTCCCCCTCCTTGTTCTGTTTTGTGCCCGCAAAACATCTAGTCCTGCAGGTTGTCGCTAGAAAGGGGTGTTAGAAGTGGTCCAAATGTACATCAGAAAAGGTATGTCGTGTCACAGGCATCCATTCTCTTGCCATTTCCATGGAAACATGGGCTTCGGTGGTGTCAGGCAGAGCAGCCTGGCAGGATGTAGTGGACTCTCTCCAGGAGGAGCTGCTGGCAGCAGCACACAGAGATGTGCCTTGGTGTCTTCAGGTTTGGAAAGACCAGGTAGTCTGGTCCTTTGGAGTACCAGCACCTGATAGGTCGCATCAGAAACAACAGCTGGCACAAACATTGAGCTCCCGGCTTCCCCCTTCCCACACTACCCTTCTGCATCCCAGTGCCCCATCCAGTCCCGCAGAGAACACTGCGCACCACGGGCTCCGGTTTTTAATTTCCTGGGGGGCGCAAGGGGTGGAGAGCACATCTTGTGGCGGCTGACAGGCTTTTTGTTCCGCGCCAGTCCTTTTATTAACCCCCTGCTAGATCATTCGCTGTCTGCGCTGAGCCGCCCCCGCTGCGCTGGTGATGAGAGTGTTTGTAGCAGCAGGGCTGCCGGGGGGGATTACGGGGATCCCGCAGACCGGAGCGAGGGGCTGGGCACCGGGACACAGATTGCTGCCGCAGCCTCGCCTCCATCTGCCCTCGCCTCGCCCGAGACACCGCTCACGATCCCCGCGGCGACAGCAGTTGTGTGTCTGATCCCCCCGTGGCCATCCCACGCCTCCCGTGTCCCACCTGGGAAGGGGTGGTGGCCGGCAGTCCAGCGGGAGGGACGCTGTTGCACATGAATGGGGAGAGGATGGAGACGATGGCGAGAGCATCATCTGCTGTCCTGCACTCCGCCATCCCACAGCTTCACCCAGCCTCTTTGATTTATGGCCGATCTTAGGCAAAAATAAGTGTTTCCACTCCATAATCTTGCCCAATTCCCCTGCTGTATTTAGGGCCTCAGTTCTGTAAAACATCCCAGACATGGGACTGCAGAATTTATGGGAGGAATTGAGATATTTCAGAGCAGTTGTTTCCTTTTCCTTTTGGATCAGCCTGCTGGTGGTGGTTGATTATTCAAACAAATTAATTTGGGATGCATACACAAGTTCTAATTAGCTGCAATTATTCACTTATTTCCCCCCTGCTTCCCTCCTACATCGCCAGAAATTAAAAAAATATCACCCTAACACAGTGTGCCCTGCAATAATTATCCCCCGGGCCAATCCTGAACCTCTCAATCTACGATCAATACCTTCATCTGTCAGCCACAATTAATTAAACACAATCCCACTTTCAGGGCTTTGATTCATATCACCCCAGAACAGCTTCCTGGGTATCATAATCCAGACTGATGCTAATACTGTCCTCAAGTGGAGGGGAGGGGCTGACTGAGATATCACCCCCCAATTTCATTAAAAGCCAAGCGATAGACGGGCTCTTGTTGTGAGGTGAGTGATGAGTAGGTGGGACCGTGTTCTCCTCTAGAGCCCGGCTGCTTCCTGGGGAAATAGTGCTGCTGGAGTGGGACTGGGGCAAGGCTGTTGCTCTGGGTGGGGTAGGGAAGCTGAGTTAGGCCCAGCATGATGGTTTTGTTGTCTGTGTGGTGTGTTCAGTTCTACAGAGGCTTCTTTTTTTGGACTATGGTTGCAATTTTGGAATCTGATACATTTCTGAACGGTAATTCAATATCCAAAGGCTGTTTAGTGCTTCCCGACAGCGGTCTGTGGTGGTCCAAGCCAGAGCTCCAGAGATGCTATAACAAAGCTCTTAAAAACAGTAAAATTGTTTTACTTGAGATTCTTCTGGTGCTTTTAATAACCCTCTGTTCTACACATGGAGTGGTAAAAGCAAAGAGGGATGTAGGGCCAAGCCACACATCGGCAAAGCAGGGACTGGATCCAAGATTCATGGCTCCCTCCCCTCTCTGCTGTCTCCCTCAGATAGGCAAGGAGGTCAGACCTAAAAGGGGTGATTTGAATCTGGTCCAGGTCTTAAACCTGAGAGCCCATTCACTTTTTGCTGATGCTGGCCGTGTATCTCAGCCAGCATCCTCTCCTAGCATTGCAGCCTTCACATTCCTTTTTAACACAGATTCACAGTCAGGCGCTCTCCCTCCTGGATGCCTGTTCCTTGCACCCTCACCCTCAGGACTTCAAAAGCCTCAGATCCAACATCCAGGAGTCTGAGGGCAGCTCCTGTTATCCACAAAGGGCAGGCAGCTCAGCAGATCTTCAGATGATAAGAGAATGATTTCCAGCTTCGAGCCACGTGGAATAAAGCGGAGTTGATGATGGTGCAGGGAGTCGTGACCTCAGGACTAGAGCAGCAAATCTAACTATGTTTGAGCTCTCCAGTAGCCCTCAGTGTCCAGTTTCATCAGTGCAACTGTCTGGGGGTTTCCAGGACATCTTCCAAGTGATAGATGTGTTTTGTTTTCTGCCCTTGTAGGACAAATGACTTCAGAGCCGTAATCAAAGGGGAATAGGCAGGCACTGTAGGTCAGCTCGGGATTTGTGCTGGCTCTGTTGGAGGAGAGCCCAGTGTTTGCACAGAACAAGCAGGAGCCTGTTCCCAGGGCTGGAAATGTTACTCTTGGCCATCCCAGCAAAATTTACACCTCGGTGGTACAGAATGGAGGCAGGAAGGTATGGAAAACCTTCCCCTCTGCCCATGTCCAGGTTCAGCAGGGACAGCAGGAGCCCAGAGCTGCGGCAGCCTTGTGTGAGGAGCTGCCGAGCCAACCACAGCTTCACTTGAATTTGGGAGTTCATTCCAGTTCAGAGAGGCAAGGGTTGCTTCCATGCCTGCTCTCCACACAGGGCTCTGCTGTTTGAGCTGCAGCAGCATGCCTGTTGCATCCAGAAATGATTAAAGCTGGATTGTTTCCTAGGCAAATTCTGTAAGTTCGATAGGACATTCAATTAGGGAAGAGGGATGAGAGCGTGCAGTGTGCTGGTCGCTGAGCCTGCCTCTCTGACAGACCTCACTGACAACTCACAGTGGCTTTGCAGGGAGGAACAACCTCCATGTGAAACTTGGAAAATAAATAGTTAGTTGGGATTTTGCTGCCTGTTTTTTTCCCTAAACCCTGTGCCCACCTTCTGATGAGGATCAGAAAGCTGTTGCTTTATCTGCACTTTTAGCTTCAGCTTGTAAATCAAAATCTCCATGATAAGAATGATTTTAGGTACAGTGAAGCCAAAAAAATGCCAATTTCTCTGCTATCCACCTAAGAGAATGGAGTGATAGGTTTGTAATAGAGCAATAAACCACAGTGCCTTTGTGGGTGCAAACTGTTTGCCTGAGATTCCCTGCAAGACAGAGGAACAAAGGCCACTTTGCTTTCATCAGCCACTTGAGCAGTACAGACCCCCCACCACCCTCCCCGAGTGAAAGGCTCCGCTGGGGAGTCTTTATTGCCAGGAGAAAATGAAAATTATATGCAAAATATAGACGAGAAAATTCGTATCTCTGTGTTCGAGTGCTGTGCTGGGTATGACATCACTGGGAGCCAATCAGCAAGCTCCCTTTGTGTCTGGCTTTCTAATAAAAGCCACTTCATCAGAGTAATTTGCAGTAATAATTTATTCACCTTCTAGGAACGGCACCACCTGACTCCCTGAGCAGCTGGGGAGAGTGAGCGAGCAAAGGTCCCAAGCCCCAGATGTAGCTGTGCCCTGGGTGGGGACAGCTCCAGCTCTGACTTGATAAGAATTACCTTCAAGTTGCAGATAACAGAAGTGATCCCTTGTGTTCATTAATTACCCCATGGCTGAGCAGCCCTAAAGGTGCTCAGTGCTGCAGGTGCCCAGAGCAGAGGATGGTTCCCAGCTGGAAAAGGGGCTCTGGGGTTGAAAGTGTGGCACTGGGGCCACAGAATGGGGCTCTGCAATCCTGGGCATGGTGGGAGTGGGACGGGAGGGGCACGGACACAGGGAAGAATTTGGCCTTTTGAATTTGGGGTTTGCCCAGGTGAGGGGCACGGAATTTTCTGCTGGAGGCACAGAGACAAGCGGAGGCACCACAGCAGTTCAGATGCCTGGTGCTGTGCAGGGCTGGATCTGGACACACAGAACACATGGATATGGCTTCTGGCAGTTGTGTCACTTGGTGCAGCTCACAGGAACCTTCTCTGCAGGCTGGGATAGCCCAGAGCTCCTTGGTGGCATCCAGCCTTACAGGCAATGAGTAATAGCTCTGTGAGTGAGGACAGACCCCACAAAAAAGAGCAGCAGTCTGTGGGATCTCTCCCTGAATCCTAGGAAGATGTTGCTTCGAGCAGCACTTCAGGGCTGAGTAATCTGGTTGTGCAGGAGACGTGTGGGCTGCTCGTCCCACGTGTCTCTAGTAGGAGCTTCACTGTGCCAGTGTGTTGTGTGGGAGGCTTCCAGAGCCGTGTGTAACTGCTTGGGAAGAGCACATTGGATGTATATTCCGGTGGTGTAAACTCCCCTGATCAGGCTCTGCACACACAGTACTGGATTTGGAAATGGAGCACAGAGCACTGAACACAGACCAGTCCATGAAGACAACCAAAACAAGAGATCACTTCCACTCTGAATGATTTATTCTATCTTAGAGTGAGCAAAAGCAGCAGAGCTGGGAACAGCAAGCAGATGTCCTGAATCGGCCCGAGGAAGCCCAGGCAGACCCACCAATACATCCATCAGCACACAGGTGTTGGAGAGCTCAGCTGACGATGCAGCCAGGCAAAAACCCAACAGTTGTTTGGTGGCAGAGTGAGGGGGTCTTCATTTTCATTGTGCAGCAGCAGCCCTCCTCTGTGGTTGAGTTGTCAACATTGTGTCTACACGGCCTTTGGAGATTTTGAGAGAAAAAAAAATCCAAATAATTCAACCAGTGGAGTTAATTTGCTCTGTAAATCCTGCTGTGAGTGCATCCAAGCAGGCTTTGTGTCAGAGGTTTCTCTGGCAGTTCCCTTGCCTGTGTGTGCATTGATCCTGGAGAGCAGGACAGCTCCTGGTGATGAATAACCCACCTGTCAGCTGTTCCCTAGGGAGGTGTTTAGCCAGCAGTCCATCCTGTGCTCGTGGGGTCCATTATGATTCACCTTGGAGGAGCTGCTTGAGGAGGTACAACCTTGTTAGAGCTTCCTGGGAGGCTCCCAAGGATCAGATCCTGTGCCCGTATGGCTCTGGGTGTGCTGGGAAGTACGAGGAGCCACAAGCAGTGTAAAGGAGGATTAGGGGTGAATTTGTGCTCCCCTGGCATTCCCAAATAAATCTAGCAGTGCTTTACTTGGATGTGTTGTTCTCCATGAGATAGCAAGCCTGAGGGGCCCTAAATGTCTTCAGTAAGAGTGGGAGGTGCATGGCCCCTTTCTGAATCCAGGCTTTCCAGGTTTGCCATTCCAGTCCCTCACTGGCATTGAGATGTTTCCTTGGGTACCTCCAGGACCACCTGTAGCAACCAGGAGACCCTGGCTGCAGCCCCCCGTGGGTACCACAGCCTGGCAGTGAGGGGTATCCCTGCTGATGATCCCTGGGAGACCTTCCCACCAGCCCTGATGGTGCTGTGACCCTTACTCGTGCTCATTTGGTGACTCCAGAGATTTCTGAGCACTGGAGGTGCCATTGCAGCTGCATGGCAGGCCCTGGCCCCTACTCCCATCCTGTAAAGCAGCACTGGGAGCTTTGGGAAGTGTTTTGCTGTTCGGATTTCACCCATTTACCTGGTTAGGTTGAAGCACAGCAGCGATAACTGGGGAGTGGGGGGGGCTGTGGTGTTGCCCCCAGCCTCTGCCTGTAGGACCCTTTTAAGCCTTGTTTATTGATTTACTTTGAAACGACATCCTTGGCTCAAATGAGTGCAATCAGAGGTGGCAGAACTCCAGAGCAGAAGAGTTTATAACATATTTTCTAGGAATTGCTTGTCATATCTGAAGGGAAAATGGAAGGGTAACATAAACACACACAAAGCTTGGGGATAATGGCTATTACTGCGTGGAGACAGTGGTCTCAGAGCCTGGAGTGATCTGATGAAGTCTAGTAGTGGGAATTTGGGCTAAGCTGTGCTTTGCAGACTGGATTCTTTTGTAAATGAGGGTGTGTAAAGAAAAATCTATATTACTGGTGCAGGTGAGCAGGAAAGCAGGAAAGCAGGCAGCCTGCAGAGACCAGGCCACCTTGTCCTGACTAACTCTGCATTTCATGGCTTTTGGATAACCTCTCCCACTCACCCTGGCACCAGCTCACTGAACTTTGCCTCAGGGATTTGTACCAGACGGAGATTAAAGGCTCCTCACCCCATCACAGCACCACATCAGGCCTGTGTAATATCTTGCTTCCATCAGAGACTGTGTACTTTAAACCTAAAAGTGGTTTGCCTTTGTCATGAGCACGCTGACACAAAGAGAAGGTTTAGACCACTTAAGTGCCTCACCCTCTCTTCTCCACTGACTTGGCCAGGCATTTCCTCGTTGTAAGACTGACTCATTATTAGCCTCAGATTAGGCAGCAGCAAAATTGCTTAAACCTGGTTTAACTGCCAGAATAGGCCCCTTTAATGCAGCCCTTTTGTTCTTGGACTATTGTCCCAGTGGTCCCTTCCCAGCCCCCCTTCCCCTCGCTCTGCCTGGGGCTTGCTGGACTTGCTAAGAGCCTCTCTGCGGCTAGAAATGGATCTGCTTTTTCCAGGATCTCTTTGTTGTCTTGAGCTCTCAGGGTGACTGCCTAACACCTGCAACACTCCCACATCCCTGTGTAAATTGCCTGCATCCGTCGCTGACAAATGAGAGGCCATTGCCAGCAACAAGGTAACCTGGCATTCCCTTCGTGCTGCCTTCTGCTTCCCAGCCAGCTCTAGGTGAGTGGGTGAGCTCAGGCCTGGCATCTGCCCAGCTGGCTCTGTAACCTGGGGTCAATTGTGCCTTTCAGGATCCCACTGCTCCTGCCCCTGCGATCACAGACACGAGCTCTGGCTCTTCCAGTGCCTGGGAAGCAGCTGAATAGTGCTGGGTAGGCTTAGCTTCCCACACAACTCCCTGCCAGCTGCAGCTGTGGGCTTGTCTTTTCCAAATCGTGGCTACCACTAGCACACTGACATCACAGTTTGCTTTCTCTTTGGGTTTGGTAGTGAGGAGCCCACCTGTTGGTGGAGGGGGAGCTTTGTTATTCCCCTCTGCCCATCAAGGAGGACACGGTTGCCCCTGGCTTGATGGCTCTGAGGCTGTGCCTGCCCTGCTTTACAATCCTCAGCTACTTCACCTGCTCCATCCTTGGCCATTTGCCCAGCCCTCCTCTCTTCCTCCTCTGTATTCCCTCTCGGGGTGACCTTATTTACAAATTTTGCATATTTAATGTCCTGCTGATGACTCATAGAGTGATCACTTTCTTCCTAAACCGTCCTGCCCTGTCCAAATTAATTCACAGTCTGCTTTCTGACAGCCCTTCCTGGACACCCACCTCCTGCCTTTGGCTCAGGAGTTTTAAATCTCCTCATGCTTGCTCTTTGCTGCTCCTTTCTTGATGTCTCTTTCTCACCATCCACTCACCCCCTCCATCCTCTTTGACTTGACCTTTCCCTAAATACCCCTGTCTGGGCTCTGCTGAAAGCTGGATGCTTCTGCCCAAAGGTTATCTCTAAAATCCAACTCGTCCTCCCTGTGCACCCAGCTGAAATCCCTTTGGAATGCCCAGGTTTTCGAAGCAATCAGATTTCTGCCACACTTATCAGTGCTGTGCAGAGTCCCACACACCTTATCATGGGGATTTTCCTGGGAGCCTCTGGCAGTGCAATGTTAAAGGGTCGTGCGAGCGAGTCTCACCCAAGCTGTCACCATCTCCCTCACACGCCCTGTGAAGTGCTTGTGCTTTCTGTAGGTGGCCTGTCCTTCTGGTGCTGCTCCGTCCAGCCATCAGCTGGACTTTCCACTGCAGGCACCGAATTGTCCTGCCAGCCATGCCAGTTCCCATCTGCCACCGCGTGTTTCTCCCAGGTTACTCCCTCTGCAGCGGAGCAGAGGAGCAACCTGTCAGCACTGACAAAGCCTTTTTCCCATCTTCCAGATCCCTGCTGAAATCTGCTGGGCTGCACTGCCTGCCCACAGCAAATGCTACCCAGTGTGTGCCTTCATGTTTGTGCTCCTTTGCCTGTGTATGATCTCTTTGTGTCCCCTAAGTGTGTTCTTGGGATGTGGGCACACTTCTGAGCGTGGGCCTGTCCCTCTGTGCGCTCAGCAAGATGAGACCATCATACAGCCCATTATGAGGGAGGAAAGTGTAATCACTGGAAGCCTAAATGATGAAGTCTGGTCATTTTGGTTTCTGGGAGCAGCAAACATCAGGCTGGTTTCAGGGCTTGCAAATCTCCCGATTCCCAGGCCCATTGTCGTGGTGTTGCTTCTGTCAAACACAGCAACTCTGGCTCTCCTCCCACAGATTATCCGAGCATGCAAATGACCTCAGACAGATACACTGTCATTTTCTCATGCTGTGATTTTCCTTACACCCCCCTGCGGGACGTGACAATAAAATTACCGCTCTCATTCCTTTCCCACAGACAATCTCGCAGCGTGTCAGTCAGCATCACGTGAGCAGTCCCCCATCCTTTGCTCCTGGGACCCGGGGGGTGATTTGAGAAGGATCTGCTGGGCTGTCACTCACCTCCATCTGCCTTTAGGAGAAGGATTCTGGGTTCCATGCTGTTTCCTCTTGTGCCTGCCTGGCTCTTTGATCACAATTTGCTTCTCAGGCCTTCAGAATCACAGCTGCCCTGTAAGGTTTGCCCATAATCCTGCTGACATGTTGTTCCCTGGCAAGCTCTGGACTTTACTTGCTCCCAATTTGGGATTAACTGCTATTTCTGATGATTCTGCTGTTGCCACAGATGTCCCGTTTCTTACCTGGATTTGAGAGCTATTTGGGTCTACAGTACTCCTGACTTTCTCTGTCAGTGTCGTCCGACCATCCACATTTCACTTCAAGATTTCCTTACTGAATTCATTTCTCTCTCTCGTTTTTGTCCCCACTGACGCTTGTGCACAACATACAACCAGACCTGCACCAGGAATTTGTGTGGAGAGTCTACATGAGCCTGCAGCACTCACCAGCACTTGCTGCAAGGTTTCTGCCTGGAAAACATGAGCAACAGAGCTGTGACGTGCCAGCAAGGTCTGTGTCAGATAAACACATGTGCTTTCTCATCTTCCTCCCCAAAAGACTTCAGACATGCACTGAAATTTACACTCCTGGAGCTGAGTTTGAGCTGGTCAAGCCAGGACCAGAAATGCTTCCAGGCAGGAAGGTTTGTACTCAAATGTTTCCCTTCTTCCCACTTATTGCACAGTGTCAAGCCAGGAGCAGGATATCAGAGGTGACTGCCAGCTGCCAGCCCATGGCCATGTGGTTCTTTCCAGGCCAGAGCTAATGGTGGGATAGCCCCGTGCCAGTGGGGTGTGGAACTGCTCCTGGAGTCCTCACCTGTAGGAGAAGTGTCGTGAGAGTGATGAGGATAGCGAGGGGTTGTGGATGGCTGTTACTGAGCATGTCAGTGTTTTTTGTGGAGACGAGCTGTAACAATCAGAGAATCACAGAATCCCAGCCTGGTTTGGGCTGAAAGGGACCTGAAAGCTCATCCAGTCCCATCTCTGCCTTGGGCAGGGACACCACTATCCCAGGTTGCTCCAAGCCCTGTCCAGTCTGGCCTTGGACACCTCCAAGGATCCAGGGACAACCACAGTTGCTTTGGGCACCCTGGGCCAGGGCCTCCACACCCTCACAGGGAAGAATTCCTTCCCAATATCGCATCTAACCCTGTCCTCTGGTGGTAAAAAGCCATTTCCCCTTGTCCTGTCCCTCCATGCCTTGTCCCAAGTCCCTCTCCAGCTCTCCTGGAGCCCTTTAGGCACTGGAGGGGCTCTGAGGTCTCCCTGGAGCCTTCTCTTGTCTGCTCTCCCAGCCTGGCGCCAGAGCAGAGGGGCTCCAGCCCTGGAGCAGCTCTGTGGCCTCCTCTGGACTCTCTCCAGCAGCTCCATGTCCTCCTTGTGCTGTTGGCCCCAGGGCTGGAGGCAGCTCTGCAGGTGGGGTCCCACCTGAGCAGGGCAGAGGGGCAGAATCCCCTCCCTTGATCTGCTGCTGCAAGGCCCCTGTGCAGAGGCCGTGCCTAGATCAGGTAACCTTTTAGAGGCCTGAAAGGTCTGAGCATCCAAGGATACCCTCTGGAGAGTGGGAAGGGAGCTCAGCCCGTGAAGGTAGAGGAAGACATTGTCCAGAGCACAGAGGAGGAGTGTCTGGAGTGGAGAAGGCTCCCTGGGCACAGCACACACTCTCCTTGCACCAGCTGCCCCTGAGAAAGGATCGTGCAGGTGAATTTTCCCCCCGGGTGTATAAGCCTGTGTGAATGCTGGAGCTCGGAGTTCCACTCCTCTCCCACGTCTCCTGTGCCTGGCTGAGAGGGAAAAGCACTGAGGGAGGAGTACCCCAAGCTTGCTCTGAAAGCAGGGACTAAATCAGACTGCAGTAAGAAATGGCTTCCATTTATCTGTAATATTTTTCATATTTGATAATATCAGGAGTGACCTCCTGGTCAGATGTTTCAGGAAATTTAATGACCAACTGTGAGAGGGGACCTTGGCTTCACCTTCCATCTTCCAGGCTTGCAGAAGCTGCCAGCTCATCACTGGCATGTGCAGCAGCACTGATGTTACCTGGGGATTAGCAAGGTAAAGTGTTCCTAGGTCCTTCTTCTCCTGCCTGAATTCTGGGCAAACAGGGTTCACGAATCCCTGTTTGTACAGCCAGAAAATGTCATTATTCCCTTCAATTATAATCCCAAACTGAAAAATTAATTGAGGCAGGTATTAAATTAAGCAGGTTTTGCTTGAGTAAATATTTATCATTTGGGAGCCTAATCTATTCACTTAATAATCTAACCCATTTTTTTTTATTTTTGGTTTGCAAAAAAAGAATAATGTCTGTTCCATTAGGAGCTGCCGTTGGCTTAAGAGGATTTCACTCCCATTTTATGGTTTGGATCAAAGAAAATTTATTCTTGCAATAGATTTAATGATTCTTAGCTAACATTGTCTTCCCAGCTGCAGTTGGACTGTAATAAAAACCCTTTGGCTTTTGTTAGACTTGCACATTCTTGGCTGCCAATAATGATTAATCTTTCCCCCTACAAGAGCATCTTATTACTTGGGTTGGACTTAGGAGCTGCCGTTCCCTCCGGAGCTTGGCTGGGGCTTTCTCGCGGCGCAGGTGTGACCTCAGTGCCTCCCTTGGCAGTCTGTCTTTGCCCCTGAGCGCTGCTCTGGGGCGCTCCTCCACCCAGCAGAGCTGCTTTGGGGGTGACAGGGAATTCATTGCAAGAACTCCTGAACACTTCCATGCAGGGAGGATTGTCTAGACAGAGGTGGAGGGCAGCTCCCACTCCTTCCTGACCCTGGGCAAGCATGGGGGGCACAGATCCTCACCCCAAACCAGGCCACTGCCACCTCCCAGCGCTGCTTTTGCCCTTTGCCACAGCTCCCAGGGGCCCAGACGGTATCCCAGCCATCCTCTAAATTGACAGGGAGGGCTGGGGGTGCCCCTGGAAGGCGCAGGAGGAGGCTGAGAGCATAGGGCTGCTCTAAGTACATGTCTGGGACAGCATTCCAGTGGGTGATTTTGGGACATTGCCCGACATAGGGGGCTGGAGCTTCATGCTGAGAAAATGTGTGGGTGAATTCCTGGCCATTTTGGCTGTGTTTTAATGGTTTGTTGTAATAAAACCCCTGGGAAGAGAAAGGAAGAGAAGGGAAGAGACGATCCCTTTGCCATTTGCAGGACACAGGTGCTGACCAGCCTGTCACACCAGGCACGAGCAAATCTGTGGTGGAGGAATTTGTTGTGCTGTCCCTCTGCCTTTGCCTGTGGGGTTTTTGGGCAAGGTGCCAGCGATCTTGCGTGAAGGAATCTCTTCTGGTTGGATGAAGAGAGGTGACCCACAGAACCAACAATTCAAATTGAAGTGGGAAATGCTGCTCACTCACCAAAAATACCTGGCACCTATTCCAGACTGTGCCTACCCACCCCACAGGGACTTTCTCCAGGCTGGGGTATCCCAGTGGGTCAATGATCCTCTGCAAGGACTGGAATCTGAAGGTGCTTTATCCCTGGGCCTGAGCCACGTGAGGTCAAGCAAAAATATCTGCAAAATTCAGGGCAAACTCAGCAAGTCATTTTGAGCCAAGGAAACACACCCAGCACTCCTGTGGGATTACAGCTTCAGTCCTCTCTGACTTAGTTTAAAACAAAATTGCTCAAGTTTTCATTTTGAGGAGCCATTTCATTCAGAAGTTTAGCTGGCTGATGTTTTTGTAGCTGCACAAAAGCTTCTGAAACCAAACCAAACAAATTTTCTTTGGAGTTGGCTCTGAAAAATGTTTTTGGATTTGAGTTTTTTTACTTCAATTGAGGAACTTGATGGTCCTTTGTAATGGCTTGGCCTGGCACAGTTTCCTCTGTTGTTTTTCCTTTAGCTCAGTCCTTAGAGGTCCTGCAGATGCCACTGACATTCCTGCTGGCTGGGATGTTCGGCTGTGCTGGGAGACCCCTCCATGCTCTTCCTGGTCAGGAAAGGGACACAGCTGGGCCCTGGAGGACCAAATGGGTGGAGGGTGAAGGTGCTCAGAGTGGACATGTTCTGTGTTTGAGAGTAAATGTGGATCCAGGGATCCAGGGGTAGCCACAGCTGCTCTGGGCAGCCTGAGTTTGCCCACTTTCTTTTTGTTTTTATAATCTGTGCCTGTATTCCTTTCCAACCAGCAGCTCAGGGTTTGCCATATCATGTGTAGGGAGGATGTTTTCCCTGTCCTTGCTGCTCCAGCTGGCTGCCCATCCCCACGCACCCCTCTGGGACTATTCCTAGGCTCACAGCACTTATCACCTTCCTTGAGTGGAGGCTGTGTTTTCTCACATCCTGCTCAAGTAACAAAATGAACCTTCCAGTGTGAAGGGGACTGATCCAGGGTGTGTTTGAGGTTTAACCCTTCCATGTCTTCCCCCAGAGCCTTTCCTGCCCCGTGGCAGCCCCCAGGGCTCGGGCAGTCCCCCTGTGTCACCAGCCCATGCTGTGCTGGTCAGCTGGGTCACGGGTGTTCCAGCACTGCCAGGAGCACAGGCACTTCAAAGAGCTTTCCATGCACAGGAAACAGAGAGATTAGAGGCACACTGAGGCTTTTATTTCATGCCAGCGCTTTGCAGTGCTCTTGCTGGTATTCCTGAGGCCCCATGTTTAACCGTGGACGTGACAGAGCAGGAGGCACCGCACAGCACATTTCTGAGGGATGAGAGTCACAAGGCTCTTCCCACAGCCCGAGAGCCAAGGGGCTCCAGGGCAGCTTCAGGGCTGGCTCCTTCAGGATGCTTCCTCTGGCAGCAGGGAACAGCTCAGCCTCACCCCCACAGGCACTGCTGGGAGCCTGAGGGTGGCTGGCCCCTGTCACCCAGCACCCCAGGGACAGGGCACCTCTCTCGGGTGTGCTCTGGGAGGCAGTGCTGAGGTAGCCAGAGCTCCTGGCAGGCTGGGGGAGTGCATGGTGCTGGGGTTTTAGTGCCTCTTCTTTTCTCTCCTGCCTTTGCACCCTTTCCAGATGTGCACAGCTCCACTCCCTCCCGCAGCAGTGGAGCAAACAGGAGTGGAGCTCTCCCCACTGGGAAGAACATGCTCCAGCTGCTGTTCCTCCATGCTTTCTCCCCAGCAATGTAAACAGTTTACAGGGGACTTTGTAAACAGCGGATTTGTTTGGGATATTGTCTGCATTCCCCTCGCCTGCGTGGTCCCCTATTCAGCAGCACAGGGAGTGCTGACCTGCCAGCTGCAGGGCTGGGGCTGGCCTGCTCAGAGGGGACTGTGCTGACAACCAAGAGGAAGGGGTTGTGTGCACTCCTGCATTCCCTGTGAATTGAGGGGACCGTACACAAACACTGCATGGGAATGTTTCTGCATCCAGCAGAGAGGGAAGCTGACATGGCATGGCCTTTGCAGGACATGGTTGCGTGGGAGAGCAGAGCGAGCAGAAAGCCCCAGGGTACTGGGAGAGATCAGAAACCTTCAAAGGCAGGAGCTTCATCCCAGAAAAGCACTGCCTGTTAGAAAAGCCTCAGGAAGTCACTGACTCCTGTGGAAAGCTGACTGTCCACCCAGGGAAGGGAGGCCGTTAAATCAGCTCGGTGGGAGTAACGTCTGAGGATGTCTGTGCTCCCTTCAGGGCTTTTCATGCAGGGATCCAGCCTGTGCTCAGCTTCCCTCTTAACCTTTGGAAAGGAGCAGAGGAGGGAGAGGGCAATTTCCACCTGAGCTTCTGCACCTGCCGCAGAAGCTCTGTCAAACTTCCCTCCCAGAAAACCATTAAACCTCAGGTGCACACGCAGCAGGCGGGAGTGGTCCTGGTGACAGGAGGGGGTGAGGGGAGCCTCACGTAGAGGCTGACATGTCCAAAAGAGGGTCAGGGGTGGGGGGAGCAGCAAACAAAGGTTTAGAAGCAGTCAGGAGATGCTCCTCAAGCTCCAGAGGTTTAGTACAGCTGTGGGTAAGTTCAGCCTTCCCTCTGCTCGTGAAACAACAGACCCTGTGGAGGAGGTAGCAAAGCCCAAATGTTTCAGTACGCTTATTGTCTGTTGTTTTTTTTAAATTTTGTCTTGTATTTAAGTTTGAGCAGCTTAAATCTGTGACAGCCCCTCGAGCTGGTGCCTCTGTACTCCAACATTCCCCATGGGCTGTTGCAGGCCAGGCAGTCAGGAGCTGACAGCAGATTGTTTGGCTCTTTGTTTGCCCCTGTTCCCTGCCAACCACAAGTTTTGAGGCTTGAATTTAAACATCCTGGACAGAAAGGACAAGATCTCCAAATGACAGCTCCAGTTTGTTGCCAGGGAAGTCTTGCATCCAGGAGACACAAACAGCTCCACAAAGCCAAACGCGGGGAGAAGCAATCTGACCCCATTTTCCACAGCACTGGCTTCCCAAGTATGTGGCTGCTGGATGCAGTTCTGAATGGTCTCCACCTCATCTGTTCGTGTGACCATGAGAGGGGCTGGTGACCTGCTCTGCCTGTGTCCATGTGGGCACATGATTAGGAAGAAAGGGCAGGCAAGTTCTTCCTGCTTCGCTCAGAAGCTTGGATGTATGGCACAGACTCAGCCTGGCCCAGGAGCAATCATGAGGGCTTCATTCTGGATGGCTTAGAATGCTTTAAATACCGTGTAAAAACCCTGTTTGCCTTTGGGGGATGTGGATAGCTGAATGTTGTCCAGCAGAATCCTGTTGATTTTCTGGTGAGCTTTAACTGTAAATATTTGAACAAGAAATTATCTTGTGTTAACCTTAGAGAAATTTAATCTCTCTGTACATAGTGAAATCTGGCTTGAGTCACAAGTGGAAGTGAAAGTGGTAGTTTCAGGTGATTTCCCCCGTTCATCCACACTGGAACAGAAACCAGCGTGGTGCCCATCATGGATGGCACCTTGTTCATCAGGAAGGGCTGAAGGACAGCTGGAATTGCTGGGCAGGATGGAGGCGTGTTGGCCCAGTTTGATATGGTCCTGAGCAGGAAAACAGGAGGGCTCCAGCTCATGTGGCATGACTGAGAAGGCCGGTGGAAGGCTCAAGGCTGTCAGGATTGTTGCTAGTTCCCAAATCTTCCTGTTTCCTTGTAGGGTCTGGAGTTTGTCTGTAGCGTGGGGCCAGTTTTGCTATAAATCCCAAAGCTCAAGCAGATTTTCAGCTCTGCTTTAGGTGAAATCCCCCTCAGCGCAGCTCACTGACGCGTGTTGTTTCCTCTTGAGAGAATGGTGGATGTTACAGCAAGGGCTCAGTTCCCTCCTTTCCAATCCTGGACCTTTGTCATGGTGAAGAGGAGGCAGGAAGCTCCCTGGGAGCCTCTGCCTTCCCTCCACCTCCTGTCTGCCTAATTCTTCCCTGGAGCTCTGCTACAGCCTGGAATAGGGATGCCAGACTCTCAGAGGGCAGAGCTGAGCCCAAGGGAAGGAAGAACGGTACAAATCACCAAGGAGAGAGGCTGAGCACATGGGTGACTGGAGGAACACAGCAGCAATACCACAGCAGAAATGGGAGGAGTGGGAAGAATTGTGTGTCCATGGGGAGCTGATGGGCACGAGGAGAGAGCTCCCACAGCCCTGCAGATCTCACTGGACTCAGAGGGCACTGGCAGTGTCTTGAGCATTGATATTCCAGCTAAGGAGCAGCTCACAGCTGCCCCTGCAGCCCTCAGCTGCCTTGAAATCCCACCTTTTTCTACAGTCAGCCAGATCCCTGGAGTGGAAACATCTGGAAGCTCCCAGCATTCTCCCCAAACTCCCCCTGCTCAAGATACCCAGGCAGGTCTGTTCCTTTTCTACCCATCCAAAGGGAGTGAGTGCAGGGCTGAGCTGTGTCTGGGATCCCTCTGCGAAGGGGGATATCCTCACATGGTCCAACTCAGCTCCATTCCCGGCTTCAAGCCTCGGCTTGGGCGTAGCTGCTCCGTGTGAGGGCTGGGAGCTGGTATGCAGGCAACAGCTCCGGCAGGCTCTGGCAGTTCCCATTTAGGTTTGACCTTTTGCTGGATATTAAAGCCTTGCTGTGGCTCAGTGAGATGAACACTGCAGCAAACACAATTCCTCAAGATGAAATATCTCTCCAGAGGGTAATTCCAGCCTCATTTGAGGGTTGTTGTATTTTTTTCCCCCCTTTCCCGCTGAATCATTTATTCCTGGTGTCAGGAAGGTGCAGAATGACTTTCCCCACTGGCTTTCAGAGCTTCATTGATTCTTCAACTCCCACTCCTGCAAATCTGCTGGAGCAGCAGCCCTTTGCCTCCCCAGCTCTCCCAGGAGGGGAATGGGGAAGGGAGGGTCTCAGGACTGAGGGAGCTCTTCAGGGAGCCCATTCACAATCTGGGGGAGATGCCATCATATTTTAAGCTCTGTAATCCAGAGGCAGTGTATTTATCTCTAGATTTTTTTACCTTAAAAGCCTTCTGAGCACTCTGCTGTCTGCGTGGGGAAGGGAGCAGGACACATTTCACTGAGGCTGTACAGGGCACTGTGGACCTTTGGCCCTTCCTGCTTTGTGGTTCAGTGTTGCAGCTGAGCCCTGCTCACGATGGGTTTGGATCCCTTTGGTGAAGGAAGGCAGAGTGCTCCCGAAATAGGTGTAGTGCACGAATCCAATCAGGGCCTGGCTGCCAGGCAGCAGTGACTGAAGCCAGGCCTCTGCCTGTCATCATCAATCCGTTTGCAGCCCCGGATCTGAGTTCACACTTCGTGCTCTCCGGGGCAGCTCCCTTCTCTGCGCCCCTGGGAGACAGGGAAAGGCTCTGCTTCCCGCTGGGGGTGGGGAGATGGCAGGACAAGAGGCAATGGAGTGAGACGGGGAGCAAAGAGAGTCCCAGAACCCAAGCCGAGGGGTGCCATCACATCCCATCGCTCTGGGATCCCATCCCGTGTGCGGATGGGAGCTGCTGGAGCAGCGCTGCCAGGCACCTCAGTGGTGTGGAGCTGAGGGAGCCAGGTGCGTGTGAAGGGCAGGGTCCTGCTTGACCCCTGTCCAGAGGAGGAGCAAACAGAGCAGGACTGCTGCCACATAAAGCTCAGCCTTTCCTCAGGGCTGAATGGATCCCTGTGTCCTGCAAAGTTTGTCAGCAGGCACTGGCTGCCGAGCCCAGAGCTTTGATTAAGGGAGTCTGAACCAAGCCCATTAGCACTTACATGATTCCCCTGCCAAGCAGTTGTAAATGTTTCTATTTGTTCTGCACTTGGCCTGGTCCCTCCTGTTTATTATCCTAAATGTGCCCAGGACCTGACCCTGCTCCCCTTCTGCAGCACTCCCTCCAATTCTGTTTATTTTCCACTGCTTCCCATGAACCCCTGTACCGTAAGTACCATTCAAAGGACAAAAAAACGGAGGGAGGTGGATGTTCACAGGGGTGCTGTGCCCTCCTTGGGATCAGGCACCGGCACCAGTGTCAGTAGGAAATGCAGAGGGATGCTGCCAGGGCGCTGGGGGCTGGAAAACGATGGAGGAAGCTCAGTGCTGGCGGACATTTAAGTCACTCTTTATTGCAGTGCTGCACAGGAACAAAAAGGATCAATATTTATTAGTTGCAGAAAGCATAATTTTGCATGAAAAGCATCGATCAGCATGTCAGCCCAGACAGTGTCATTACATCTTTATGATTTGGTCAACATCGCTCTGGGAATAAGGACATGGTTCCCCTAGACAGACAGAGCTGGGGAGTGCAGGAAGGGTTCAGCGTGGTGCTGTGATCAGAGGGGCACGGCAGGAGTGTTTGGTGTCACAGGATGGGCTCAGGGGCTCTGGTTCCCTGCCCCATCGTTCTGTGTGCTCAGTTAGTCACTGAGGTCAGGGCCACCAAGAGAAATCCCCTATTTCTGAGTCAGGGCCTAATCTTTTAGTCCTCTTGCCCAGTGAATTAAGCTGCGTGTGTGAAAGCTCCCCTGTAAGGTAATGGTGCACAGTTATTTGCTTTATGGCAGTGGCTTGGAGGAGGCAGAGGAGCTCCATGGCAGCTTTCAGTGAGGTGGAGAGGTGCTGGAGAGGATCAGGTGGAAGTAAGAAGATGAGAATGGTGGAAGTTGTTGCAGTTTTACAGCTGGACACAAAGCCAAAGGGAGAGGCTTCTGGAGCTGCACTGGGTACGTGTCTGCTCACTTCTCTTCTTGCTGTGGGTCCAGCAGTTCAAATCTTGCCTTTTCCATCCCCGTGCTGGCCCCAGCAGAGACACAGGACCACAAAGACGGCCTGGAAGCAGCAAGCCCTGTGGTTTTGCAGAACGCCTGAGTCAGGACTCTGGGGTCAGAATTCCCAGCAGTGCCATGGATCCCCTCAGGGCAAGCCACGAGCCAGCCACACACACGACAATTGCAGAGCTCTGCTTCCACTTGTTTACCAAAGCATCAGCTCCTCAAAAACAGCCTGCTCCAGTCACTGCGGGCACGGTGTCTGCTCAGAGAAACCCTGGAAAAGTCCTGATGGGAGCAAGCAGTTCTTCCAGCTTCCAGCACCCTGCTGGATGTGAGCCTGGCATGGTGAAAGGATCCTGACAGGTTCACAGGCTGGCTGTGAGTCAGTCTAGGTGTTTGTAGATAAAAGGTGTCATCGAGTGAAGATGAGTGGCTCTGTCTGGCTCTCTGAGTGATGAATGAGGTGTTGTTCCCTACAATCAGAAGAACCTCAGTGTGGATCCTGAAATACAGTTTTTGAGGCAGCTGTGCCTGCCTAACCTGACAGGCAGCGCTTCAGTCAGCAGGAGAGGCTGCTGAAGAGCGGCACAGTCAGGTTTAAGGGGCCTGCAGCCCACGTGCATGGCCGCTGGTGCTGCAGGGATGTGTGGGTCTGAGATCCCTGGGAGGCTGAGGGGTCCCTTGGGCCTGGGAGCTCCAAAATGCAGCGCAGCAGGGCCCAGCACCAACGTGTTGCTCCAGAGAGTGTGGGGGCACTGTACTGGTGTAGGTGAGGCAGTGGCCTGGGAGGGGGCTGAGGGATGTGTTCCATTCAGGAATGAGTTTTCAGCCCCACTTTTGCTCTGCCAATTGGAATGCCCGGAGCAGGCAGCTTTGCCTCATGGAGTCGCAGTGAGAGAAACATTAATTTTGTATTAGGACATAAAAACTGTTTGAGCTGAACAGACCAATAGTCCTTCCAGCCCAGTATCCTGTCTCCAGCAGCAGCCAAGCCGGATGCCTGAAAGCAAGGCATAAAAATCCCATAATGCCCATAATTGTGCAGTACTACTCTGTGAGGGGAGATTCCCCCCTGACCCCAGCTGGTAGCAGCTCCTACCCTGGAGCAGGAGAGTCAGGAGCTGCTCTGGTTGTCACTGGAGCTGGAGTCCTTGCAGATACTGTTCTGGTGCACATAAATGTCCAATCCTGTGGTGAAACTCCCTAATTCTGGTTGTTACAGTACTTTTTTGATATCCTGGAGAGGAGCTGATAGTCTTGGATGACCTGCCACAGGCTGCTCTTAGGAGAAAAGGAGTTTTGCCCCTTCCCCACCACCCCTGCCAGTCCCTGTCCCTTCTTGAACTCTGGAATTAATTTAAAAGTGTCCAAGGCCAGGTTGGATGGGGCTTGGAGCAAACTGTTCCAGTGGAAGGTGTCCCTGGCCATGGCAGGGGTGGAACTGGATGAGCTCTAAGGTCCCTTCCAACCCAGACTGTTCTGGGACTGTGGGCTTAACTCTCCCTGTGGCCACCACCGTGGTGGGCAGGAGCAGCACTGCCCATTCCCGTGGCTCTATGGGCTTTTGGCTCAGCTGTTGCTCTACCAGCAGCCATGCACCAACAGTAGGTTTCTGTGCCTGTGCAATATTTACAGGATATTCCTTAGAGAGGGATTGTGGGCCAATGGGAGACTGGTTCAGCTATGGCTGGGTGTAACCTCCTCAGTCTTCAGGTGGTAGAAGCGCTTTGTTGTCTGGCAGGGCCCTGTCAATCCTCTTTTCCTTGAGCATCCCAGCCCAGCCCCTTGCTGGGAATGCCAGGTGGAACTGCCGGGATGCTGAGCAGGTGCTGTGTGACAGAAGCTGGAGCTGCTGGAGACCGGGATGGTGCCTCACTGTGATGTTTGGGAGGAGAGCTTGATGTGACTTTAAGGAGAATTTGTCATTAGATTTTTGCTAATTAAGGAAAAACTTAGATTTTCATCGGTGGAAGAAGACCAGCTCCCCAAACAGCCATCTTCAGGGTGAGATACCATTCCAGAGACCATCTCTTGCACTGCTCTGGTATCCCCAGCCCCCCATCCCTGGGCGTTGGAGAAGTTCAGTTGAGAACTGCCATGAAGGAGCAGCAAAGTTGTGTTTGCCTGCTGGCAGAGCAGGAGAGGGGAACGGAGCAGGGAGCAGGTCTGGGAGCACAGAGCAGGGAGGAGGTGGCACCGCCTGGGATAATTGGACCATTAAATCTCACAAAGGCACCGACACTCACACGATGTGGCTCAGGGAGACAATCTCTCTCCAATAGCAATCGTAGCTATCTGCAACCATTTTTCTGCTGATCCGATGCTTAATCCCATTGTTCAGACTCCGGGTTAAATTGTCCTCAGCCCACAGCGCAGAGGCCGGCCATGTTTGCAGAGATGTGCAGGCGTGACTGAGGGCAGATTTTGGCTCAGAAATCCATTTGTAAATGTCTCTTGGATGCCTGCTCCTGTTCCTTGTGCCTCCTCTCTGCCAGCCCTTCACCTCCAGAAATCTCCACATCGGAG
This sequence comes from Dasyornis broadbenti, assembly GCA_013397935.1. Classification (NCBI taxonomy): domain Eukaryota; kingdom Metazoa; phylum Chordata; class Aves; order Passeriformes; family Dasyornithidae; genus Dasyornis; species Dasyornis broadbenti. The sequence goes on from VZRN01003943.1 coordinate 1,024,025, forward strand.
GGAGCCATCCCAGTCCCCTGGGCAAGCCCCCTTTATTCTGCCCTCCTTTTCCAGAGTACAAAGAATGCCAGAACTGCCTGAGACCATCACAAAATTGGCTTCAAATCCTTCTCGTTTACAAAACTGCTTTAACTCTCTTTATTTACTGTAGGTCTGGGGAGGAGGGGTTTAATCCTTGAGCTGCATTCTCAGACACTTCAGCTGTGGGAGCCCAGAATGCCATTTTTGCAGTAACAAAAGTGGAATTTTGCATGCAGACACAGGGCCCCAGGAGCTGGGGACTGAAGAACACCGTGTTTCTGAAGGCTTTGTAGTAAAGTTGTGGCTCTGGGTGTTTTGAGGCTCCCAGGGCTGATGCTGGATAATACCTTTATAGGTTCTTCATTCACCAGCTCTAATCCACAGAGCACTTCAGACTCCCCCTGGATTGTTTGGATGGTGAAGTGCAGGCACGAGGTTTGAGGAAGGCTGCTCAGATCCCTGAGCTGGGTTTGTGGTGCTGGGTGTCCCTGGCCAGGGACAAAGCCCTGCTGTCGTGTTTGGTCACAGGTCCTGTTCAGCTCTGGCGTGTTCAGGGGTGACTGTGCTCATTGCTGGGGTGCTGGCATGAGTCCTGGCACTAAGGCACTCTGGCTCTGCGATTAATACCAAAAGCAAAGAGAATTTTACCCATGTCTTGGGTTTTTGAGCTCCTTCTCAGCTGGATGAGGATGCAGAAGGGCAGAAAATCCTTTCTCAGTCCCATGTCTGGCCAGGCAGGGGATTGCATAACATTGCAGGTGCTTCAGCTGTGCTGCTCAAGTGCTGGGTGTTGCTTCTGTCTTGGTTTATGCTGGGCTTTGGTAGAAAGGTGACCTACAGGTGTTACCTGGCACAGTCACACAGGTGACAGCAGGACAGGAGTGAGACCCTCTGCCTGGAAGGAAAGGGTTGGATTGGGACAGTAGGGACACCGTATATGGGACCCTGGGCTCAGGGCTGGCCAGGAGGTGTGGCTGGAGGCGCCCTGGGGAAGGTGAGCTCGAAAGGTTGTGACTCCCAGTAACTCATTCCCTGCCTGGGGCTGTCTGAGCTCCGTTAAGACTATCCAGAGATGCCTGGGGTGTATTTCTTTTCCTTTTTTTTCCCTTTCCTTTTTCCTTTCTGTGGGAGACTCCTGCAGGAGGGGTTGCCCTTCTCTGCCTGGCTGGCCAGGGCTCCCTTGGTGAGCAGGTATTAATGGCAGGGCAGGGCAGGACCTGTGATAACTCAGCCTGGCAGCCCTGGCAGCACCGAGCTGATGGAATGGTCTTTGGAGACCCAAAGAGCTTCAGTCAGCACTTCTGCCTGGAAAGAGTTGTTGTGAAAGGGTGAAGGAAAGTCACCCCAGATCCCAGGATACAGGGTTCTTCCTCTGGAAGGGTGTGACTGAATTGCTACCAGCAGCGTGGTTTCATTTGAACATTCATTTGAACAGAGAGTTAAAGAAGGGAATGGATTTTCCCTCTGCCAAGGATTTATACACATCTGTCTCACCCAGCCCCTCCCACCACTTCGCTGAGCCCCAGGCAGAGTTTTGAGGGCTGATTTTGGCTCAGTTTCCAGCAGCTTGAGAAGGGAGTTGGGCTCTGGGCTCCCCAAATCCAGCCGTGGGGCCCTGTGGCTGAAGCACAGCATGGAGCACATTCTGTGGTGGCCCCGTGTGACTGCAGAAACCTCCTCCTTTGTTCTTCCAGTGCTGATGTCACGGTGCCATCCTGTTCCCTGCAGATGGTTTTCATCACCCTCCCGTTAAGCCAAGCCAGCCTGTTAGCACAGCACGCGTCCCAGGACCCAGATTTGTGAACCAGATCAGCTATTCCAGCTGCAGCACCTGGTGGGCTCTTGCAAAGTGCTTATTTCGTCATGTCCTATCAGTCTGGAATTATTCCAGGATACCTTAGGGGTAGGAAGCACCTTAGTTTGTGAGCAGGGTTGTCGCTTATCCCTGTTTCTGATATTTTTATATCCCCTACACGGTGATGAGCCAGCTCAGTGTCCGGGAGGGTCACCCCAGCACCTGTCCCCTACCAGCCTGGGACCCCTTGTCACCACTGTGCATGTGGAGGGGCCTCCTGATGTCCACTGTCCACTCTGGGGTGTGTTCCAGGGATCCCAGCTCCCTGTGTCCCTGCCTTACATCACCTGGTTCCCAGCTGGAAGGGGTTGGTGTGGGGCTGGCAGGGTGGGAGCCTGGGCTGGCAGCTGGCTGGGCAAGGGAACCACTTCAGGCATCGCACTGGCCTCGGCCCCAGTCAAATGTTTTCTGTCACTGATCCTTACGAGTCTCGTGGCATCCCCAAACGAGGCACAGGGGATTACAGAGCAGCCAGCTTTCCTTTAAAGCTTGACCTTGGCACCAGGCTGGTAGCATGGCAAGGAACAGCGATGAGTTAGCTGGCAGCCTGCCTGCGTGTGCCAAAGGGACTTCAAAGCCTCAAAGGATGCATTAGTTTGATGTCAGAGGCTTTGTTTGTGGCATTCCCTGGAATAATCCTCCTCCCTCCGTGTGTGTGTGTGTGTGTGTACGTGTATTTCCTGCCTGCATCCCTGGTGCTCCCCCATCCCGTGTCCGAAGAGCTTGGCTAGGCAGCATGGACAGCTCCAGTGAGACAGATGGAGATGGATCCAGGCCTCTGTGGGGACAGCTGCGTCCCTGACAGTCCCCTCTGGTCATGCACCTGTTAGGAACTATACTTAGCATGGGAAAACTTTCCAGAAAAGAGAAAGCAGGGCGGGAGTGGGGAGGCAGAAAGGCTGGGAATTTGGCCTCATTCTGCTTGGCAGGTCCAGAAGCTCCAGAAACGCCTCTCAATAACAGCATCCCAAAATGCCAATCAGGTGGGAGCGGGCGGTGCTCCGAGGCTGGCACTGTGTGGAGCCAGCCTGAACAAGTGACAGCTTCATCACTCCTGCCTGGGATGGCACCGAGTGCCCGTGTGTGTCCTGACAGCCCCCGCGGTCCCGAGCACTCAGGAGCTGCCATATGGGAGCTGTGGGGATGCTGGGGCAGCCGCGTGTGGGGTCACAGCGCAGGCTCCTGTGTCCAGCACGGCTCACCCAGGGCTGCTCCAGCCCCTCTGCCTCTTCCTGGCTGCCTGCGCTCCAGCCTGGCTGCCGCACTCAGCCATCCGTCCTCAGCCCTGGGCACTGCCAGCTGCCCGTGGAGCTCAGGGGAGATGGATGGATAGATGGATGGATGGATGGGGGAGGAAAGCTTCTGTTGGTGCTGGGCAGGGCTCTGTGAGAGACAGGAGGCTTTTCAGCTCTTCCTCTGATAAGTGAAGAGCCCTAAGTTAGGTGCCCATGACCTCATGGCAAATGAATGTGCCTTGCCCCCCACTGTCCCCCTTCATGCAGCAGGGTCTCCCTGGGAGTCTGGCACAGAGGCAGCAGGTCCAGGTGGGTTTAAAAAGGCCACGTTTTCTTTCTGTTCTTTTCCTTTGGTAGGTGCTGAGCTGTATTTTCAGCACCCAAGGGTCCCATTGGCACAAGAGGCACCCAGTGGCCACCTCTGCTGTGTCACGACTGCAGCCTCTCTGTTCTCCCCCCATCTTTATCCCTGCAGAGAGACTTCCCTTTCCTGGAGCTCCAGCTGGTGAGGAGTGAAACCCTATCCATGCTTGGTGACTGCAGGAAGTTTCAGATGAATGAGAATCCAGCATGGTCGGATGCCTCCGGAGCCGCGGGTGCTGCTGACAGGTGGCAGCCTCCTCCCTGGAAGGCCAGTGTCCCTCTCCAGCTGCTCCCTGCTCTGCCTGGTGCACAGCCTGTCCAATACCTGCTGCTGCTCCCCAGTTAGCATTCCAGGAGTTATGGCCACCTGGGCTGGTGCTTAGTGAGGGGATTTGCTGTACTTAGATGAAAAATGCAGCAGGCCCTTAAAACTGCCCTGTGGCTAAATTGAGCTCAGTTTTCCAATCCTGGCAGCTCTCAGCTCTCCTGCTCTGCCCTCTTAGCAGAAGGCAAGGAAATGATTGGGTTGCACTTAGGAGCCACCTAAACATCTACTACATGTCTTTCCTGAGTGATGCTCCTGGTCAGTGCTTCCTCAGCCTCAGGGGGAAGGTCTGGGTGTGAAATTAGGAGAGGAAGAGGGAATACAGCGTATCATGTGGATACCAGCAACGTGTCCAGCTGACAGGAGAAATCCATGGTATTCCTAACTGCCTAATCGAGATCCTTGTGGCACTGGAAACATTTGCATTTGCACACCTGTGCAGAAATGTGAGTAGGAGCATTTTACAGTTTCCAGGTGCTTGAGCCCTGCTGGTACCAGGGCCAGCTCTGCTGCCCCAGGATTGGTTTCGGTGCCATCAGAGGTGAGGAAATGCTCATCTCCTTCCAGTGGCCGCTTGCAACTTTTTCCTCATAAGATTGGGAAAATCCTTGTCACATTTCCTAAAGTTTCTGTGTGGTGTGAGGAAGTGATCATAGAATCATATCTATTTCTCCTTGGGAGTGGGAGAAACAGGAGATTGTTCCTCATCTCAGTCCTGGATTTGGATTGAATGAACCTGGTAATCTGGGATAACTGGATAACCTGTATGGTACTTGCCAGGTGCTTAACCCCTCTTCGTATGCCAGGAAAGCTTTCTTGGAACTGGAGGCACTGGCCAACATAAATTGCTTCTGTCAATGTGCTTTATTGGACTACATCAAAGTGGAATCGATAGAGAGTTTAAAAAAAAAACCCAACAAAATGGGCTTTCTAAGGCAGAGCAAGTCATAAACAGACAGGAGTGTTGTGCAGGTCAGGTTTCACCTGGCAGCCAGGGAAACAGGGGATTCTGGCTCTGTCAGGGCTGATTCATTGCACTGGAGTATTTCAGGGGAGGGGAAGCATCCAGGAGTTGTGACCACACTGCTGCAAGGAGAGGGGCTCCGAGTGGGTCGGGTTTGTGCCTCCAGCTTTGCTATCATAGATTTATACTGATATCATCTCTATCAGTGCAAGTTATTTGTTTCCACTTAACCTAGATGAAAGCCCGAGTGTGGTTATTGCATTCTAAGGTTGCTGGAACTTGTTAATAATTTAGAATAATCAAGTCAAATTAATTCACTCTTAAAATCGAGCTTATTTGCGTTGGCTTGTCTGGTTTTTTGTGACAGATCTCTCTGCGGGCATATGTTTGTGTAAGCTTTTTGTGTGTGCTCCTGAGTGTTTGTGTGCATACGTAATTTCCTTCTCCATCTCACAACCAACAGAGGCTGAGCTGGATTTAAATGTTTTGCAGGAAAAATGTGAAGAAGGTCCACCCCAAAGTGGAGCTGAATAGCTGAGGTATAAATCCATGGGGAAAAATGGGGTTTGTAATGGAAATGCTGCCTCGTTTTAAATTATAGCCAGGCATCTGTGAGGCTGGAATTCCTGCTGCAGCATCCAGACGGTGCCTCAAGCTGGCTGCACGTTCCCAGAATTGAAGAGCCCCCCCAGCCTACCTGCAGCCTGACCTTTGTGCTGACACTGCCGTGCAGCTTTTGTGCAGCGCGGGGCGGGTGCGAGCGCGCAGTGACAGATTGCTGCTGACAGGGAGAGGCTCCTCCAGCTGCATTTCTCTGCAGCCCCTGCCATATATCCAGGGGCTTGTTAGAGGAACAACAGCACCAGCCAATAACCAGTTGGTCTGAGCCCCTGGGACAGACCGTATGGCCCACACTCTGCTTCCTACGCTGTGAGCGTGGAGTAAATTCAACTGCCGGAGCACTTGCAGCCCTCGTGTTACACAGCGAGGGAACACACCCGGGCGTGCGTCTGTCTGTGGCAGAGCCTGTACCTATAAATAACAGTGTTTGTGTGTGTGTGTGTGCATATTTATGTGCCTGTGTATTTATTGTGGGTGAGGCTGCTTGTAGAGCAGCCCAGAAAATGGAAATCCTTTTGTGCAAATCTGCTTGCATAGAGGCAAGGAGAGCCAGGAGACCAGGGGTGATGAATTGGCCCTGAACCGCGATGACAGTCCTTTTTTTTTCAGTCAAAACAATTTCAGGGAAAGGGTCTGCAAAAAAAGGTCCAGTTTCAGGAGGTAGCTCAATTGAATTTCTGGTTCCTGGCTGCCTGCCTGGAGGGCCTCTTGTCACTTCTACTTTCTTCCAACAAGGCAGAAGGCGGCATTGACAGCAGCCTTCCCGCCAGGCTGTTAGGGAAGCAGGGAAGCCAGATGCTTTGCCTGCCTGCTCCCTCCCCTTCTGCGGCCCGAGAGCCAGAGAGTTAAGTTGCTTAACTCTTCCATTCTCCCTCTCCAGTGCTGCTGGTCTGACCCAGCAGGGATCCTGAGGAATGAAGCGCCCGGGAGCGGGCAGAGCCGGGTGTGTGCACAAAGGGTCCTCACTCCCGAGGGAGGGTGGGAGTGTGTGTGTGTCACAGTAAAGTCTCCTTATGCTTTGGATGGAACAGGGAAGTTACACTTTCATCCAGAAAGATTCTGCAGAGAGGCACATGGTGGGAATGGGCTGATACTGGAGCCTCTCTTGCAGCAAACCCAGGGCAAATAACATGGATTCAGAGCTTCCAGCCCAAACCCACTTCTAAACTCTCCCTCAGCCCCTGCTATTTACGTCACTGCATATAGGGTACACTGTAGGTGAGAGCTAGAATATTTCTGTAATTTCTCCAGCAAGGACAGCGTGCTCAGCCCTCTCTTTTCTTTGTGTAGAATTATCGTCTTTAGATGTTAAGGGATGTGGAAGGTTTTGGTTGCTGTTGAATTAACATTTCTATATGCATCATTTCACTAGATAATTTGCTGACTCTAAAATTTTTGTGTAATCAAATTGGCTGGCTGTTTTAACATTTGTCCAACACCATTTTTAAGTGGTAGTTAAATGAAGTGGAGAATGGAGCCCTTTCTTTAGACTCAGGGCTGCAGTTTCTCTAGTATGGTTTTTTGAGACAGGACCTGCTCTGCGTCAGGGCTTGCTCATTTCCAGCACTCAAAACCCACAGAACCCTTTTTAGTCTGCAAATGGGGTGGCAAAGTGGTAGTGGATAGCCAGGAACTAACACCTTCTGTCTCCCCAAGCTCAGCTCATTGCCAAAACCTCAGTGCAGTGGTTAAGGTGAGAACCCTTTTCCTTCTCTGTGAAGGACGAGAGGAAAAGGCCTCAAGTTGTGCCAGGGAGGCTTCAGGTTGGACATCAGAAGGAATTTCTTCAGAGAAAGGGTGATTGGAAGGGGCTGCCCAAGGAGGTGGTGGAGTCCCCATCCCTGGAGGTTTATGGAATGACTGAACATGGCACTCAGTGCTCTGGGCTGGTGACAAGGTGGGGATCAGTCATAGGTGGGACTTGATGGTCTTGGAGGTCTTTTCCAACCTCAGTGATTCTGTGAAATAGCCCCAAATAGGACCGGACCAGGGCCTTGAAGGGAGCGTTGTGCCAGGGGAAGTTTAGAATAGATATTAGGAAAACTTTCTCCACAGAAAGGATGGTCAGGCATTGGAACAGGCTGTCCAGGAAAGGGATGGAGTCACCATCCCTGGAAGTGTTCAAAAATTTGTGCATATGGCCCTTGAGGACGCGGTTTAGTGGTGACTGTGGTGGTGCTGCTGGGTGGAGGCTTGGCCCTGGTGATCCCAGAGGTCTTTCCCGGCCTCGGTGGTTCTGGGATTGTGTTTCTGAAGTTCGTCTGCACTGGCACAGCCAGGCTGTGGGCAAATGGCTCTGCAACCTGGGGACTCTGCTGGGCGCCATCCAGGCATCTCCAAGAGCAGGGAAATCATAGGCTTTCCCTAAAATCCATACAGCCCTTCTCCTCCTGTGTGCCCCTTTATGTCTCCCCATACCCAGGAGTTGGATCTCTGTGCTCGGAGACTGCTCCCTTGTGCCAGCCGTCCCCGGGTCCCTGTGCCACCTTCCCCAGGCAGGGAGGATGGTGATGGAGCAGGCATTCCTCTGGGTTTGGCATGCTCAGCTCAGGCAGGAGAGAACATCAGCCGCAGGCAAACCACAAACATTTGTCACCTGCAGCAAGGCAAAAAGTGTTGCCCAGAATCGCCTTTGGAAATATTTTAATTACCCCTGGTTGATCTGGCAATCAACGAACTTGAGGTAAAGATCACAAGTGCAGACAAAGTCTGAGGGGAATTTTATGCTTGGAGTCAAATTTCAGCAATGGTTTTGAAGCGTTTCTAATTGGGATGGTTTAAGAGCCATCCCCAAACCTCCCTGAATCCAGACAGTTCTGATGTACATGGGAAGCAAATCAGTCATGCAGCTCTAGCACAGCACTGAGAGCTGGAGCAACACGGGGCTTCTAAAAGAACCAGCCTAACCACCGAGGTCTTTCTGAGCAGCTTTATAGTCAGAAAACTTCTTTAAAGGACTGTAAATCAAAAAAGGAAATTTCTCTTTTGTTTCTCCAGGCTTGAAAGACGAGTGTGCATCTGCCTGACAGCTTTCAGAGCGAGCCATCCCCGCCAGCCAAAGCACATTCTCTGTGCCTGCTTCCAAGCAGCACGAGCTGAAACAACTGGTGGCAGAGTGGGGTGTCTCTGCAGTCCTAGCGACGAAGAGAGGTGATTATTCCTCCCTCCTAATTCCACTTCCCATAAGGAAATTATCCTGTGCTAGAGGCGTGCACCTTCCTCTGTTCTGTTGACGTGTGCTGCAAGGAAGATTTATTCCAGTAATAAGGTCTTTGCAGCGAAACTTAACAAAAATGAGGGGGCAAGTTTATTAATTATATATTTTACAGTTAATTAAAGATAATATTTAACAGAAGTAATTGCAGGCATCTGCCTTGATGGCGCAATTAATTTCCAGTAATAAACGGGTTGTGTGTCCCTTTGTCGGACTGATCAGAGCCAAATCCTGCCTCGTGCTAAACCCCTCTTATCTCTTCCCATGTGCAGGAGCTGGAACGTCCTCCTGCTCGGAGCACAGGGAAGAGGCTGCAGCTGGGCTGCCTTCTCCACAACTGTACAACTACGGTGAAATGGGGATTCTTTGTTCGTGTTTCATTGGCTTCTCTGAGGAAAACAGCGACCGTGAGATGAGACAGAGCCTCAGGGTGAGTGCAGGTTCCACCCTGCAGCTCTGCCAGCTCCCTGCAGCTGGGCCTGGCTCCCTCCATCCCACCCTGCCCTGAGCCAGCTCTGGGAGACAGGAAGGCTTCGTTCCACAGGACTCAGGTCTTTCACACCTCAAGCTGCTCCTGAGCAGTCTCCTCCATTTGTGCTGAAATGCTGTGTGGGAGCACTTGTCACTCATCTGAGCTTGCATTCAGCCTGTTCCCAGAACCTAGCATGGATGGAGATGAGCTGTCCATGTGGGACCTCGCTGGGCTCTCAGAGCACCTGCCCATTTGGGATCTGACACAGAGGGTGCCCTGTGTGCCCTCAGGTCTGAGCAGTGGGAAAGTTTATTCTGCACTGTCACTGGTAGTGTTTCTCTTCTCCTAACACCTTTCAGACAGGTTGGTATGTTCGACCTCATGCAGGTGTCCATCTCCCGTTATCTTTCTCCTGCCTGAGGTACACACAGAGCCTGTGACACACAGTTGAGTGATTTTTATTCCCTTCCCTTGAGGGAAGTAGCTCACCATGTTTTAACTGGTCCTCTGTGATTGACTCATGCCACCTTTTTCTGAAATGCAGAAGATTTAGAAAAGTTAACAGTGTCCAGGTCCTTTTAGGACAGAAAGGGAGGCCAGAAGTTGGATAAAATACCGTAAACAGCCAAACCCAGCATGGCTGCTCAACACAGAACCATCCTGTGAGAGTGTAATGTTCCTTCCTGCTTCCTTTTTTATTTTGTTACAGAAACTGTTGGTGCAGTTGGTGGGTTCTCACCATGGGGCAAAGGAGCTGCTCCAGGAGCTCTGGACACCTCCAGGCAGGGTCCTTCCTATGGGAGAGGTGACGGGAGCTGCTCAAGGAGGTGTTTATCCAAAGGGGTGCCACGGGGATCAGGGCTCAGTTCAGCCTCTTTAGTGTCTTCATTAAAGAGGAAAAAGATGGAGTGAGCAGCATGTGGATGACATGGAGGGTGAAAGGAAGAGGGGGCCATGGGGAGGTCCCAGGTTCCAGCCTGGCCAAACTGAGCAGGGCTGGGCTGTGTCTGCTGTGGGCTCAGGCTTCACATTGGCCTGGTTTTGTGAGTAAAAGCAGAGAGCTGGGGCTGAGCCTGGGCAGCCAGAGCAGTGGGCTGGGTTTGTGAGGGCAGCTTTGAGCCAAGTGTTGGCTGCTCTGCTCTGAAGCCCAGGTTTTTTTCTGCAGGCCCATCTTGTAAATATTTCAATGCAGGGGTAGCGGGCCCAGCAAGTCTGGGTGGGGATTTGCAGACAGGGAGGGCAGCAGAGTGTGTGTGAGTTGCACGGCTCCCTCTCACGTGTCTGCACCCGTATGTGCACGAATCCCAAAGCCTTCCAGAGAGGTTTTCATCCAGAGAGCTCTGACAGCCTTTCAGGCATCAATCAGCCAGCGCCGCAACACCCCTGCAAGGTCAGGCAGTGTTATCAGCCTCCCCTCAGAGCAGCCATTTGTGCCTCGACAGAGAGGGATGGGCAGAGGGAGAGCAGCTCCTGAGTGTGCCTGTGTGATTTCCTGCAGTCAGAGCTTTCCAGATTCCTAGAGCCAGGGCTGGGATCCAGGTCTCCTGGAGCCCCGCTCCCTGCCCTGACCACTGGAAACGCTTCCTCCCCACAGAAACCTCACCGTGAAACCACCCAGCGGAGCGGCGCTTTGGAGTCTGGCGGGCAGAGCACAGGCTCTGCTCTACCCAATCCGCAGGCGCATTTTTGGGGTTGCGTGTTTACTGAGATCTTGGCTTTGCTGGTCTGCAGAGAATAAAAGTTGATTGTTGAGCAGCCAGGGCCCGGCGTCGCCCTGCCTGTACGTGTAAATACCCTGCAGAGCCAGGCCAGGCCGGGGGATGTTTGTGGGGCCGCAGCCTGCTCGTGTGAGGAGCCTTGTCTCTGCTTCGTGCTAAACACAGCTCTGGTTACCTGCTCTCACTGGAGCTTTTCTGGCTTCTCCAATCCTTTCCTTGGCAGCTCTGGCTGCAGGGCCTCGTGATAGCTGGCTGGATTTATTTATTTAATACGAAAACTTAAAGAGCGGGTTGTTTTCCAGGCAGTGGCTGTCTCTGTGGAGCCAGGTCATGATGGGGTTAGTGTGGAGGGAAGCACGGCTGCTTGGGGAGCCTAAAATCTGCCAATCCCACTATTCCTTCTGCCCCTCAGCCGTCTCCCAGTAACCCCTTCCTCTTGCACTGGCAGGAAAGTTTCTGATGCTGTGCAGACTGTCCAGATCTTGCCACTTCCACCTCTTTCAGGATGTGGCAGGGATTGTAGGAAAGGGAGTTCCCAGCCCAAGGCTACAAACAGGACAATATAGCAGTGGAGAGAAGATGATGGAGCACAAGGGGTGGGCCTTCCTTGGTTGTTTCTCCTGTGCAGATCCCTACAGGTGTCACAGCATGTGCCTCCTGTCTCTCACCCTCTTCTGTAAGGGACAATGACATCTTCCCCACAGGGCTTAGCAGTGTTGTCTTTATTCTCATGGCTGGGAAGCAACTGCACTCTTTTGGGTGATGGATTAGTCAGGGGTTTAAATCAAAAGTCAGAGATTTGTGCTCTGGATCCCAGCCTGAGGCGTCTGCTGGTCCTCATCTGAAGGGTTCCCCCACCCCAGCCTCACGATACCCCCAGGCCACTGTGCTGCTTTAGGAGACTTGATTTCCTTCATCTGCCTGAGGTCCTGAGTTGTGTGGTAGCCTCCTGGCAGCACTGCTTTGGGCAGAGGTCAGTCAAATCACTTCCACTCCATCAGCAGTGCTTTCCTCCCCTTGGGATTTACAGCTGGATGAGGAAACCCACCTCCATCACTCTGTGACCTGGGCTGGGCAGTGTTCAGGTGCATCTGAAAGACTCCACGTTCCAAGAGACAGGAATCTGTCACAGCACAGCTCTGTGCCTTCGGGGCGGGGGAGTCGTTCCCTGAAGGTTTGGCTTCAGGAATAAATCTGTGTCTCCTCACTCTGCCCGTAAAACTGATAACACTGAGATTGCTTTACACATCAGCAACAGAATGGAGACAGCAGAAGCAATCAGGACCCAAAATAATTATGTTTATCATCTCTAATCATCACACAGAGTCTAACAGCACATTAGCACTTCCAGCAGGCAGTTTTCAGGAGCAGGGAATGCAGGCAGTGTTTTGGAGGATGCTCTGATTCTTTTAAAGGACACCAGCCACAACTGAACATGCCACGGGGGATTCTCTGAGCTGCCAGCACACCCTTTGATTGCTTGTGTGGGGAACAGGGGCAGGGCCAGTGCTGAACCATGTCTGTAAAGTGGTTTTGGGTGTATTTTCCAGAGTCAGGCTGTGGAAACAGCTCAGCCTCTTTCTGACTGATCCCAGGGATTTGGAAGGTGTAACCTGGAAGAGCCTACAGCTGCTTGAACCCTTCTCCATGGAAGAGATTATTCCAGGGGAAGTCTCTGATGTTTCCCCTTGTGATGCTGCCTCTGCTCCTCCCTGTTTTCCTGCCAGTCCTGGAATACATAGCCCAGAAGAAGGACTTCAGGACTGAGCTCCCTACTGGCAGAACCTCCTTCCCCTGTGCTGCTGCAGTCTGGGGGTGTGGGGCTATAAATGTCCAAGCAAATCCAAGTGATCTCAGTTCAAAACAGGTCCCTGAAACCATTTGCAGGCAGCAAAACCCACCATCCTTCCACCCACGTCCTGCAGTGTGGTCCTCTCGCTCCTCATGCTGCACTTTAGGGAGGGCCAAGCTTTGCAGCAAGGGAGAAGAGGCCAGGGAAAGTCCTGGCCAGGAGGAATGAAGTCAGTGACTACGTTTAGCCTTTGGTGGAAGGGCTTAGTAACAAGTCTGCTCGGAAGGAGAGGCCTTGGAGCCACATTTGGATGTAGAATGAGCTGGAATCCCATCAAAAGCCCACGACGCTTCATCTCTTCAGCAGAACATCTGTGATGCTGCAGGTTTATTTACTGTGATGTCCCAGGTTCTAAAGTGGCTTTATAACCCCTGGTTTTCCGTGATGATCCCCCGGTGAAGGTGTAAAACCCCTCCTTACAGGATGCTGATCCCAAGGTGTCTCTGGGTGTAAGGGAGGGGCAGTTCCCATGCTGTGTCTGTCAGTGGGAACTGGTGTTCTGCAGATACCACCCCACTGCCAAGAGCTGCTTTAGCAAGGCTCTTAGGAGCTGCTTTCAAACCTGGAAGGGTTTTTTGGAGCCAAGCATTGATCTAAGTGCATTTTTACTGAAATTCAAATGCAAACCAGCCAGTCTTTTCACTCCAACACTTCAGCTTTCCTGCAGATTGTTTTTCCGGGGCACCCTCTGGCTTATCTGCAAGACTGTGGGAATGCTGTCAAGACAGGAGCCACTCTCCTGCGTGTAAAAGGCACCCAGCTCAGGGACTGGGCCAGAAGGGTCTGTGCTGTGAGTATCTCATGCCAGGGAGCCCAGGAGGAGAGCTGAGCTCCAGGGAGTGCTCCGGGGCTGCCCGGAAGAGCCCTGCTGTTCCCTGCACTGTCAGGGATGTGTACTCCTACAGTCAGAGGATAATGGGGTGGAAGGAGCCTCAGGCAGTCTCCAGAGCCAGCTTCTAAGTGAGGTCCAGTTGGTCTGGACATCATCCAGTCAGCTTTTGTGTGTCTTCAAGGACAGGGATTGTTCTGCCTCTCTGGGCTGCTGTCCCGGATAACTGGGTTTTCCTGGAGCGCAGTGCTCACTACTGAGTGTGAAATCTTTTCCAAAATCTTGGCCCTTTTCTGTGCTAGCAGAGGTTCTGCTTTCAAAGCAGGTTTATCCCTGGCTTGACACGCACCAGGCTTCCCCTGTGCTCCTAGAGCTCCTCCAGCCTCTTCGTGAGCTTTGCCAAGTGCAGAGGGGACGATGCCGGCTCCCATCCCAGTGAGTATCCAAGGTGGCTGAGAAAGGCACTTCATAACTTGGAACATCACAGTAAATAAACCTGCAGCATCTCGGATGTTTTGCCGAGGAGATGAAGTGTCGCAGGCTTTTGATGGGATTCCAGCTCATTCCACATCCAAATCTGGCTCCAAGACCTTTCCTTCCCTGCAGACCATTACAGAGGGCTTGGGGCCAGCCTAGACCACTGCATACCCTGCCCCAGCTCAACCAGTCTAGGAAGAGACTGGGACCAGTACAGTGAGGGGCCTGGATGTCCCTCCTGTGGTCCTTCAGAGGAAGAAATGTAACAGAAGTTGAGGGTGGTGAGCCAGTGATGCAGCTGGCAGAGCTGCTGTGGTAGATCCTCAGCCTGAGAGCTGCAAAGCCAGGCTTTGTGCTGTGGAACTGTACCAGGGAAAAGGAGGAGCCTTGTCCCGGAGAGCTCCTGCCAGGGTGTGAGACTGGTGGAGGTGAGCAGAGGAGCAGGGAAGGGATCCTGACTGTGATCCTGGTGCTGTGCTGGCAAACTTGCTGTAGAGTCACAGCTAAAGGAGCTTTTGAAGACAAGTGAGGAGCTTTGTGGGTGTTTTTCCCTGCTAGAAGCATGAATAAAGAAAAGCACGACAGTGCTGCCTTGGAAATCTGGTGGGTGGCCTGGTGCTACGAGCTGCTAGAAGGTGGGGGCTCATTCCTTCATAATGAATGAAAGATGACAGATGGGGAGAGGCAAGGAAAGGCCTTCAGCACTGGTATAATTAACTTACTCCTGAGAACACTGGGATGGGCTTTCTTCCTAATATGATAGGGAAAAGAGAGGATGTTTGACTGAGAGTTAGGAGATAATGGGAATTGCAGAGGTGAGTGTGGTTGTCCCTCTGTTCTGAGACACGTGAAGCAAAGGCGCCGAGCCAGCCTCAGGAGCAGACGGAGAGGATGGGTTCCCTGGTCTTGGGGAGGGTGGGCTGCACCTCCTGGGGTGCTCCTCCAAGCTTCATCCACAGCCCTGAGCCCTGGGCTTGGAGGAGGAGGTGAGGAGCCAAGCCCCCTTCACAGCAGTAATGACTTCACACCCTGACTTTCTCCCCATGAGCCTTTTCTCTTGCACACTAACGAGTCTGAGCCTACTTCATTGTGCCTCGGTAATTGTGCTTTTAATTATGCTGTGTGTCTACCACCATCTGTTGTGCTCTTTTCAGAATCTGTTTCAGTTCTGATATCCCCTTTTGAGATGAAGGGACCACGAGTGCCCGCAGTACCCAAGGTGTGGATGAATCATAGATTTTTCTGTTCTGTTCTTTGCTTTCCAAATGATTCATTCCACTTGATCTGTTTCTCGATGGTTGCCGAGCCTTGAGCTGACATTTTCATGGAACTGACAGCTTTATGTGGAAAAATGAGGGCTGACCGAGAAAAGTGAAAATGGTATCTGGTGGAGAGAAAAATCCTGATCTTTTCAAGATGAGTTTATTTGAACAGAGGCTACCAGAGGACTCTGAAAGGAGAGGTTACAATAGCTCCCAGTGTGGATGTCACCTGGGAGAGGCCAACGTGAAGTTGCTGGTGTCGGGACAATGCTGTGATGTGGGGATAGAGGGATAAGAGAGCAGGGCTGCAGGGGACAGGGACATCGAGCCAGGAGAGGGAGCTGGAAAGGCTCCAGCTGCAACAGAGGAGATGAAGAGAAGCAAAGCAAGGTTAATGAGCCAGAGAGCTTGTTAGGAAGGGAGGGCAACTGCAAGTTTGGGCAGAGGATGCCCAGCAGCACCCGGGAGTTGCAGTGAATGGGGGCCACTGAGGGAGCAGCAGCATCCCAGGCTCCCCTCACTGTTCACCTGCATACCTGAGGGAACGGCGGGAGCTGTGCCAGGGAAGGTCAGGCTGGATATCAGGAAAAAGCTCTTCCCACAGAGGGTGCTGGGCACTGAACAGGCTCCTCAGGGAATGGGCATGGCCCCGAGGCTGCCAGAGCTCCGGGAGCATTTGGGTCCCTTCTAACTCAGGACATTCCATGATTCTGTGAAGTTAAGCCTGTGGATCAGATGGTCCTGCTCACCCAGTCCAAGAGGGAATATGGGAAGTGAGACCAGGGAAGAAAGCCTAGCACTTAGTGGGTGAGAGGAACAGGCTTGATGTTGGTGTGTTTGAGGTGTAGGATAAACATGGCTGAACCTGAAGGCTGGAGCCTTGCAGGAACTGGAGGACCATGAGGTGATAACCTGCAACTGACCCAGATCAATGCTTGGCTCCATTTTTAGGATAAGGGAATAAAACTGTCATCTGGGGAACTGTTGATGTGGTTCTGGCACCTTTTGGCTGTGTAAGGAGCATTTTTCCCTTCATAGGGAGATGTTAAGGCCGAGTGGTTTCCTCTTTATCCTGTCTGCCCCTGTTCTGGCTCCTTTCTCCTGGTGTGCCGGGCTGTTCTGGCCTGTCCCACCGTGTTATGTCTGGCTCTGAGCACCTTGTTCTCAGCAGGGTGACCTCCTTTTCTGTACTCCTTGCCCTCCAGAGCTCTGATATTGGTTGGGCCCGCAAACCCAGCCCCTACTCACAGCAGTGTGGCTTTGTCTCACTGCTGTGCATGTTCTGTGCACCTGCAGGATGCTGCAGGTGGCTCAGGTTTGGAGCCGTGGCTGGGATGTGGCAGAGTGGGTCTCATGTGGTGCCAGACCCTCAGGACCCTTAGAAAAACCTTATTCCATGCCAGGCCAGAGGGATCATCCCTTGACCTCTGGCAGCTGCTCCTCATCTTGTCTTTTGAGTATCTTTTAAGAATACTTTGGGTTGCCTTGACATGATTTCCTGCTGCCCTTTCTGCCCTTGCTTTTTCCCCTGGCCCTGACACCTTGGTGCTTTGATATCACCCATGGTCATGGGAGAGGGAAAGAACCACCTGAGCCTTGGTTTGCTGTCCCTGTTTCAGCTCCTGGACACCTTTCACCTCCAGCTTCCTACTGTGGAAAAGGACTGTGGTGTCCTTCTGCTCCTGCTGGTTTCCTAGGGAGGATGGAGAACCTAAAGAGCTCACAAATCAGCTCAGGGTCTCTCTCTCTGTCATTCCTGCATGCCACAGGCAGGTTCCTTTCCAATCTCTTCTGTACCTGCAGGGTGAGGAGCCAAACACCAGTCACAGGACAGGACTATCAATGAGGTTCCTTCAAAACCCAGTTCTGTTTAGCTCTAATGGGGAAACTGCTGAGTTTCCATTAAATCCCCTTTGGATCAATCCATGGAGCTGGGCTGTGGGCGAGAGGTGCCGGGATCCCAATAGGCACTAATTAATTACCAACCCCACACTCTTTATTGGCAAGGCAGAGCCCTTCTGATGGTTAATTAGGGTGGGAGCCAAGGAGAGGCTCCATCTCAGTGACGATCCGTTAACATTCCCTCTGGCTCCCTTCCTCACAGCCATGTCCTGGCATTGGGAGGGGAAGCCAAGACTGAACATATGGCTCACTGTGGAGCCCTGACCTTCCCGGAGCGGGGCAGAGCCGGGCGCATGGAATTCCCTTCAGGTGCCACTCAAAGCCTACCTGATGCCATGGAAATCCTCTGTGACGTTTCTGGGAAAACAAAGTCTTGGCCCAAGTGCCAGCAGTTGCTGTTGCCTCATGTTGTTCCTCACTGTGCACCACGGACAGCTGAGAGGCTTGGGATGGTGCAGCAGGAGCCCACCTGTGACCTCCTTGTGCTCAGAGGTGGTGACCAGCAGCACAGCTCCATGGCAGCTCCCTGCATGCCCTGGGAATCCCAGGGCCTGCAGGATCAGGGATTAGGACACCTGAGGCAAGCCCCACACAGGGGATCTCCCCTGCCATCAAACACAAACACATTTGGGGTGAGTCATGGTAGTTCAGAAACTGTCTGGCTGTTCTGGGAGTGAAATCCATGGCTGGCTGGCCTGAGAGAGACCTTGAATAAGTGGAATGTAAATGCTCACAGTGGCCTGCCAAGATCTGAGTGGGAAAACCTTCCTTGGAAGAGGATTTCCCGTCTTGTCCCAAGGAGTCCCAGCTGCTTAGCGTGCTTTGTTGCCATGGCCTCGTGTCTGGGATTTGGTTTTCCCAAGACCTTGAAACCCGTTCCCCTCCCCAGCTCCTCGTGGAGGTTGATGCAGCCCGTCTCCAGAAATGCAGCTGTTTGCTCCTTCTCCAGAATCAGAGAATATTTCTACTTTCTTTCCTCGTGCTCTGCAGTGACCTAATTACTTAACTTTGCATTGCAGCCTCTTCCTACAGCTCTTGCCAAAGAGCTCATCAAAGCCTCCCAGCCCTGGCGCTGGGGGAGCTGGATTATTAATGTCTCTGCTCAAGGTTAGAGGAGATGTTTCCTCCTCTCATGGACAGCTCTTCAGACAAATCTTTGGCCTTTCCACTCCAGATCACCCGCAGGCAGTTGGGAGGGTGTTGGAGTGATGCTTGTTCTTAACATAAGGTTCCTCCAGGCTGCACTGGAATATCACACATTTAATTCTTGGCATGACTTGATCCATTTGGTCTTTGGATGACTGGAGGAGCATCTGGTCTTCCTCCTTCCTTGATAAAAGGAGGCTCGTAAATAGCCATACTCCTCTCGTGTCAGGGAGTCTGGTGCCAAAGGCTAATGCAGGCAGAATCTCTCACCTCTGGCTGTGATTTCTCAGATCTGTGATGTCCAGGAGCTGTGGCAGTGCACGGAGCAGGCGGAGATGTGAGAGGTGGTTCAAGGCCATGTCCCGCACTGGGATTTCACGTGTGTGTGCCTGCGCTGTATGCAGGAACAGCTGCTCGGGCTGACTGTGCCCGGAGTGCTGCTCCACAGGAATGCAGCATCTGGGAAGGAGTGTCCAGCCAGCCCCAGGCACTGCCTCCCTTCTCTGGGGGGGTTCTGTGGGGGCAACATGGTGCGGAGCTGCCTGTGGGACCCCCTTGGCCACCCAGTGACCCCACTTCAGATCATTTGGTGTAATATCAAAGGACAGGGAAGTAGGAATCAAGCAGGAGACATTGGGAGGGTGTTGGAAGTTGTTGTCAAAGTCACGGGAGCTGGATCTGACTGGTCCTGGATCCAGGATATGAGTAGGGCAGAAGAAAGGAGAGGTGGTTTAGAGTCACCCCATCCCTTCCTCACTTAAGCAGCTCTGCCACTGCCACTGGCTTCCCCAGCACCACCACCCCAGGACCTGTCCCCTGCCCAGGGGCTCCTGCACTGCACAGTCCTTGGGCTGGAGAGCAGCACCCAGTTCCCCCCATGCCACCCTGCTCTGTGGAGTGCCCATATCCACCATCCTGGGGCTGCTGGTACCCAGCACATGCCTCTGCTCCCGGGCAGCAGCTGCCAAATCCATTTGCTCAGCAGGTGCATTCTTGCATTCACTGGGAGAAGAGGCTTTTTGGAAGAGAGGGGGAGAGAACAGAGTCAAAACTGGAGGGGGAACAGGAGGAAATAAAAGGAAGTAGAACAGAGAGGGGAAAAGCAGCAAATGATTGGAAGAATTAGAGATGGAGTGTGGAAAGGACTGCATGTCCCCCGTTGCTTTGAGCACTCAGCAGATCCTGTGGTGTGTCTGCTTTATTACTGACAGAGTTCTCCCTTCTGTCGGCTTGTTTCCTAATTGCTGGTCTTGTAAACTGCTTGATTTATGGCTCTGTTCATCAGTTCTGGCCCTCGGGTATAACATGCTTTTCCTTCCAGGCTGGGAAGTGAATAACGAATTAACAGCCTGCCTTAGGTTCAATGAGAAGCTGAGCATTCAGGGATCTTTATTGGGCTGCACGTGCCAAATGGAACTGCTTAATTTTTACTTCTCATTCACGGAGGGTATTGAAGGTATTCAGTGAGTCCTTCCCCAGGGCAGCAGCGGCACTGTGGCTGTGTGGTGCCTTTGAAGTGTCCCACAAGAGAAGCCACCAAGGATTGGTTTTGCTGTTGGTTTGCACAGAGAGCTCAATCTGCTTCCTCGCAGCTGGCATTGTGTGCCATACACGTTTGTCTCGCACAAACTTCCCTTCAGAACAGCCCAGGGATGAAGAGGAAGATGAAGTCAGAGAACAAATGGCCCTGCTGAACCGGAGCTGTGCCTTGTGCTGTGCCAGCAGCCATCAGGCAGCCCCTGGCTGTCACCCCTGCGCTCACCCTGAGAAGGGGTTTGTCCTAAACCCTGGAGAAGGCTCCCTACAGTCAGTGTAGTGTAGTTCAAATCTTCATAATGTGACCTGAGTAGCTCTGCTCCCACAGCCCTCCATGGCAGTCCACTGCCTTCTACGCAGCTCTAATCCTCGTGGCTCCATGGTCACACCACCATGCACCAGGTTTAGGGAGCAACCAGGCCTTGGAATGATAAGCCCAGGGTGGGAGGTCCCTTGGGTGCAGGGCCTGGCTGTTGTCCTTGCCCCGTTACAGGACTGTGGTCAGGAAGTCACCTCACGTCCCCCCAGCAGCTCTGCTCCACCCAGACACACTGTGGGGGACACATTGTGAGAAGGAAATGCCTGTGAAACAAGACCTTTGTGGAGCAAGAAAACTGCTGTAAAGAGCAGAGGAATTGCTGTAGCTGTGCAGGGGCTGCTCTGCCATGAGCTCTGCCATGAGCTCGGGGCCTGCGTGTCTCCAGCAGATAAAGTTGAAGCTGACATCTCCCCTCAGGGCTTGGCAGCTCTGCCCTCCTGCCCTCCACAGCCTCTCAGGATGCTGCTGCTGCCTCTGAGCTGCTTCATGGCTGTGGGAGGTGAATCTGATGTGCCTGGAAGGGCGAGCTCAGGAAAGTGGCTCTGTAGGATTCACCTCGGCATCGTGAGGCTGCAAGTGAAGCACAGAGCCTGCAAAGTCAAGCGCAGCATTAATGTAAGGCTGCAGCACCTCAGGCGCTGTAAAAATTCTGTTGGAGAATATTAACACATCTGCTTAGTCCTGATCCAGCCCTCCCTTGTCTGTGGGAGCTCAGCTGGATAGAGTGTTCTCTTCCAAGAACTCTACAGCAGGCAGAGCTGCTGGTGTCTGGTTTTGCTCTTGGGGCACACGGAGTAAAGCGAAGCAGAACTAAACCGCAAGGTACAGCATTCCTTTCCTCAGAGCATTCACAGCACACCTTGATAAGATGGTCACAGCCATCCTGTGTGCTCTGCTCCTGCTTTGCTTCCTTCCCCTGGTAGGTCTGCAGGTGCAGACACCTGGGGAGCTTCTGAGGAGCAGGCAACGATGCCTTGGAGCACCATGAGCATCTGGGATCATCATCTTTGACTTCTTACAAAGCTCAAGAATTTGTCCAGCCCCTGGAGAAAGCTGAGTCCCTCTGTACAAATGCCCTATCCATCAGGATCCCTGTGTTTTTATTTAAAATCCATGATTTCTCACCCAGCTGCTGCCTTCCAGCAATCCCAGCAGGCTGTAACAGGACAGATCTTGGAGCGCAGAGCAGGAGAGGACACAGCAATGTTCTTCACGGGATGGGCACCCACCTCCCATGGCTGCAGTCATGTTCTTCCTCCAGAAGCACGAGAACAGAAGATCAAAAGAGCTCTTGCCTGCGTTTCACACATCCTATCACCGAGAATATTAACTACTAATCACTAAACCAGTCTGAATATATACCCAAAGTCCAGGTGTTATCACTTCCTGATAAAAAATCTTGGGCTGTGTTTGGTTCAGCGTGTGAGTGTGCTCACACCCTGCAGAATCCCTGCCACACTTCTAAATTGCATGGCAGGCAGGATGGCTCAGGAACAGGAAAGGCAGGAGGTCCAAGGTCCTGGCTGCTGAGACTGAAGGAGCAATAGTCCAGGATCCATGCTGAGGGTGGGCACAGGAGGTGCCTGCACCCTTCCCCTCCCTGCATGCACAGGCTGGAGTAGTTTCTAAGCTTGAGTGCAAGTCCCCTCCTCTCTGGGTGCTGCTGGGAGAGCACAGCCTTTCCTCCAGCCTGTTCCTCGTGCTCACACTGCACAAGGGCTGGAAATGGGATCAGAGGGAGATGCTTCTCTTTAAACTCGACATTCACACAGCGAGATCCTCCCTCCTCACCTCTGACCTGTTCCTGCCTGGCTGCCAGCGTGGATCTGAGCAGCACAGTGTTTAATCACCTTCTGGCCGATTGGGCAGGAGCCGTTCCCAAGCTCTCCCTCCCCTGCCCGTGAGCAGGAATTATCTCGGGCTGGCTGTGGCAGTGTGTGCAGTAACGACTCCATCAGCGAGCGTAGTTCCCGTTGCCTGGATGCAGGTTAAAAAAAAGCCTGCTGCTAAGAAGGGGATATCTTAGAGCTGAAGGTGTGATAGATGAGCGTCTGTTCCATCCCCAGAATGGGATTTTTTAAAGTTACTGTATTTCAGCAAAAGGTTACGGCCCCTCTGCTGTCAGGGCTGCTCCTGCAGCTCGGGGAAGTGGCTCTGTTCGTGTGTGTGTTCTGTGCAGGGCAGAGTCCCACAGGGCTGGGTGAGGGCCCTGCTGACAGACTCTGCTTGTGCCGAGTCGGGATCTGACCTCTGGCAGGAGTGGGCTCTGCTGGCCTGTCCTGGGTCACCACAGTGGCCCCGGGACTCTTCCCCAAGCAGGCACTGGTGGACCTGGGTGGTTTGGGGGTGAACCTTGGGTTTGAAGCTCAGGAACAGTGTTGATTGTCAGCTCAGAGAGCACAAGCAGGACTGTGCCCTGGGCAGAAGAAGCTTCTGGACCAGCTGGACCAGCTGGACGAGTCCTCTAAGAAATGTTTGGTGTTGGAGCTGTGGGGCTCTCCTCACCAGGCCTGTGTCCTCCTAGCACAGAGGGCAGGCTGCACTCAGCATTTTGGTGGCTCTCACCCACCAAAGACATTGGTCAGATGCTGTTCCCCAATTCTGAGCTTCATGGTGACTGAATTCAGCCTTGGGAGCTCTTGGGGTGGGGGAATAGGGATTGTCACCATCTTTCTTATTGAGCTGCAGTCTCTGGAGACTTTGTGGGCCCAGAATCCTGTGTCCCATGGCTCCGTTGTAGTGTCTGGCAGTACAAGGCTGCCCTAAAGAGCACAAAGTGGATCCCTCTAAAAATGGCCTTGCCTGAGGGATGTGTGACACAGGTCTGGATGGGGAGTGCTGCTGAGGGCCAAGCTGCACTGTGGTCTTTGAAAACCTTGGGAAGCTGAGGATGTGAAATGCAGGACACCAGCAGTACGCTGATAATTCCTCATGTGCATTCCCAATCCATCCATCCCTCCCACAGAGGGACAAGGAGGCAGAAGGGCAGTGCTCATGCACCTGCAGGGTATGGAGAAGGACAGCTCATGTTGGCTGAGCCGGATTAGGGAGCAGTGAGGGGCCACCCTGGCTGGCAGATGGCACAAGGGTGGTGACAGAGCTGGCACAGCTGCAGCTGGGCTCTGCTTTTCCTGCTCGTGTGCCCTCAGCGTGCTCTTCCCTCGGCAGCACTTGGAGCCTCCATCCCTTCTCCCTGCCCACAGGATTGCTTGCAAGCTAGGAGGGAGAATCTGGTGGCAGGCCCCACAAATGTTTGGGTGCTTTCCAGGTATCTCCCACTCCCTGTAGCAGCTCTCAGCTTGCTTGGAGTCAAGGACACAGATTAACTCTCAGTGTGCCTTTCTCTCCCCCACAGCACCCATCAGCTCCAGCTCTGCACCCACACAGGAATGGGCGTTATCAGGGTACCTGCCAGGTGACGGCAGACTTCTCTGGTTGATGCATTTTGAGTTCCCTGGAGCCAAGTCAGGGGTGCTGCACTGCTGAGTTTGCTCTGGGCATTGCCCCTCCAGGTCCTTGGGTAGCATCACAGAGTCATAAAACCATCCAGGTTGGAAAAGACCTTTAAAATAATGAATCCAACGTGTGTGCATAGAGGAGGGCTCACAGAGAGAGCTGCTCAGACTGGTGAGGTGTGACTGACCCTCAGCTCAGGCAGCCCAGGCTCCTCCTTTTAGATCCAGGACTTGGTCCCTAAATCCAGCCAGCCCAGCTCTGGTTCTGTGTCCTGCTTGGAATCAAAGGCAGAAGTTGTAGCCTGAGCTCCTGTGCTGCCCTGGGGGCAGCTGGGGCCGTATCACCTCTCCTTCCTGCCAAGCTTGGGCTGCACAGGGCCAGGGCAGGGGGTGATCCCCTCTCTGGGATGCAAAGTCCTGGCAAGGCAGGAGCAGGGAAAGGGAGGTGACTTTCCCCTCTGCTTGCTTTGTTTGTTGTTTAGGGATAGGGTGGAAGGAAGGCTTTGCTGGCTCCATTGAGGAAGCCGTTGTTTAGGTGAGGACTTATTTGTTCTTTGGGAAGAGGATCGTGTTTACCTTGGGGGGACATTGTGCAACGTCAGTTCCTTTTAATTGTTGTTTTCTTTACCTTGGCTTGGTTTAGCCAGAGGAGAAGATTCTGAAAGGAGAATTTAGAAAAAGACAGGGAGAAACACAAACCAAAACTCACATGTGGGGCTGGGATTTGGGATCTGTGCTTCCAGCTCATCCCTGCTATGCACCCGCTTAGCAAGAAAAGCTTTTACCACAGAGGCTTAGGGAGTGCCTCCTCGCTTTCCCACTATTCCTGGCCTCTCCATCCACTTGAGGGATGAATGAGGGAGGCCTGTGTCTCTCTGTGGTGGGATTCACGGCCATATGGAGATGAGCTGAATGTACAATAGGCTGTTTCCCAGGAGAAGGGGCCTGGAGCAGCAGCCGTTTGGCCCAGATGTCTGCGAGGGCTGTGCCTCTCCCCCTTTTATGAGAGCACCTGGTCATTTGCTTTCAGTCCTTCTGTCCTTGAGGTTGAGAGGAAAGAGCTGGGGATCGGGGCGGGCTGTGAGCACAGGGATGTGTCCTGTCACCAGCTTTGAGGGTGTTCAGGCACCTTATTTGTCTGACTTCACTGAGAATGTGGCATTAAACGGGACAGAGGATCTTTCTCTCCCCTCCCTTCATATCCACCATCTTTTCCACCCATTTTCCTCTCTCACAGCAGGGGGAGGATTCCCCTCTGTCCTCCCTCCCACGTCTCCAGGTTGCAGCTGCTCGAGCTTGGGGCAGTGTCGGGGCCCTTTGAGCCCTGGCTGTGCCTCGTCACCACTTCTTGCCCCTGAGCTGGAAGGTGCTGACAGCCGGGGAGCAGCGACAGGCAGCTGGCCCTGGCAAGTTGCAGGTCAGGGCAGGGTTTGCTTTTGTGCAGGCCATAAGGAAAGGAGCCCTCGTGGCACAAAGAGAGTTAAAAGCGTCTCCATGAAAGCCCTGGGGCTGCCTGGAGCTCTGCAGCCCCGTTTCCAGGCTGGTGCTTTGCTGGCAGCCCCCGGAGCAGGGCTGGGTGCCTTCTGTCTCCTCTATTCTTCCGAGGGCACCTCCCCGCTGTGCGAGGCTGAGTGAGCTGGGGGTCACTCCCACTTCAAGCCTTGGTTTTCCCTTCCCTTTCCAGCTCCTTAAACAACAGAGGTGTTGAGGGAATTTATACCTCTGCCTGGTAACAAGACAGATCAGCGAGACGCTGTCACGGTTTTGTGAGGGCTCCATAGATTTTTATTGCTTTTCAGTCCTTGGGTTCCCAACCTTCCTTTGGCTTGTAAATTGCCCACAAAATGCAGACACAGCTCCTATTCTGTGAGTCCCTTTGATGATTTTATTTATATCTCTGGCTTTGTCTTGTCTTTTATTACAGGGAGACTGCAATTAATTATTATCCCATCAGCTTCTATTTAGGCTGACAGTACAATGCAGAGCACAGTGTCCAACCTTGCCCTGCCCCTGCGTGCACGAGCAGGACACTGTTCTGGGGAGGAACAAAGGCCTGGCAGCTTCAGAAAGGGACGTGCTGCTAAAGGGCGGCTGAGAGGCTTCAATAGCACCAGCAGGGCACAGTTGTGACAGAGCTGAAGTGACCAGACATCCCAATTTCATTGTGATGCTCCCGATTTTATCTTCTCATCCGCGGTGTATTCCGGGCTTTTCCTCTGCTCTGTGTGAGCACAGTCAGGGCTCCTGTGTCTTTTATTCCCCATGTCTCTGATTGACCAGATCTTTTCTTTTATTCATAAAATAGAAATTGCACCTGAAAGATCTGTAGACCAGTCCCTGCCTCAGTGGGGAGACAGGAGGTGCACACACTGAGAGAGATGAGCAGCAGCCTGGAGCGATCATAAATCCAGGGAACATTTGCCTGGGGAGCAGAGGGAACTGGGAGTGTTTGGGCAAGAGACCACTTAGAGGGCACCTGGTGATGATGGTCTGACAAAGAGAGAGGGGTGGATCTGTGCTGGGAGGGCAAGAATGAACTGAACAGCACGGGATATTCAGCGTAGGTTCTGGGTCAGAACAGTAACGGTGTGAGCAGATCTCCTGGGCTGGGGAGGGAGAACGCCCAGGGCTGGAGCTTCTTTGCAGCAGTTTTGGATACATTTCTGGCTTGTTCCATGGGTACGTGTCAGAAAGAGGTGCTGCCAGGCACAACCCTGAAATAATCGTGACTGAAGACCTCCAGAACAAGCGTCTGTTAGACAGGTCTGTTGTCTGATGGCAATTTCAGGGCTCATTTCCAAACCTAGGCTTTGGTTTTGTACAGGGTATATCAGTTTTCTCCACTGGCCATTCTGTCACTAGAAAACCAGTCAAGCTGTTTTCACTCTTCCCCTTTACCCTCACATCTTTTGAGAAGGTTTGATTGCCCTACAAGGATGGCACGGCGCTGGTGTTGATGCTGAGCAGTGCTAGTGATGAGATAAAGGTGTTTTGACAAGATCCAGGTGAGTGGAAGCTGCTGTTAAAGCAAATATTAGTTCACTCCACTCCTGCTTTTTTCTCTGCTTGTTTGATTTTGATTTATTAATTTACACCTGATCTCGGCAGTGCAGCTCTCCCTCTGACCCCCCCAGACCAACTCATGACAACGAAACAGAGCTTCTGGGCCAGTGTCCTTATGAAATTTCCCTGTAGTTCTTCCCTGGGATCAGCTGAGTTGGTCAGAGCTTGGTGCTAATAATGCCAGGGTTGTGGGTTTGACCCCTGTAGCGACCATTCACTTCAGCGTGGGACTCGATGAGCCCTTCCAGCTCAGAATGTTCGGTGATTCTGTGATTCTGAATTCTACACCAGCTCCTCTCCTGAGCAGAGTCCACTCCATGCTTCAGAGGAAGCTGGAAGATTGGGCTACCATGCCCTTAATTCCGAGGTGTTCCTCGCTCCTGCCCTCCCCAAATAACGTGTGCTCACTGGCCCACATGGCTGACAGCCACGGCCTGCCCGGAGTTTTCCAGTCCCAGGGAATGTGGCTGTGGGGCTGTGTGGGGAAGGAAGGGCACGTCTGGGCATGGAGGCCGGGCAGGCCGAGCTGGCTCTTCCCCTGCCTCGGCCAGGGTGGGAGAGGCGGGAGTGGCAGTGCTGGGGTGCTGGGCTGGCTGTAGGAAACAGGCTCAGCTTTAGGGCTGTCTCAGTTCATCCCACCTAATTCACCTTCCTGAGAGAGCAGGTTGGGTGCAGCCCTGCCCCACCGGGAGCTGGGATGGCCTGGATCCCTGTCCTGAGGGAGAACTGAGCTCTGCTCTGCCTGGCTTCAGGGCTGCCCCGTGCTTCGGGGGTGAAGGTGAACGCAAGAGCAGCAGCTCCTGATTCCAGGAATACCTCGACTGGAAGCCAGCTCTTCCACCTCCATCCCAGCTGCATTTCTGCTGGATCTGTGATTGCTGGCATGAAATTGCAACTTAATTCTGCCAGCTCTGAAGCCTGAACTAGGAGGGGTGGTCTTTACATCAGACATGTAATTACCTGTCTACAAAATTATGAACGTGTGCAAGGGAAAGAAGAGGGAAAAACAAGATCTCTGTCAAACGGCAGAAAGGCTGTCATTTTCCCTGTTATTTTTTGGGTTGATTTCCTCCATTCACAGCAGTGCTTAATCCAGCTGGGAACCTGCTCCAGAGATCATTCTGCTTGATAAGCTCCCTTGTCACTGCTGACCCTGAGATCTGTAAGGACACAGGACTTGATGTTTGAAAAACCTGGAAAAATTCCCCAATCTGCAGCATCTTAGAAGCAGGAAAAATCTGTTTTCCTGCGTAAGAACATCTTTTTATGGTGGCTGGACGCTGGCTGGCAATCAGGATGGCAGTGCTGCTCGGTAAATGCAAGTTACTGAAGTACTTCATTTTGGGACTAATTACCTAGCACGTGGCTGCTCCAGCCATCCCGCGTAATTAAGGAGAAGGTTCCTGCAGCACTGCCATGGTGCTGATGGTGCTCATCGAGAGAGACTCAGCTTTCCTGGTAGGGCACAGATTATGTGCTAATTAAGGGGTTCCGTGGAGTGCCATGTGTCCTGTGCTTGGAGACAGCATCTCCTCCTTCCCTAGAGATCCTTGGATTTGACCGAGGTCCCAGGGTATCAAAGCCTCCCATCATTTTAAATATGTGCTTAAAACCTTTTGAAGTCAATGGTGCTTAAGGACCAGCCTCAGTTACGCTGGGTTTTGCTGGTGAGGGATGAATCCTCCCTGGTGCCTGTTCTCCCTCAAGGACCCAACTCCTCCCTTGATCCAGCACAGCAGGCTGGCAACGCTGCAGTGACTGTCACACTTACCTTTATTTCTCTTTAAACTCTTAAGAGCTTGAAAAGGTTTTTTTTTTTTTTCCCCCCTGAGAAACTAAATGAGAGTTTATGTAGGAGGAAAAAAATATCATCTCTGGCTATATTGTTTTACCCTGCCAACCAGTGGGGAGGCTTGACAGAGGATTATATAGTGGAAAAGGCCCAGTTTTCCAATGCTTTAATGAGTGGACCTTTGTTCTGCCTCTCAACTGTGACCATTTAATAATTACTTGCCTGACTTTGCCCTCGGCACGATGTTGAAAGTGGCTTCACTGTCTTGGACAGCAGGGTTAAAATTAAAAATGTCATTTAATGATTCAGGCGGTAACACAGATTACCCAATAGCTGCCTGTGGAGTGGGCCTTCATGAGCACCCTTTGATACCAAAATGCTTCCCTAGACAAAATTTAATTTACAGGTGTTATGTGGTAAAGTTCCCAGGTCATGGAATCCCAGAATGGTTTGGGTTGAAAGGATCTTAAAAGCTCATCCCATTCCACCCCTGCCGAGGCAGAGACACCTTCCACTGTCCCAGGCTGCTCCAAGCCCTGTCCAGCCTGGCCTTGGGCACTGCCAGGGATCCAGGGGCAGCCACAGCTGCTCTGGGCACCTGTGCCAGGGCCTCCCCACCCTCACAGGGAACAATTCCTTCCCCACATCCCGTCTACCCCTGCCCTGTGGCAGTTTAAAACCATTGCCCCTCGTCCTGTCACTACCTGCCCATGCAAAAAGTCTCCCTCCCTCCTCTCCCATCTTTAAATCCTGTGTGAGGAATCTCGGCTGAATGTTCAGCCAACAGCAAAATGAACTAAAAGTCTGTGCTTTGACGGAAAGAGCTGGAAGCAGATTTAGGCATCTTTGCACAGTGGGCTCTGCCCGAGTTGCTCCGTTCTCTGGAGAGCTCAGGGCAGATCCGAGGCAGGCTCGGGGTGGGAGGGGAAGCCAGCTCCGGGAGGAAGGTGCTGTGCCTAAAGGTGGCACAAGAGGACAGGAGCAGAGCTGGAATTGCACCCCAGTGGTGCCTGCGTGCTGTGCCAGCAGCAATCCCTGCTCCTTGGGGCCTGGCAGCGGCTTTAGCCGGGAGCAAACCCTTGAGGGAAGGACATTATTGCCCACCGTGGTGGGGAAATGAACTGTAAGAAACAGTTTTGTGTGCCCTGAATGATTGAGGAAATGCTTCTTTCCAAAAAACCCCAAGGCAGTGAATTCCCCCAAAGCCCTGTTTCACTGGAGAAAGATCTCACCAGATCACGGAATTGGTTAGGGTGGAAAGGCCCTCTAAGGACATCAAGTCCAGCCATTCCCCCAGCATTCCCAAGGCCACCACTAAGCCACGTCCCCAAGTGCCACGTCCACGTGCCTTTTAAATCCCTCCAGGGATGGGGACTCCAGGGAGGTTTCACTGTGAGGGAAAATCCTCAGTTTTCCTGAGGTAAGAACAACAGGTTTTTCTGATGGTGTCCCAAACCAGATCCTTTGGAGCTGACTCTTCTGCCAGTCAGGGATAGGACAAGAAATAGTGGAATTGGGTTGCAGTGGGAAGGATTTAGGTAACATATCGGGAAGTTCCTCCTTTGGGGATAATGGTTTCGCCATGCAATAGCTTTTTAAATTATTTTTGGGGTTTTTTTAGTAGGTTTTTAGCGGTGGAAGGCAGTGGTGGGTCCGTGGTTGGAAGCTCCAGGCTGGACCTGTTCCTCTCTCTCTCTTGCCCAAGGTGCTTCGTCAGTGTCCACAGAAAATCAGATCAGATAAATCCCATTGGAGTGTTTGTGCCAGGCTTAATTCCTGGTGCTGTGTCTCTCTCTGGAATGAGTCAAGTGTCCTTGACTGTGGCTGCCCTCTCTGCAGTGATAATTCTTCTGTGCCTCCAGTTGTTCCTGTATCCTCTGGCTCGCTTTTAGACTGGTCCATTCCCAAAACAACTCCAAAATGCCTGTCCTTCATCCCAACAGAAACAATAACAGGGGGCAGAGATTCCGGAGGAATGTTGTTCTTCTGAAATCTTCATTTACAGTCAGTTTGCAGCTTAATTTCTTTTTTTTTTAGGATGGATAAATTTACTGTAATAGGAGTGAGTCAGCATGGATATATTGCAAGTAAATCATGTCAGACTAATTTGATCACTTATGCTAATGAAATAACTATCAGGCTAGATAGTATAAATCTATCTGCTTGTCCACAAGGCTTTAAGAAAATTTTGCCTGATGGATTATGGTCCAAACTCCCTAAATGTAGGTTAAAATAATCTATTATTGAAAAGGGTAAAATACTGGGAAGAAGGCTTGGAGCTAAGGGTGAATGTCAGCGAGGAGGGGGCTGAGCAGCAGATCCTCTGCTGGGGCTCTTTAATATTTTTATTAAAGATTTACGGGACATGGCAGTGTGTAGGGTCATTAAATTTGCAGTTATACAGAGCTAAAGGGATCAGGCAAGACTTACTGGTCTTTCTTTGCAGAGAAATTACTTTTTGGCAGTAAAATCTTGCTGAATTATGTAGGGAGACTGAAAACATGATCTTGACTGGACCAGGATGCTCCGTGGCAGTTGCAGAGCTGGAGATACAAACTGGAGATTTTAGGGTGGCGATGGGGAAGTTTGTACTGGGAGTGTGGGGAAGAGGAATCACCTGCAGGACACAGAGAGAGTTTTCTTTCATTTTTAGAAATTTTTTTGGTCCTTAAGACACTCCCGCCATTGCCATTTGCCCAGCAGTGTTATTAGAACATAAGTGGGAGCAGTTTCCAGCGGGATGTGCTGACTGTGCTGCTCCTGGGGCAGTGCCCTCCTCTCCCGGCCTCTCCAGGAAACATCCTCACTCTTGGCAAGATGTTCCGTAAGTGGCAGCTGATTTGTCACATGAGATTCTGAGCAGGGGAAGAGTGAAAATAACAGGAGAGTGGTTTTTCCTCTATTTTGGTCTGTGATTTAAATCAGCTCCTGAGGCAGAATTCGTTTCTGGGAGAAGAGTGATGCCTTTGAATTGCGATTTCTGCGAAGGGGGAGGACACCTGTGTTTCAGAGCCAGTGGAGGTGTCTAACGGTGACCAGTTACATTTCCAGCATACCCAGATGCCACACTCCTGATTCCCTCACCGCTGAGACACTGGACTGTAAACCTTACCCTTAGCAGAAGGGAAAAAATATTAACATCTAACCCAGAAAATAAATCTGTGCAATAAATCAAAGATAGAAGCGAAGATGAAATCTGAAATCCCCGTGGAGTGGGAACAACTCATTCCTGGTGCCAGTTCAAAATCAGCCACCACAGGAGAATGCACTGATCCTGATGTTCAGTGAAATTGGACTTGACACTGGCCAGGGCCCTGTCATTTTGGTTGGTTAGGATTTGCAATTGTTTGCCACCCATTAAAAATCCCAGTAACCTGTTCTAAGGGCAGGCAAATTAAGATTCCCTCTCTGTGTGCACGATTACTCATCACACCACAGCTCCACGTTAATTGGAAAATAACTGGTGGCTGAGCACATCTTACCCAGGCTGTCATCGGGAATGCCGTGCTGAGCTCACACACAATTTGTTGTACACACAACAGCTCTCACAAAACTCGCAGGAAATTAACGCTCCAATGGCTTATCAGATGCAAAGATAATTATTAATCTTTAATGATCCTGGTAATTTCTTTATGGGAATTCACCTCTGTTTCCTTCACGGCCTCCAGCATGAGAACACACGGTTCCCTTCCTGAACCTCAGCTCTGGATTTTCTTTTATTCAGAGCCTGACAGTGAGTTGGAGAAGTCTGAGGGTTTGCTGGTCCAAGGAAAACTCCCAGGGCATGGACCTCTGAAGGCTGCACTCACAGACAGCGGGAAAATCTTGGAATCCCAGACTGGTTTGGGTTGGAGGGACCTTAAAACCCATCCAGTGCCACCTCTGCCATGGGCAGGGACACCTTCCACTGTCCCAGGCTGCTCCAAGCCCCGTCCAGCCTGGCCTTGGACACTGCCAGGGATCCTGGGGCAGCCACAGCTTCTCTTGACAGCTGTGGGTAACCTGTGAGCTCCAGCCATATCACCTTCCCTCTCCTGCTGGAATCTTGTTTAGCTAAACCACAACAGAGTGGAACGGGGCGAGATTTAGCTCATTGGGCAGGGTAAGCTCTCTGGGAAATACCACGAGGTCCTGCAGGGACACCAGCAGGGCCAGAGAGGCTTCCTAGAGGTCCCACCTGCGCTAGGAAGCAGGAAGGTGCAAGAGGAACAGATCTGGGGAGTGAAGCATCCAGCCCTGGCCCACTGTGTGTTTCGGGGGGAATTACTTGGCGTAGGTCTGGTCTGGCCCCATGGCTTGGAGCATTCAGTAGCAGTGTGGGTTCTGTGCGTCTCTGGCGCTCCTGCCGTGCCTGAAAGGACTCTGTTTCTGCAGCCTGACCTGACTGTAGGAACTGGGAAGATCAGGAGAGTCCCCTCAAAGGGGCTGCCCTGCTCCAGACAGAGCAAAGGCTGACATAGGCACGGGAGGTGCAGGGAGCTGGCAGAGCAGCTGCTCCTTCCCGGAAACAGCGGCTGAGAGTTAATCTGGACATGCACAGCCTGGTTTATTGTTTTGATAACACATTCCCTCTGAAATGCTGTTGTTCCAGGGAAGCAATAGCTCGCAGTCAGGAAGTTGCTTGTTTTGTGATTCGAATCTCTGCAGCTCCCGAGGGAGGGGATGGCACTGTCTGGGCAGACCTGGAATCTGCTGAGAACGCTTGCACCTGGTACCCCAGCCGAGATCCAGTGTGCAGTGCAAAAGTTGCCACTGATGATGGGTTTAGGAGCCAAGAGAGGCTGTGCTGTGTGGGACACAGCACTGAATGGGAGCAGTGAGAAGTGGAGATCACCCAGTGATCGTGACACGAGCTCCCAGCTTGCTTTGGCAGGAAGCTGTATAGGTGAGATTGGTTTATTCACTTTTTTATCTGGGAAATGCACTCCTTGTGTACTCCTCTGTGTCCCTGTGTTCGCTGTGTATCCAAACAGAGCTGAATTTTCACTTGTGACAGTTCAGCTTGCACAAACCAAGGGAGAGATGGAGAAAGGCCCTTGTGCTTCAGTGCGATGATGGATGGCTTGTTATTTCTGCTCCGATGCCAGGTCTGGATTTGAAACAGAAAAGCAGGATCCTGTTTTGTGGAGTAACTTTGGGAGGGGGCCCTGAAGGAGGAATGTAAGACAGGACTGGAGAGATCAGACAGGAAGCAGGAGAACAAAAGGCACCAGTGTTGGGGATATGGGAGCTGGTGCTGGATGAAGCAGGGCCTCCCGCTGTTCACTGCTCGCTGCTGCCCTGGCCAGCCTGGCATCCTGAGCAGGGGGAATGCAGGGAAGGGCTAATCTGTGGAAACAGAAGGGCAGACTTAGCTTGAGAAGATGAGCATGCTGAGCTGGTTTCTGCTCTGTTACACCCTGAAACCTCGCTGATATCTGTGCAGCTCCCCAGCTGGAACTCGGAGCAGACGGGGGTTCTTTGTGCATTTTCTCCAGAGCCAGACTGGTGAGGATTTGGTGAGGACTGCAGAAACTGATACTGAGATTTTCAGCTCGGCAGGAGGGCATCTCTGTTTGCTTAATTTGGGAAGAGACAGCCCTATATCTTACAGTTTGTAAAGCTTAAGCAGAAGTATCCCCTTGTGTAGAGTTCGAGGCAGCCAGGAAAAGTCTTTGAGGCTGCCTGAGCCGTTCCACAGGCTTCCTCCATTCCTTCAAATACAAAGAGCTGCCTGCTCCAAACAGCAAGGGCTGGACTCCAGTGTGCTGATCCAGGGATTCCGTGTGTGGTGTAACCAAGCCCCTGTAGAATTTCTGCCCCAGGTGAGGTAAAGAGCCCCTTCTAGAGAACTCATCCTTCTGGTCTCATCATTTCACCTGGCACCCTGGGAAACTCTCTCAGTGCTG
Organism: Dasyornis broadbenti; assembly: GCA_013397935.1. Taxonomy (NCBI): domain Eukaryota; kingdom Metazoa; phylum Chordata; class Aves; order Passeriformes; family Dasyornithidae; genus Dasyornis; species Dasyornis broadbenti. The sequence goes on from VZRN01003943.1 coordinate 1,058,334, forward strand.
GACATCCTGCATGGCTGTTTCTGTTAGGTTTTACTCCAAGCTTCAATTTGCCGTTGTCTTGGAAGAGTTTTCCTTGTTCCCAAAAGCCCTCTCTGCCAACTGCATCCCAAGTCAGTGCCTGGAGCAATGGCCAGGTCCCATGTCGGTCACATCCTGGACAAGGCCCCACCTTGGCTCCTTCAGGAGAACGCTGGGCAGCTTCCCTTTCCCAGCTCCAGGGTCACCATTCGGCTTTGCAGAGTCGCTCCTGTGTTTTCCTTTTCTCCGTTAAGGAAGGAACAGAGCCTGAACATGGCCTTCCAGCAGGTTCCTGGAGCTGTGTGCCAGAAGGAATCCTTCCTGCTGGAATGGTCCGTTGTCCCTTTTAAACACCGAGGGATCACAGTCCCCTGTTTACGGCAGCTTTAGGGCTACAGCTGATCTCCAGTGTCCTCCCAGTCCTTTTCCAAACAATTCCTTTCCCAGGCAGCACCCTGTGAGTGTAGCTCGTGTTTCTGGTTTCAGATTTCTTACCTTGTATTTGACTTTTTCAATCACGTTTCGTGGCGTGTGGCCAGCTCTCACTCACGTCAGATCCCAGTGTATTGACAGCCCAGTTCTGCTCTGTGTTCCCCTCCCACCAATCTCGCTGGCATCTGCAAACTTCCCCATGACAAGGATTTATACGGAGTCATTGAGATCATTGATAAAAGCATTACATAAAACGGCAATGGGAGTTTCACTCTCCTTTTATCCCGGATATTTTTAGCCAGTGTAATATTGCTGTATGTTTATTGAGTTGTGGCTATTGGCACATCCAGTAAATATGCCTTTGAAGAACAGCCAGTTTCCAGGACTGTTTCCACCTTAAATGTGCATTCCCAGTCCATTCTGCTGGCAACTGAGGCAAGGCCTGGCAAGACAGAAATGTTAAAGGCACAGGTGTGTGTCACTGCTGGTGCAGGTGTTTGCACAAGTGTAACCCCATCGCGCCCTGGGCTGTCGAGGCAGCTCGCTGGCCTTTGGATCAGGAATTGACAGGAGCTCTCCCGTGCCCAGCTGGAGGCAGAGGAGTCGTTGTTAAAAGGAGGTGACTCTGCCTGCACGGGGCCCTTGGAGCTGCCCCGGTGTGCAGAGCCCTGCTCTCGCTGTGGGGTCGGCTCAGCACCGCCGGTCTGGAGGAGCTGGGCAGGGCAAGATAAACCAAAGGGAGTCCCTTGGACAGGAACTGAGGAATTCTCCCTGTGCTCAGAATCATCCAACTGCTGCATCTCGGGCTGTTGCTCATGGCACACAGGAAGGAGGGAACAAGAGGGGAAGGCAGCTGAGGGTAGGTTCTGCTACACTCAGCTCAGTGTGGCCTGGGAAGGCCTTGGGCAGCCTCTCCCCCATCCCTGTCTGCTTTTCATTATTGTTTTTATAGCCAGAAATAAGAGCTTTATTGGCTTTATTCATCTCCTGTCAGATGCCCAATCAACATCTGGCAACGCAGCAATTCCCGGAAAGTGCTGACCGAGTGAGAGCCGGTGGAGCAGGAGGTGTGCAGGAAGGTCTCCATCCCCTTCCCACCCCTGGCTGCCCTTTTCATCATCTTCCCAGCCCATGTGGGATGTGTACCCCACCTCACTGGATTTCAGAGCACCACACTCCTAGGAGATCCTGGGGTTGGAAGAAAATGTCTGGGGTGTGGAGATAGGGGCAGGAGGAACTGAGCAGGACACAGGGCATCCCAAAAACTGCTCCTGGGCTGGAGTCGGCCCATGCATGGGGAAGAGATTGGGCAAATGATGAGAGAGGAGCTGACCATTCCTTTGAGCAGTCCTGGGCCAGGGCAGAGCAGCTCAGCTCTGCCTTCTCCCATTTGCCTTCATTTGGGTTTGCGCAGGACGCAGAACTCAGGCAAGAAAATACAGGGATCGTTCCTGAGGGGTATTTAATAGAGTTTCCTGTAGACTTGAGGAGTTTAAGATCCAGCAAAAGATTGAATAGAGAGGAACCCATTTTTATGTACTTGGGTGCATATTGGACTCATAATGAAATGGGGTGTAAAAAGCTAGAGGCAAGTTCTGTTCCACTGGGAGATTAGCCAGAGTGTGGCTGCTCCAGCAGGTCCAGCAGGTTCCCTGTCAGATCCCTGGGCTCCCACACTGGATCTCTGCAGCCCCTTTTTCCCACACGGTCCCTCCCTTACTCCTCCCTCAGCTGTGGGTGGCTTGGTTTGTGCTGGGTTGTGGTTCCTGCCTTTCCCCATCTTGGCTGTGCTTTGCCCCCTCTCCTACATTCCAGCTCCAGCCGTCAGTCAGGGCAGTTCCTCCCTCTTCTCCTCCAGAGTCTTCTCCCCACATTTTAGTCTTTTCCTGATGGCCACCTGTGTGGGAAGTTCCCTCCTCTTGCTGTGGCGCTGTTCCTGTCCCACCAATTGTGCTCCTGTCCTGGACCAGCTGCTGTCCAGGTCCTTGATGTGCTCTCCTGCCCCATAAATCCTCCATGTGCTCTGCAGCCCCTCTGGGAGCCCTTCCCAAACTTCCACTCTGAGACAGCATCTGACCAAGGCCACTTGATGGCCTCAGGTGGTTTTGTCACCTCGTGCCTGCTCTTCGGTGCCCGTGATGAGTGGAGCAAGCTCCCCTTTCCTCCTGCCCAGAAGTGGAGCCAGGGCAAATGATCTTTGGCATGAGGAGGGAAAAGCTGCACCCCAGCATGGATATTCCCCTTGGAGTGACAAACCCTGCCGTGAAACAAGGACTCAGGCCCTTGTAGCCCAAAGCAATGCCAGGTGCCTGCAGCCTGTTCCCATGCTGCCCTTTTTCGGACACACAGTGTCCCCAAGCCCCCAGAGCTGGTGTCTGTGCCCGTCCTCTGCTCCAAACCCACAGCAGGAGACACAGATCACTCAGAGAAAGGTCCCGAACTGCCTCATCAGCTGCCCACTCATGTGAGCAAATGCCACCAGCGAGAGCCGAGGCATCGCAGTGCAGCCCAGAATGCTCCTTTAAAGACATTTCAGCAGCTCAATTAAGTTTCCACTTGTGTGTTTTCTTTCCCCCCCTTTGCTTTCATGGTCATTTAAAACAAATAAAGTGAGCAGAACACGGCAGCGTGATAACCACCCTTTAATTCCCTTCCCACGGGTCTCCCGATTATTTGGTGATTCAGCGGCAGCGGGGGGAACATTTACGGAAGGGAAGGCGGGAGCTTCCCACAGGGCCCCCGAGCACTGGGGAGGAAATACGTGCCTCGGGTTCTCCTTTTCAGTCCATGCATGTGGTGAATGCAGTGCAGAGCCCGGGCCCTGGAAGAGCAGCGGCCCCGTTCTCAGTGCCCTCGTTGTTCTCGCATTGTGCTCCGGGGACGGGCACCACAGCTCGGGATGTATTTCACGCTTCTGTGCAAACACAATGTGAGATGAAGAATTCATGCCCTCGCACAGGACCAGAGTGGATTTTCTCATAATAAGGAAAGCAGCCAGGTCGGAGCCTGCCAATTCCTGCCCCGTGCTGCCTCCTTCCCTAGGAAGTTCAAACAAGCCTGTGCTTTTAAACTGGCTCAGAGAACTATATTACATTTTTTTTAAAAAAGCAACACAAATCCTTTTGGATCTTTTTTACATTATTTCCCCCACCTCTGCCTCGGTAGGTGACTTTTCCAGCCCTCCCCCACTTGGTCTGCTGGGTCTGAGTGGGGGCGGAGGAGAATTCCATGTGTTTTATGTGTGTGAACAATTAATAGTGAGACTGCGTCTCGCTGGAAGAGCGTGTAAAACACACCCCAGGAGGGGGAAAAGAACAACTGCCCAGTCTGCTAAACACTCCAGAGCTTTTCCTGTCCTGGAGGAAAACATGGTGTGGGGGTTTGCTTATTCATCAGCAGCAGTAAATAACAGGCCTCACCTTGAGCTCTCCTTCAGCCATTCTGCTTCTCCCCAGCCTCTGGGCTGGCAAGGAAAGGAAATATTTGCTGACCTCTGGGTGACAAATTGGGGGTTTATAGTTGTTCACGTTTCAGCTTTTGTTTCCTCCCTAAAAAGCTCTGTGTTCATCCTTGTGGCTCGGTGTTTCCCAAAGCCTGGAATGCTTCTGCCAGCCTGACACTGGAGGTGAGTCCTGACCCCAGTCCTGAGCTGTCATTGCCGCATCCCATTGTGCATGCAGGTGCTTTCCCTGGGCAGGACGCAGGGTGCACCTGAGTCATTCCACACATTTATAATCCCTCGGAACAGCTCCGTCAGCAGCTTCTCCTCCTCTTGTGCCGTTCATGGAGACCTTTCCATCCCTGGGCGCCCCGGAAGCCCCAACAAGCCACGAGTGGCCAGGACCTGCCGAAGCGTGTTGGTCCAGACACTGGATCCCTGCAAGCTGCGCTTTCCCCAGCACCTTCTGAAGTGTCCTGAGCTGAAGTGATTCAGGGAGCACATTTCCAGGCTGTCAGCGAGCTGCATCCATCACTCCCCTGAACATGCACCAGATTGTTAACGCTCCAGGCCAAATACCACGTCTTTTTTAATGCCTACCAAATGTAGTGCGTGCTGCTGGCTTTATATTTATAATAATTATTAAAGTAATGGCAGTAGCTGCATTCCTATAGGCTAGAAGTGGCCAGGAACAGACAAAAAAAATGATTCATTGTTCCAATTAATGCTCGAGCTCACACCGGTGATTAATTAGCCTGGCGATAGCGCTATGCAAAAGATCAGGGTGAGAATTAATAGGGAGACACGTGCTGACTTTTAAGATGGTTCCAGTTCTCTTTAGTGCCCTTCCTTGGGCCTGTTTAATTAGAGGCAGCGGCACGGGCTCGCTCCGCACCGACACCCCCGACGGCAGGCGCTGCGGAACATTTATATGACAGGGTGCCGCGGAAAACTTCAAAATTAAATTCCCATCCAGGTCTCTAAATATAATTCTGAAATGTCAGAGATGCTGGGGAGAATGCTGGCTCCGGATGAGGCTGCTGTCAGGGAGAGGCAATCGTGTGCCAGATTTATACCAGCCTGAATGGGCCGGTGACTTTTCAGCTCCGGTGTTTGAGGAGCCTGGAGTGCTCTGATGGACGTGTTTCACCTGGCTGGAGGCTCAGGATCCATCGGGAACAAGTGCTGGAGCCTTGTGTGCCCGGCTTGGCTGGGGGAGATGGAGCAGGGGCAGCTCCCAGGGGCCTGCGAGCTCCCAGGAGGCACAAACCACTCTGGAACACCAACCTTTGAAGGTGAGCCCTGTTGGCAAAGTTTCTGCTGCCGGTTTTATCCGTCACTCCTGCTGCTGCCTCATTATCTCTCCCTTCTGCTCACTGGTGCCTCCCACCACCCCAATTCATTTTTCCCGGTTGCGGCAGCTATTGAATGGTTTATAGAGGTGGGCTTGAGCCAGTCCCCCCGGCTGCTCCCGAATCGCTGACGAGGCTGATTCCTCTGTTCACACATCAATCTGAGAGCACCAGCAAAGTTCCATCTTGGCTGACTTAATGGTTAGGAGCTGCAACCCCAACGTCTTTGTAAATAAAATAGTTGAATCTCATGGGCCCTGCCTGGAGAGAGGGGAATAAATACATCAATATGTAAATGGATCCACAAGAGGAGGATGAGCTGGGACTTTGCAAAACTGATAAAGCATCTTAGGAGACGTGTTGTCACTGCACTTTGTGCATATTCTGATGAAGCAGACAGCGAGGCTGGATCTCAGCCTGGGCTGGGGAGGGAGGGCGGAGGGAGAAGTGTGGGCACCAGCACACCGTGACTGAAATTCTTGTATGGATTGATTTGACTCAAATGTATTCCAAGGCTGGTCTAATTGCTCCTTTAGTCTCAGGCTTTGATTTTCCTGTTGTTTTCACATCTCTGCCGCTGAGTCTTTCCTGCATTTCAAGCAGCCTGGCTGGGGCAGTGTCCAGCCCGAGCTGCACCTCTGTGTTACCAAGAGTCGGTCCCTGTCCTTGCCCAGCCCTTCCACGGAGTCTGTGCAGCAAAGTGGGCACGAGTTAAAGCAGCAAAGGTCGGGCTTTTGCCGGATGGGTCTTTTACCTGTGCGTCAGCATCGAGGGTTATTTTGGAAAACAAAGCTTTTGGGACACCTCGGTCATGATGAGCCTGTGCTGGTGTGCCCTTCATGGGAGATGGGAGGGCACGGAGCACGGGCAGGAGAAGGTGCAGCGCCCCCGAGCCTCCTGCAGGATCCTGCCCGGCTGTCCTGTCCTGTCCCTTCCCTTCCCTTCGCTGCCGTGCCCGCGGTGCCCACTCACGGCCCAGGTGGCAGTGCCGAGGTTCGGCTCAGCAGCAGCAGCAGCAGCTCCCGTGCCCGGTGTGGGTCAGAGCCAGGCTGGCAGCCGGGCGGGCAGCGGGCACAGCACGGTGTGCTCAGCCCAGGGGCAGGAGAGCGCTCCCTCCGCGGCCGCGGCTCCAGCCCTTGTTTTGCAGCGCACCACGTGCAGTTTGATCACCTTCAGCAGTGGAATCTGTCACCTTCAAGCTGCCTTCTTGTGATCTGGGGACTCTGCCCGGCCGCTGGACCTGGGCTCCCGCTCCCGCCTCCCTCCCCAGCGCTTACGCCCACGACCGCCTAGAGGGAACTTTAGGGACCACATTTGTGCTGTTTTCTCCCCGGGATCAGATCATTCATTGTTCTTCCTTTCTTTCCCTCCCTTTGCCTCCTCCTGTCTCGTGTGCGTCTCAATCTCCGTCCCCTGATGGCTGCTTCGCCCCCCTGCAGCTCGGAGGACAAATCCCCCCAGAGCCGCAGCACAGCCGGTGCTCGGGGAGATCTGCGATGCTGAAGAAGCGTAAAAAGGTGTTCAAAACGATGGCACCTCCGTGTTGCGCCAGGTACAGAAATACAGGTGTTTGAGTCACTGACTGCTGGCTCTGCTCTGTGGGAAGGTGATCTGATGGTAAAGCCAGGGAGTGGTGCCTCCAGCAGATGTGGCGTGGATGTCTCAGCTCTTCAAGAGGGCTTTGTGGGAGCCTTTTTGGTGATAGTTTGGCAATAAATAGACTTCAATTAATCTGCTTTAATTACCTGCTAAGATCAGAATACTTGCTGCATTCCTCTGGTTTCCATTGTAGCTGCATTTTTGCTTTAGGGGGTGAGTAGTTTCCCCTGAAATGCAGTTATGTATATTTGCATACACATTTGTATGGGCTAATTATAAACTCCCCATCAGCGCTGCAGTATCTGTACAGCAAAAGGGCTGTCACTGCTTGGGAATGTCTGCTTTGGTGCAGAAATCAGACCTTTTTTGTGACATCATTTGGTCACATCTTTGGGGTTTAGATTTTCAATGAATAATCAATACCTGCAACAAAAGATTTAAACACAAAAAAAGGTGTTCATTGAAGTTTGCCCACAGGAAAAAAATCAATCCCATGTATTATTAAATACAAAGAGACTTACATCTTGAGTTTCATCTCGCCACAGCTTATAATAACCCTTCAGAAGCTTGAAGCAGGGCTTTTTTTCATTAAACAAAATGTTGTGTTCCCTTGCTGCCTTCATTACAGGCACGTGTTGGAAGGTGCCTGTGCCCAGCAGCTCTGGCCTGGAGGGCTGAGCTCATCCCTGCCCGCTGATGCCGGGAGTTATTTCATAAAAAATGGGAGTATTTCTTTCCAAAGTGGCTGTGTCAGGGATGTCAGCACATGAACAGTGACAGGGAAGCACAGTTTGTGGGTGGCAGGTTTAGCCATTGCCTCCTGAGCCCCTCAGCAGGGAGACGGGCACTTGGAGAGGTCCCTGCTGAGAGAAGGTGCAGTGGCTGATGCTGCAGCTCATCCCCTGCTCCCCCCAGCGCCTGCTCCCTGACCTGAGACACGTCCCCTCCCGCCCTGTGCAGTTGCTGTGCACTTGGACACTTCAGGACATGACAGTGTCCTAGGGCTGGGAGCACAAGGATTTCCAGCACCACCAGCAAGGAGCTGGAGAAAAACCCTCATTACTCTGTCCCTTCATCGCTGGATTTTCCAGAGGTGGGACTCCAGGGCATCGCTTCGGCAGCCAGGCAAACTTGGAATAAAGAAATGCTTCAGTCATATTTTCATTGCCCCTGGCCGAGTTTCAGTCTCCAAAATGGGATTAGCAGAGTGAGATGCAGCTCAGTGTTGCCTCTGCTGACCTTCAGCAGCTCCTGTTGCAGCCCTGGGCCCCTGGAGAGCTCTGTGGGATGTGTCAGGCTGGTGTTCCTGCCTGCAGCCTGTCCTGAGCTGGGGTGTCCAGCTGTCTGACCCAACCCAACTGCAGGGACTTTGTGACAAGCCAGTGCAAACTGTTCCTCCAGCACATTCAGATTTGTTTTGCAGGGCAAAACCAAGCAGCAGTGCAAATACCATACTCTGGTTTATTTTCCCGTCTTTTTTCCCCTCTTTGCTTCAGGAAAGCAGGAAGAGGCGAGGCAGGATTGACACTTTCTCCCGCCGAGGGCTTTCCCTAAGACGCCTCCTGGGAACACCCCTGTGTGTCTCTCTTTAGGTGGGAGCTCTTTTGATTTTCTCGCTGCCGAAGTTGCACTGAGGTGCCTGGAGAAGGATTTGCTGCTTGCTTATGAAATCCATTCTCCCTCGAGGATCTGCTCTTTGCAGCTTGATAAACTCTTAATTCTGGCTGTGTAATAACACCGAGGGACCGTGTTCTGTGCCTTGATGAGCATTCGGTGATTGATGTTCATTTGTGCTCGCAGGAGATCAGTAACCTCATTTCCGTTTTGCCAGAACATCGGGACAGGAGCTCTGTGTCCTTCTCCCTTCTTGGTCAGCTACAGATGAAAGAGAAAGTGAGGAGGCTGTAGCCTGTCCAGACCCACCCTCTCCCCCTCGGGCTGAGTTCCGCCCCTGGTTGTGCCCGCTGTGGCACAGGGGCACGTGGGAAAGGACGCGCTCGGCTGTTTTTGCTGCCGTTGTGTTGTCTTGTTTTCAGTCTCGGTTCTGTTCACTGTCTGGGATAGTTGGAAGGAGCTGCTGTAACTTGGCATGGGAGTAGATTGCTTAAATATTACCTCACAGAGCCGATGTAAATTTAGAGTAGATAAGACTTGGACCCTAAATACCTTTTTTAACCCTTTGCTGTCTTTTCCTATTCCGTTCCCTCTGCTCTTTCCGAGCTCTTTCCAGCAGTTTTGAGAGGAACAGGACTCCTGTTTTATCACTTGTCTGTGCTATCCAAACAGTTTCTACACGGCCAGCAGAGAGAGCTTTCACTTGCTCCTGCATGTGCACACACACAGGTACATCTTCTGGGGAAGGATTTGTCAGCAGAAGAAATCCCGGAGGAAAAATGATGAATTCACAGAAAATACACAATCCTACACCCAGATAGCCAGGAAATATCACCCACCAAACTGTGACACTGTTCTCAGAGAGCAAATGTCACTTGCCTTTAAAAATCCGTTTTCTTTCCTTGGGGGAAAGGACACTTAGAGCACCTGTACTGAAAGGGAGAAGGTGGAGCAGCCTGTGAGCATTCCCTGCCTCCTCTGCTCTTCTGCAGATTCTAAACACAGCTTTGGTGGTTTCTTCCGTGGATTTATTTTTCCTCACTGCTTTTTTGCTTTCAACTATCTGCCTGTGTTCTCAATGAAATACAGCTGAGAGATCAGGAAAATGGCTTAAGAATTCAGCGGGCTGTGAGCTATTTGGATTGAAAACAGAGCCTGGGAGAGAGCTCTTCACACTGCCTTGCTAAACAATCTCCTCCTGTCACCCTCGGAGGTTGCTGTCCTTTGTTTGTCACCTTCCCTCGTCTCTCCAGAGCCTCCAAGGAAGGGAAAAGAAGGACGAAGGAGGCTCCTTTTCTTTTTTCTTTGTCAAATTCCCCCAAGCCCTCGTTTAAAAGCCCACAGCACAGCCCTTATGGCCCATCTGCCATGTTGTTGTTTCAGGTTTGCTCCTTGGCTTTGTTCATCATTTTCCCGTTAAATAAACCCTGCATCCCTGGGGCCACAAGCAGGACCCAAGTGCCACCCTGAGCTGCAGCTCCCTCTGTGTCCTGCCAAGGAGGAGCTGCTCCCAGGACACTCAGGCACAGCTTCTGGAGTGTCTCTAAAGCCATTTTAGTTCAGAAATTCCTGTTGTTGTTGTTCCTGCTGACCTCAGTGGGCTGTATGTTTTCCAAATGTTTCTGACGTTTCTCACAGGGCAATCTGTGAATGTCACAGACAAGGATTCTGCTGACTTCAGTTTGGCTTCTGCTCCCCATTGGGTGGGCTCCTCTCTTTATGGGGGAATGCCTCCAGCCAAAAAGAGAGGAAAAAGCCCCAGCCCCTGAGCTAAGTGAAAGCAGGCCCAAAGGGAAGCGCGTTCCAGCCGCAGTGCCTCTCGCTGGCTGGCTTCTGCTCCGTGCTTGGGGATGTGCCAGACTCCAGTGCCTCCGTGCTTTTGATTCCTGTTTATCCCCGGCAACATGATTGTCTGTAATTATGTATAATCTCCTCCTTGTTTACTCTTCTTCCTCCAGGTCTGAACGCGAGCTCGATGGCAACTCTCTGCTCTGTCTGCCAGGGCTGCAGCTCCAAGCGCTCCTCTCCATCCTCCACCTTCTTTTTCCAAAGTAACAAAGCCATTGGGTTTGCTCCCACCCCTTCCCTCGCTCCCCTCCCCCTCGCTGGCACCGGGGTTATTTATACAGAATGTGGAAACAATTTGCAGGAAAGTGAACAATGTAAGCGGGAGCGAGGCAAGGGAGACAAGTTTGTTGTGCACGCTGAGAGCCCGGCAGTGAAACGCTGCCTTTTGGGGGGCACAGGGAACGCGCTGTTCTCCTTTCATCCTCCTCCCCTCTCACCATCTCCCTGAGCTCCTTCCATCCTGCCAGAGTCGAGGCCGAATCAGAGCAACCAGATCTGGGTGCGTGTTTTGGAGGCCGTTCAGGTTGGATCCCTCCCTGCACCGCAGCTCCATGAGGTGCTGTCTGTGTACTTAATCCCCTCGGAGGTTCTGCTCTCGGATCATTCCTGCTCCTGGATTAGCATTAATGAAGAGCATGTGTGCTCCAGAGGTCCTGCTCCAGGTCCGGGAGCTGCAGCCCTGCCTGCTGTTAGCTGTTCCCAGGAACAGGTCGCCTCAAAGAGAACATTCCTGGGAGTGAACGAGGCAGGAACTTTTTGCAAAGTCTGATTTCAGTCTTTCTGCCCTTGCCTGCTGAGCACGGTGTTTCCAGGGCATCCCAGCACCTTGCTGGCTCCACTGGGAGTGTGTCTGTAAATCCAGCAGTTTCCCGAGTGCTCTGGGGCTGGGGAAGCTGAACCAGCACGGACTCAGCACCTCTGAGCAGTTCTGGGGTCTGCAGACCTCGTTCTGCACTGTGAGGTTCTCAAAGAGAGATAATCCAAACCCACCCATCCTTTGGGGAAGGGCCATTGGTGTTGCAGAGGGAAGGGAATATTATCCTGGGTTCCAGGTCAGAGCAGAGCAGCTGCCCTGGCCGCAGTGGGGGCCTGAGCCAGCTGCTGCCCTCTGGGGAGCCTCCTTTCCCAACAGCCTGCAGCCCGGCGCCGGGATCTGAGCATTGTGCTGAGCTGGTAGGGCAGGGCCGGGAAGCTGCCAAGTGGGACAGGGCGTCCCTCCCTAAACCAGGCAGGGCCCTGCGTGGGAACTGGTGCAGCTCATCCCCGGGGATCCAGTGGCACAGAGGGACAGGCAGCAGGAACCTCTGGTGGGCTTTTCCTCCCTGAGAGCCCATCCTCTCCACCTCCCAGTGCTTCCTGCGCCTTCTCAGTTGTCCACGCACACAGTGTGAACTTGCCGTGGCGGTTTGTTCTGTGACCTGCCAGCTCTGCTCTCCCACGTGGAATGGCAGCTGGATCTGGGCAGCCTGGGCCTCCCAAAGCTCACGGCACAGCAGAGCCCATTCCAAAGCTGCTCCCTTCAGCCAGTTTTGGTGAGTTCACAGCTCCAGGGCTAAAGCTCTGGAAGGGCTGGAGCAAACACACTTTGGCCACCGATGTTTTCTGCTTGGGGCAGTTCAGCTCTTTGGGCTCTCCAGATTTTCACTGGCTCTGAGAAGGGCCCAGGAGAAGAATTTCTGTTTTCCCTCCCAAGCCAGGCACCAACACAGCCTGGGAGGCTGCAGATGGGAGTGGGCAGGACCCAGACCCAGCAGTGCCCAGCGGAGCCAGGGGTTCACCATTTCCCACGGCAGCCACGCCGTGTCCGGGAGCACAGCGCGATCCCCAGCCTTGCTGCTTCCCATCTTCCCATCCCTGCTCCAGGCAGGAGCCTGCTGCTGTCTGAGCACCTGCCCAGGCTTGTTCCACACCGTGCTTCCCTGCTGGCAAAGGGAAGGATAGGACAGAGCTGGAATCCCTCGTCCTCTGGAGAGAGAACCAACCCCTCGTGCAGGCTCGGGTGGGAGGGCAGCAGCTCTGGTTGTTCAGGGGTCTCTCTGGGCACCCCACGGAAGGCCTCAGGGCACGCAGACATTTCCAGTCTCTTTCTGACTCCCAAGGGTGTCCTCTTACTCCTGGAGAGATGTGGCCTTGAGTTACACTGCATGGAGAGCTCTCGACTCACTTTGACAGGTTTGGGCAAAGTGGAGGCTTGAAGCTCCTACAGAGACCAAACTGCAGGGACCAGAGGGATCAGGGTAATTTCAGGGAAAACAGCCATTGGACCACTTGTGCTTTTCCACTTCTGGTTTGAAATGTTCAAATTCTCACAAAAATATCAGACAAACCTCCTTGGAATGACTGTGCTGCTAAAAACATTTGGAATTTCCTCTTTCATCTGATTCTTTCTTATTTTTTAAAAACCATGTAGAGGGCTCTTTAGATGAGAACAGATTTGTATTCCTCTCTCCCTGCTGCTCACTTCCCACCTGAAATCCTCGTTTGCTCCTTGCAGTTCCCAACACAGCGGCGAGCGAAATCCTGAGCGGAGCATTTGAACTCCAGGTGAGGAGAGGCAACAGCAGCAGATGGGCTGGTAAACAGCAGAGGCCTGGCTCGGGCACAGAGGTCCTGGAGGAGCGGGGAGGAGCAGGAGCGTTGGTAAACACAGAGCAATTTCCATTTTCTGGGCTGAAATGTGGGGATCTGGGGAGGGGAGGGCAGTGTAGGAACAGCAGCTCTCCCATTCTGGCACACTCAGCTCTTCCCGGCAGGAGCTGTTCCTGTCAGAACTTGCAGCTCATGGGAGAAGATGGGAAAGTGGGGGACGTTTCCCAGCATCAGGGAATTTGTGGGTGATGAAAACAAGATTTCCAGCAGCTCTTTTGCACTAGTCTTGGTTTCTAAAGAGGTATCCTGCTGTTTTCCTGCCATTCGTCCCTCCTCTTGAATTCCTTCCGAAGCTGTCAGTCAGCAGAGTTGGGGGTAGCTTCACTGATCCAAAATTCCCACAAGTTACCTGAAAGGTTGCAGCTGGACAGAGGAAAAAGAAACCCAGAGCAGAGTCCCCACTGGTAGAAGAATAAAGCAGAATAAGGAGGCTCAGTTCCATAGCTTATTGAGCCCAGAGGGATTTCTCTAAACCACATGGCATCAGGTGTCAAAGAAATGAGGGATGATAACCAAGGTGGAGCAACGGAGCAGCCCAAAACTCCCACAGCCCAGCGAGACTCCAGTAATGTTGGAGAGGCGTGAACAGCCCCTTAAGGTGAACCTGCTGGCCAGGAGCAGCCCCTCCACCTTGGTCCTGTCAGGAGAAAGTCCTGAGTCGTGTCAGGGGTGTTCTTTCCTTGGACAGGGAGACTCTGCACACCCTGTGGAGCTCAGGAGTCACGGAGAGCAGAGTCTGATGAAAGATGGTTCCAGGCTGGGATTTTGGAGAGGTTTGTGCTTGATCTAGGGTTGAAGGGCTCTTGTTTCTGTTTTTCTTGGGGGTTGGGAGGGAGAGGTTGCTGAGTCCCTGAGTCTTAATGTAAAATGATTAGAATCTGGAACAGATTCCAAACCAGACATTTAGGGACTACTAAATGCACAAAGCAGCTTGGATACCTATCACCAGAATTCATCCAGCCCTGGAAAAAGCCGCTGAAATGGGCAGTGCTTTAACAAAGTACAGATGTCTGGGGACTCAAAATACAAGGAAAAATTATGAGCAGGAAGAGATAACACTTTCTCCATTTCTTAGAAAGGGAGAAAATGCCAAAACATTATTAATTTTATTCCCAGGACTGTGTCAGCTGGACGAGGATCTAAGGTTAAGGTGATCCCCATGACCAGACACTTGCAGAACAAGTGGGCACCCTGCATCCTAGCACGAGCCTTTCTAGGGAGATCTGCAATCCCCAGGAATAACCTCGGAGGTTAATTGGAGTCTGGAAAGGAGTTTATGTGCTGGGTGGGCTAGAGGGGTTTATTACGTGTTCAGATCAGTGTTGCTTCAAGCATTAATTCTGCCTGGGAAAGGAGGCTGCCATGGCAGGGGTGCCACTCGCACAACCAGGGGCGCTGGAGGGAGCCTGTGGCCTCCTGGGGAGGATGGCAATGAGCTCTGAGTAAAAGCATCTCTTGCTTGTTTTGGGCCAAAATCCCTGGACTTCCTGTAAGGCCCAGTTCCCTGAGAGTGGCACTCAGCAGTTTTTGGACTGTCAGGCTGTCAGAAGGAATTCCTCTGAAATACACGTTGGATTTCTTTTTTTGGCCTTACTTCTCTTTTCTGCTTTGTGTCATATTCTCCTCGCAGCTTTCCAGAGCAAAGTTACTCTCCCACTTGTTCCCTTTTGCCTCCTGCTGAGTCAATTCTTTTATTTTCCAACATTATTTGTACTGTAGTCACTCCCAGAATCTGGGAAATCATCCTCAGAAGTCTCCCCATCTCCTGAGCTTGCTGCCAACTCTTCCACTAAAGCTTTGAATTCTTTGTTATAAAGAAGAATAAAAGGCCAGCAAAGTGCACCTCGACACCCATTCAGGTGCCATTACCCTGTAATTCTTTAAAAACTCCGTGTGCATTTATAGTCTCTGGGAAGTGCTGGAGTGGGAAGCCTCTGGACTAAATTGGTGTTAGCACATGAAAGAGAAGCAGTCCCGCACGGGGCAGCGGGCTCTGGGCTGCTTTGGTCACCGACTCGCCCGGTGGGCTCGGGGAAATCATCTCCTGCCTGTGCCCGTTCGCAGTGCCCAGCTCCAGCTGTGCCCGTGTGGATGAGGGGACACAGGCACTGGAGCTGCAGTGGAGCGTGAGGTGAGCAGGGAGCACAGAGAGGGACGAGAGGAGTGCCCAGGCAGCAGGGCAGGGCTGAACCCGCGGTGCTGGGAGCTGTCTCTGTTCCAGGCCTTGGCTTCTCTCTGCCCACCAGCAAAGCCTTCACCACTTCCAGTTACAGCGCTGAGGTGAACTGGCACCTTCCCAGTTCCATGGGGAATCGGGGGGAGATCGCTGAGCTCATTCTGCAGCCTCAAGCAGAGCCCGATCGGATCCTCCATCGTGCCTGGAGCTGTGCCACCTCCCCACAGGTGAAAAGCTCCTTGTGGTTCCCAGCCATGCCATCCTATCCCATCCAGTCTGCTCCAATTTGCCAGCAGAGAAGCCCATTTTCTCCCCTGCTCCCTCATCCGAGGAGCTGCAAACACATCCCCTGGCTTTCCCTCTTCTCCGCAGGCTTTTCCAGAGGCCCTTCCTCCCGTTGTTTGTTCGTTCCCTGCACTCCAGCCCATCTTTTGCCTCCCTCCCTGGCTGCATGCAGCATCTCGCTGGTCCTGCCTCACACTCGGAGCAGGGGTATTAGATGGATTCCCCATAGAGTATAAATTGAATGGAGGGAAGTGGCTGGTTTCCCAGCAATAATTTATCTGATTAAAAAAATACTCCCCAAACTCCCCCTCCTCCACCGGTCCTACGCCCCCTCCAAAAAGCACCAGTGGCACCAGGGCTGGTGTTGGAACTGTGCTATTCAAATCCCTGGAAGGGGGATTTAGATGGGAAAATAACTGGCAAAGGATGGTTCTCGGGGGATTTTCCCCTGAGCGTCGGCGCTGAAATTTGGCACCTGGGTTGTTGTGTGGAGGAGACAGAGAGTAAATAATTCTGAGTCAAGTACCTGGGTGATTTGTACCTTTGCCCCCATGGAACAGATGCCCTGCACACGCACGTGCTCTCCCACGTGTTTGCCCACCACACATTTCATGGAGGAGCTGCCAGCAGAGCTCCAAAGCACAGCAAGCTGCTCCTGCTCTTCCCTCTCTCCTCTTCTTTTCTCTTACCTCAGGGCTGATTCCAAATAAAAGAAGGAATCTGCCTCACAAAATGCCTGTCACCTTGTTTGGTACTTGCACGGCTTTCATTCCTTCCAAACCTTTTTCTTCTCCAACATTCCCATTGTAATTGTGGGATGGAAATGTCACCCCGAGACCCCTCTTGGGGGGAGCTGGCGGTGGGTTTGGCTGGTGCCTGTTGCTGTGTGGGTGACGGGCAGGTATTTACAGCCCAGAGTGCCCCAGAGTGCCGGGATTTACAGCAGCGGCTCCTTGGGATGGCAAGGGCAGCCCTGCTGCTGACACCGAGCGTCTGCAAACCATTCCCTGAGCCTGGCGTGGGCCCAGCTCCCCGGGCTGCTGGCTGGGGACATTCCTGTGCTCTGGACATTCCCTGCTCACAGCTGCTCTCTGCCCACTGGGTGAAACGGGAACGGGCCTGGCTGGAGCCCCTCAGCCTCGCAGCACCCTCAAGCCGGTGGCTGGGGCTCAGGTTTCCTGCTTTTTGACAGGAGGGCTGCTCAGATGAAACCTCTCTCTGCTCCTTCTGGAGGATTTACAGTGCCACAAGTCCTCATTTTTTCCAGATGTTTTACCTAATAAATCAAGGAATCTCATCAGAGGATTGGGATCCAAAAGCTGTTACCATGACTTCAAAGGCACAGGCTGGAGTGGAAAGAAGCAGTGCAGACATTTTATACCACTCTGTACTCACTGATCATGAAAATACACTCTGCTCCCAGGATTTTTTTCCTGTGAATACCAGAACTCCAACCACGATTAAATAAAAGAGCGCTGTGCTCCTTCAGCCAACCTTTGCTGAAAAGAATGGAGCTGCAGGAGCCTCGGGCCATGAGTCTGGCAGGAACCAGGATGGGGCTGGTCCTGAGAGGGGCTGAGCTCTGCCAGCCCCTGTCCAAAATCCAGGACCGTTCACTCAGGGCTGAACTCCCTCCATCTTCCCAGATCAATACTCAACTGCATCTTTTCTCCCAGTGCTGGTTTAAGCAATTCCCACATAAAGGATTCAGATGTTCATCTTCTTCAGATGTTGGGAGAGAAAAAGATAAAAAGAGTTGCATGGCTGCAAAATGTGATTGTGACTATTCAGACCAGTTTGCTCCTTGATCAAGAATATAACTTTTTTGATTTTTTTAATGTAGTGAAGGTTTTCTTTTCACAGTGTCTACACAGTGTCATTTTCTTTGGCTGTTCCACTTCTAAAGATAACTGTGTTTGGAGAAGCTGTTACGTGTTTCTATCACTCCATAGCACAGGGTGCTGCAGGAGAACGGAACGAAGCAAAGCAGCAGAAGAAAGGAAAGCTGATCCTGTGGTGGGTGAGCAGCGGACCCTCAGGGGTGGATTTGGGTTCCCTGCTCTCCCAGAGCACTGGCCTGGCTTCGGAGATACCCAAGCTCCTCACCCTCTGCCTTGTCCACCCTTGGATGCTGTTGGATTTGGAATCACAGAATGGTTTGGGTTGGGAGGAATCTTGTAGCTCATCCTATTCCACCCGTGCCATGGGCAGGGACACCTTCCACCGTCCCAGGCTGCTCCAGGCCCCCTCCAGCCTGGCCTTGGGCACTGCCAAGGATCCAGGGGCAGCCAGAGCTTTGTCTCATCTCCCCACTCAGAGTGCAGGACTGAGGGGATGGTGGCAGGCAGGAACAGGCTGCAGGAGGCAGAGTTTGGGGAGCCCCTTCAGCACAGGCTGAGGTGCCCAGGTCTGGGTTTCAGGAGAGGTTTTGGGCCATGTCCTTGCCAGGGCTGCCCTGCAGCACAGCCACAGAGAGGGGAGGCTCTCCCAGCCTCCTGGGGTACCTGCAGCAGCTGATGAGAGCAGAGACTTTGGCTCGTGTGCCTCAGGGTTCTGGGATGTAGATAAGTTGTCACTGAATGGAAGTGGGGCCTGTAGCCCTTGGAGTGCTGTGAAGAGCCTGGGCATCCTCAGTAAGCACCATGGTTGTGGAGAACACCCTTGGGACATGGATTCACTCCAGGAGACTGTGTTCTGTATTTTATGTGTCCCAGGCACTGGGGAGCAAGAGGACATTTGGTTCTGCAAGATGTTCAACCAGATCTGAAAACCTCACCATGGCTGCACAAGGGGGGATGTCCCACTGCAGCCTGGCGGAAGGGAGAGCCAGGTGTGGATCTCCTGTGTTCTAATGGCATGTCCAGAATGAAAAGTAGCCTCATCTAAATATTAATATTCAAATAACAGTCACTACAAATCCATTTGTTCCTGCCACAGACTTCAGAAAAATTGCTGCTTGTCTTCCCTCCCCCACGAGGCTGAATCCCAGCAGCCCAGACTGTCGTGACTGCCTGGGATTGGTGACATCTCCAGTGAAACGTGTTGGAGCATCAAAACAGAGTGGGAGCAGCACAGGCTGGCTCTGGCAGCCAGAAATAGGTACTATCATTTGTGAGCTGCAGCCTCCCTGCTGCCTCCCTGGCACGTGCAGCTCATAATCGTGGTGTTCCCATCGGAGCCAAGGAAAACCACATCCCTAAAGCACGCTGGGCATGAAGTGGTGGCCGTGCTTTGGATGCAGAGAATGTTAGGACACGGATCCTAAATTAGGGAGCATCAGTGGTGATGGTTTGCAGATTTTCTGCAGGGAATGGGTGTAGAAATGGCTCCTCTGCTGCAGTGCCATGGGGAAAAGCGTCAGAGATACACCAGAAAATGGGGAGCTTGAATTCCCTTCACTGCAATCCTTGCAATTGAATGAGTGAGTGATGAATGTAGCACATGGGATTTCTCTCTGGATCCTTTCTCTCCTTTATTCTGGGACTCTGTGAACCTCTGTCATGCTTTCACCTGGTTTTTTAAAGTCTGCCCACTGGAGCATTTGTCTGCTTCTGCCAAACCCCAAAAGCTCCATTTCATGAAAAAAAAGAGATCATTTGGGAAGGGTGAAGTTTGATCCACAAAGATAATGCTCTTTGAAGGTGTCTGCTCCTTTGGCAGTGACTGATTCAAAGGAGCTCCATTTCAGGATGTCTGTTGTGCTGCTCCCGGGGCTGTTCCAGGGATGTCAAACACAAGTGCACCACGGGGTGTTAATGGTGAGCAGGTGAGGCCTCAAAGCAAGTCAGGACCAACGAAGAAAAACCACAAAGCTCCTGTGTCAGTTCTCGGTGCTTCCCCAAAGGGCAGTGTCTGCACACTCCTGCTCTGTCCTGGGAAAGGCGCAGGCTGTTCCGCTGATCCATATCACACTTTCAAAGTGCTCCAGTAATTGGGTGAGAACATCTTTCATTCTCAATTCTCCCATCAGGAAGGATCTAAATGAAGCCATGTGAGCACATCTCCAGCCCAGGTTGCTTTCCCACGTCAGTCCATTGGATTTGTGCTCACCTGAGGCGGCGCTGACCTGGCCGCTGGGCACACAGCAAGGGACCTGTTGGGTTAAACTTCCACTGGAGTGGAGGAAGAAACCTCCCAATCTTTGTGTATGCAAGTAGCAGTTCCCTCCTTTTCCAGCAGCAGGTAAATTCCGAGGCTCTGGTTCCACTGAACTCCCGAGTGCTGGAGTAAGAAGCGATTTGGGATCTTGGTGCGCAGCTTTTGGAGAAGGGGCCAATGCTCATGCTTTCCCCATTCCTCAATCCCATGAGCATTCCAGGTCTCCAGAGGTTCCAGCTGGCTCTTTCCATCCTCTGCTCATCTCAGACTCAAGGCTGTGGGATGAACCCTGAGGTCTGTGGGCCCAGAGCACAGGGGGATGTCATGGGGGAACAGTTTTCTCTCCTACAATGACCGTGGCATCTTCACAGCTTCCCAAACACCTGTTAGTCCAGGAGAGAAGCTTAGCTCAAACCAGAATGAAGCTGCTAGAGCTTTAAAATAGACTCCCTTTGTAGAGAGGAGTTCAGGCTGGAGGAAGGTTTCAGGGACTGGATGTAGGTTGGGAGCCAGGATCATGGATGACCACGAGTCCGTCGGACAGGCTGTGCCTGTGCGTGTCCGTGCGAGCGCATTCCGCCGTGGTTTCTGCACTAGTTTTTGTTATTTCTCAATATTCCCACTAATATTTCATGTATTTATCTTGGTTGTGGGCAATTTCAGCAGTGAAAGTGCTGACTCTGATGTCCTTCTGGGACACTGGCTTGGGACAACCCAACAGTTTTGCGTGGGCCTGCAAAAATTGTTCTGCCCACTGGTGTCCAATCCCAAGAACATTCCTGGTTTCTCTGGTAATGTCCTTATGCACAGCACTGATGGAAAGACATTTGTGTAGATGAATAGCCCAACAATTCCAGATACTATTTATTTTCCAGGACTTCTTGGTCACTGGAATGATAGGACAGGGAAGACTGAGGTGCAGCTGGATAACTCCAGATCCCAGCCAGTGGGGTTTGTGTCTCACTTCCAAATCAGGCCAAGCAGAACCTGCTCCTCCTCCTCAGCCCAGGGGCTGTGTGAGGAAGTGGGAGCTGGGAGAAAGGGGAATGTTGGTTGGATCTCATCTTGTCCTCTGGAAGGTTTTAATGATCTTTAGCTTCCATACAGAAAGGCTTCTCCTGGAGCAGGAGAGCTCCTTGCTCGAGCAGCGAGGCCGAGGGCAGCTGCAGCCCTTGAACTTGAGATTGACAGACTTAGAACTCCTCCTAAAGCTCCTTTGAGGGCCCTAAGCCGCACCTCTTGGGAACAAGGAGGATTTCCATGACTTTTCAACATCTCCTGCCCAGGCTTTGTGTGTTAGCTCTGAGTGACATCCTCACCTGGCTGGAGCTGGGGGCACCAGAGGGTCCCAAAGTGCCCTGCAAACCGGGCAGGTGACACGAACGGAGCCAAGCGGCTCAGAGTTAAACAGTTACCAGGGAATTCATTTCCTAGCAGCCAGAGCTTAAGGATAGAGAGGTGTCACTTCAGGGAGCTCAGAGCGGGACAGGGCAGAGCAAAACTACACCCAGCCAAGTCTGTAAGGCAAGACTGAACGATCTCCAATTGCAGCCAGGCCAAACACTGGAGCAGCCAGCCTGCAAGTGCTTTACAAAAAGTGGAAAGCAAAAGCTTTTTGTACAAGCATTAATCTTGATGCCTCACTGGGGTCAGCTGGGAGTGCAAGGAGAGAATTCAGCACAGTCAGCAGCGGGCAGTAAAGATCTATGTCCAGCTTTGCATTTCATTCTGTTTATCTGGGCTATTAATTAGCTCCTTTCAGTTTCCCTGCGAAGATCTGTGTGTTAGGGCTCCTGAACACTCATAAAGATCCGTCATTGA
This sequence comes from Dasyornis broadbenti, assembly GCA_013397935.1. Lineage (NCBI taxonomy): Eukaryota > Metazoa > Chordata > Aves > Passeriformes > Dasyornithidae > Dasyornis > Dasyornis broadbenti. The sequence continues at coordinate 1,079,665 of VZRN01003943.1, forward strand.
TTGCTTGGGCAGCGAAATTGTGCCGACACTTCACTACTCAGAGGTGTCTTAACTTTGCATCCTTTTCTGCTGGGGCAGGAATTCTGGGGATGGCTTCAATCTTCTCGGAATCTGCTTGTTCACGTTGCTTTCCTAGTTTCAGGCCTAGGTATGGCATTTCCATTACAAAGGAGTTGTGTTGTTGAGTGCCGCTGGTCTGGGTCTTTCCATAGCTGATCAGAGCTTCTGGTCATGTGCTTGTGCTCTTTTCCCTCAGAACAAAACATCCTCTACAGAGATCCTGGGCTATCAAAGCCCCCGAAACAGTTCAAGTGCCAAACACAAGCCCAACGGCAGCCTGAGAGATGATGTGTCCCAGTGGGGCTGTTGAATATGCACAAACGTATGGTCTGTTTTCCAGCGTGCCTGTCAGAGCCCTGCTGCTGCCTCCAGCTGAGAGAAATATTTGTCATAGGCCATTTCCCCCCAAACTTTACTGCTTGCAGGAAATAGAGAATGTTCTTTTCCAACGTATTTATTTGTGTTTGACTGTAATCACAAAGGGTTGCGTTTTTCCCCTTTCTCTGGTGACCCAGCAGTGTCCACTGCTGTCAGTTGTGTCATTTCCTCTTCTCTCTCAGAGCTGGGAGCCTTTTCACCCTTTCCTCTGGTGTCAGCTGGACTCCATGTAAAAATTCCATAGAGGACATGAGCTTTAAGGTGGGTGTGCTCCATTCAGGTTTCCCCGCTTTTTAAAATCGCCGTTCTCTTCTTCAGGTGCCTGGGCACGGTGTTCTGATGTGAACAAGGCTTTCCAACACAACTGGAAATGCTGCTAATTTTTCACACCATCTCCTTTGGTGTCTGTGTTTCCCCATGCATTGAGCAAGGCATCCCTTTGGTCACCACACCCCAGAACTGCTCAATTTGACTGAAACTGGATGCAGAACTTAAAAAAAAAAAACAAAACAAAACTAAACCAAAAAAGCCAAGAACAGGAGTGGTTTTGAGGTTTTTCTTCTTGATGTCTTTCACTGGTACTTTTTTAGAGCTTTCTTCTTAAGCTAAGCATAATCCATGAGCTCAGCTCTTTAGCAGGAACACGTTAACAGCAGTAGTAGCAGTAAACATCAAAAAACCGTCAGTCACACTCCTCCTTGTGTTCCCCTGTGCTGCCTCCTCCCAAGGCAGTGCTTCCCAGGACGTCCTGGCAGCCTGAGGAGTGGTGGACACTGTGATGACACTCCAGGAGGAGCAGCTGAGTGCTGGAGGTGAGCAGGAAAACGCTGGACTCCCATCTGAAAACACAAACCCAACAGATCATGGAGAGAGTGGCAGCCTGAAAGAGGGGTCAGACTGCAGCCCTTTGGGACTGGGAAAGCAGGAGATTTGTGAGAGAGCTTTTCTCCCTCTGTCAAATCTCTGTTATTGTTACCTGCCTCAGAGGGCTCGCGGCTGAAAAACGCCACTGCTTTGCTTCGTGGGATCTAAATGTCCACAATACAGACATAAACCTCAATTTCTTCTCAGCCCTCACCAAGGGCTTTTGGGCATGGAAGGAGAGTCTTTTTGAGAAATTGATTTTTGTTGAATACCTACGCTTCTGTGCTTTCAGAAATGAAGGGCACTTCTGATAACAGCTTCTGATAGCCTGAACATCTTTCTCGACCAATTCCCCACTTCTAGCAGTGTAAGTTTGTTCCAAGCATCTAAATTCTCTCCAGTTTTTGGTAGTGATGCTTTTTAGCTGAATTCCTTTGGGAATGTGAGAGGATCTTATTTGTGCACAGAATCTCCATTGCCTGCATAGCATAAGAGCATTTTGCTCCCAGATTCCCCTGCCAGCATGTACCTTCCACTATGGGAGCAGGAGGAAATGCCTTTCAACTTTTGGTCCTTCTGAGAGCATCCCTCAAAAAATGGGCATTAGTGGAGAGGGAAGCAGCTGGAGCAGCAGCCTGCAGCATTTACAGTGTGGTGGTTCCTGGTCACAAGGACCCTGGGTCAGCACCTTCACCTCTTTCTGCTTGGGGCAGCGGTGTTCAAACCGCACCGATCCCTGTCGGCATGAACCCCCAGGCTTTGGCTTCCTGCCGCTCCCTGTGCTCTGTTCAGTACCTCTGAGGGCCTTTGTGTCTCACCTGGACACGGGGTCACATTCTGACCTCTCTGGCACATTTCGTATTTCTCACAATCAATAACTTCCGATGCATTCACAGGAACACCAGGCAGTCGATAAGTCCCATCAGGTTCCGTTAGGAGGGAAAGCGGAGCCATAAGGATGATATTTCTTAAGGAACTGCTATCCAGACATATTTGTTGTTTCAATTAGTCTGACTGCAGGCACAGCCTGTAGCACTCATGTAATTTCATTTTAGAGCTGCCATTCAGGTGCTGAGGGAATGCCACGAGTGGTAAAGCCCCTGGGTGACAGCAGAGCCTGAGATCCTGACGTGCCGAGTGCCCAGACCTGTCAGGGAGATCCGAGGGCTCAGGGCTCCATCGCCCACATTCCACATCCCAGGCCTGGCAGTGCTGCTGCTGGTTCCTGCCGTGGGCAGAGATGAGGTTTGTAAGGTGTGCTGGGATGGGATCCCCAGGAGCACTGGGCTCTGCGTTTTCCAGGCATCCTCTGCTGTTGGTCTAAGGTTGTTTCTTTGATTTCCCAAGCCCAGAGACAAGTGACTGTTTCTTTGTGCTACACATCAATTCTTTTCCTTTTGTTCTTATCCTTTCTCCAGTTTTCCTCTCCCTTTGAATTCTCTCAGACCGCTGCAGCCTCAGTTCCCCTGGCACAGGAGAAAACGTGGTGGTGTTTGCTGAGCACTGAAGCACTGGGATGCCGGAGACGTGAAAGGTGGCCCTGCTGCTCTACCTCCAACACCTCCCTGTGGTTCTGCTTTCCTTCTGACTTCCTGCCAGGACAACCTGGACTAAAACCCCTCCGCGCTTTGCCCGTGCGATCCTACAGTGCCTAACACAGCAGGACCCAACCTCAGGTAAGGCCTTTAGGCACTCCCATTATATGAATGAGAACAAGATTGTTGGTGTCAGTAATTAGCATTCTTGTGGGATTGTTGGAAATGCTTTGGGATAAACAGCACCTGGAATCCTTGCCTGGCTTATGTGGTTTTTAAGCTGCAGGGGAGACTGATCCTGTTCACATGAGAGGGCATGGACCATCTGTCTCCTCTCTTACTGGATGTGCAGAGAGTCTTTCAGTCCAAAGATGAGTTACAGTAGCTCAGGGAGAAGTGGGACACTGGAAAAGTGAGGGCACGGACAGTGGGAAGAACGGAGACTCAGTGGTCAGTGTGTCCCCAGGAATGATCCCATTTGAGAACAAAGTTAATGACAACCACCAAAACAGGAAAATAGTCACTGATAACAGTGCTGTGAGAACCCGTGGCACGGTGTCATCCCATGACAGGCTTCCAGAGATGAAATCTCACTCTGCGGACATGGATGGCAAAAAGCCCCTTGACTGCAATAACATCAGGCTTTCCCCTTGGGGGTTACGTGCATTTCTCTCCTTCTGGATGCCCAGAGAACCATATCCCACATCATTATGCACATCCTGATAACAAATAAATTACCCTTTTCTTTTAAGCTGTGGATTGGATTCCAGTAAACCCTGCATTTTGGATTCTAGGTTCCCTCTATCTGCCTCTGAAATCCCTAAATAAACAAACATTGGATTAGACCTCAGCAGCTCCCTTGCTCAGCCAATGAAGCCTTTGAAAGCGTTTTACACCAACTGCCCTGCTCGTGTTTCAGGCTCCATTAACCTCAGACTCCAGGAGCTCCAGCTTCCTCTCAGATGTCCCAGGGAGCTCACCTCAGTGACTGGAAGGTCTGCTTGTACTGATGACCCTCCCTGACTGCAGTGAGGAGCTGGAATTGCTGTTGACATCAGGAATGACAGAAGTGCGTGCTGGGCTTGGAGGGTTTCTGGCACATGACCTGCTAACCTAGAATTTGCTCAGCAAAGTCCAGAGGGTGACTTTTAACCTCAAAGCAGTTTGCAAAACCACATCTGTGACCAATAAATGGGGGAAAAAAAAAAAAATCTAGCCCCTATTGAAGGATGAAAGACAGCACACCTTTCTGGGCACTGCTGCTGGAATCAGGATGGAGACGGGGAATAATCGGACAGGTCATGTTGGCAGAAGTTGAACGTGGATGGAGCCGATGCCTCACACAGTTTAACCTGCAAGGTTAACCTCACAAGGGAGGCAGCACAGCAGGTTAAACTGAAGGTATCTCATAGCTCTGAGTCTTAAAACTTAATGAGCCACATCTTTATTTGTGCTGCAGCCCCTTCTTATTCCAAACTGCCTTAGCCAGCTGCCAGAGGATGCCCAGTAACGGAAAATTCTCCGGATAACAATAAATTGGTGTAACGACTCAGTGTCACCTCACATCCTGCTAAGCAATAGAGAAATCACGATGAGAAAAATAGGCACGACCACAGTGGCACTGAACAGTGGAAACCTAATTCCATCACCCTTCTTGTGGGCGACAGATAACCCAGTGCAATTTACAGCCGCTCTGAAGCGGCTCCAAGTCTCAGCAGGAGTCGGGAAAGCTCAGCGTAGCCTCGGGACTGAGGAGTCAGAAAGATCAGGGGAGTTGTTGTTCCATAACCTTGCCTCTGCACCAAAACCAGGGAGCTGGTTTGGAGTGGGAAGCACTCCAAGCAAAACACAAAATTTTAATCACTGAAATGAAGGTCCTCCTCTGGATCCCTCTCTGGAGAATAGTCTGTCTCTGATGATCATGCACAGACTCCTGAAGAAAGTAAATTTTGGATTTAAATCTGTACGTCAGTGTGTGAATGACAGCGTTAAATCTTGGCTGTAAGGCTGAGATATCTCCAAGTGGGGAAAAACACTTTTTCTACTTATGCAGCTGAGGTAGAGGAGGTAAATATGTTGTCTCCCATGATTAAAGGGCAAGGAAATCCTTTATACACGTGTATTACACCTTTGCACCTAGCAGTGGTGCTCTTTTTAAATTCAAGAGTCTAAAAGTTTAGAAATACCAACATTAAGGTGGCCTGTGTGACTGTCATTTGTCCCTTCTGTGTGCTTGCATTATGATACAATATTTAATTGTAATTAGATCACACACTGTTCTTTTGACAGCTTCCCGGCCTCACTCATTGTACAGAATAGACTGTGCTCACTATGTAATAATTTTATCTTCTCCTCGCTGTTCACTGTGTGGCCTGTGCTTTATTTACAGCAGACTATTCAAATATTGTTCTGAAGACAGATTTATTCATTTCCTCCTGAGCTTTTCCATGGGACTCATCGCTATGGTATCCAAGTGCTTCACAAACTCTAATTCATTTTCTCAACACTGGAGTGAGAACTGGTGTTGCCCTTATTTTACAGACGAGGAACTCGGGCGTACAGACAGAATAATAAAAAATACCTTTTCATTTCAAAGATCCAATTAGAAATACTGAATGGCCTGATTTTGTCAGAAAATAGAACATGGCCAAGCATCTAATTGAGTCAGAAGTTGTATAAATTCTCAGTTACTGCAGATTTATCTGCAAGAACTCTTCACTTCTGCACATTGGGCTTCAAAATGTCAGCCCAGGCACCTGGGCAGTGCTGGCTGCACAATTAGTGCAGCGCTGGGCAGGCTCTGTTTTGGGACTGTGCTTTGCATCCCACCGATTCCTGAGGCTAAAAATCCTTCCTGGGAGCAGCAGTCACCAGCCCCACCCACAGTGCTGTGCTTGCTCGCCCCGCAGTTCCTCACGAGGTGCATAAAATACCTAAGTCTGATTTTTACAGTAAACGAGGTGGAAGTTGCTGTGGCACTTGCCTGGGTTCCCTGACCTCGGTTCAGTGTCTGAGCCTGGCTTATCCTGCACTTTATCCCGGTGGGTGATAACTGGGGGCTGTGTTACTGTGCAGCCTGAGTGCTTTGTTTTATTGAATATGTACTTCTTTCCCATGTAGAGATAACCCCAGCAACGTAATCCTGGGCTGACATCGATTCAGGCCATCAGCCATGTGGAAATGTCCCTCTGTGAGGGATGTCATGGTCGGCGCAAGCTCCAGCACTCCAAGGGGGTGAGGTACATTCTCGGTGGATTTCAGGTATCTGCTGCTGAGTGGTTTTCAGGTGGTCTTCATTCCCATTCCTAAATCCTCGCCCTTCTGCTCTGCATCCCTCCCTCAGTCTCTGTCATTCCCATTCCTACATCAATTTCTCCAGTGAATTCCCTCTTCCCACAGGCCCTGCTGCACCCCACACCCAGCCTTGGGGTCCTCCTCCCTTGCCCCACTCCAGCTCTTCTATTCAGTCCCTTTTGCCCAGCAAGCTCTCCCTCAGCCCTTGGCCAGACCACAGGGACAGCTCCCGGTCCTCCCAGGCTGCACGTCCTCCTCCCAGCAACGTCTCCCATTCCCACTCTGGCTTTAAGTCTTCTCCCAGCAGCCTGGCTTCCAGACTCTTCCTTATGAGCTTTGCTTTATCCCTCCCTTCAGGCAGACCTGTTTTACCTTCTGGCTGCTCGTTCCCTTCCACTGCCCTGGAGAACCTGTCTCTACCCAGAGTCTCTGTGCCTGCCAGCTTACCTGTCCCAGACACAGTTCCCGTCCCCACCACGTGTTTTTCAAGGAGCTTCCTGCTCCGTGTTTCCCAAGAGGACTGGAAGGACAGGTTCCCTGCTTGCCCTTCCTGCCTGCAGACTTGGCATGGTCCAGAGCAGCCAGGAACTGGAGCTGCAGATCCAGCTCTGATCCCCCAGCCCTGGGCTGTGATGAGGATGGAGCTGCTGGGCAGCGGAAGTGCTGGGAAGCCTCTGCTGAGCACCAGCGCGACTTTCAGGAGCGTGTTCGTGGTGGGGTTTGAGGGAACACCTCTGACAAAGTGACCATTCTCGTTTTCAGACTGGGAAATCCCTGACAGAAGGAACAAAAGGAGAAATTTTTATAATTTAACCCAAGATACGAACTTCAGATGCTTAAATTTCAGCACAGTGGTTAGTCTGGCCCTATTAAACGCAACTGAGGGCAGGATTTTATGATGGGAATTGCTAACCAGCTTTAATGGGAGTTACACTACCAGTCCTGCCTTTTAATCACCGCTTCCATTTTCAGGATAAATTGCAGCTGGTTGCTGGTAATCCTTGTGGCATATCAGATAGCAGTGTAACTCGGCAAGGGTAAGCTGGAGAAACCCAAACATCCTTCTGAGGAGGTAATTATTCCATTGTGAAAATGCCCCGGGATATTTTTAGTGGCCAAACCCCCTGTTTCCTGACAGAAACATAAAATAATGAAGCAAGTTTCACAAGGAGAGACGCCTCAGACACCTGTATTAGCTGGTGCTTTGCAGTCACGCCAGCGTTTAATTCGCTGTGCGCATCTCTGCATGGCAAAATCCACACCTGCGTTTGGGGCACTGCGCACTCTGCCAGCGTCTGCCTCGCAGAAAACCCTCTCCATAAACAAATCTGCAAATCCCGCTGGATCAGGGAGAATTTCACGGGAATATAGAGCTGCCTGCAACAAGAGGGACACCCTCGCCACACACACCGAGGTTATCAAGGGAAACTTTCCTTGATGGGAGTCTCACAACCAGCGTAAAAACCTAGGTTTTTTGGAACAAAGTATTTACAATGACTTTTAAAAGATGTTGCAACATGTTTTGTGGGGGATGTACCCGTGTTTAACGTGCTGTGGTGCCCCACGGTCCGGTTCCCTACTGATTATCTCCAGCCCTGGCCCCATGTAATTTACGTCCTGCAAGAGACGATTCAATTAGTCAATAATAAAATGAGCAAGGACACCATGTGCATTGTAAAAACATAATTTAGTGGGTAACAAGCTGAGATGGAAAAAATATCAGGGTACAATCCATATGTTTAATGAAGGAGGAATATATATTTATAGCTTTTATTGTGTCCTTTGTAAGGAGACTGGATCTGGCAGTAGGGCTGGAACCGGCTGGTAACGATGCGGCATTCCAGGGATTTGGATTTGAATGGCAAATGCTGTATAAAACTAATTACCCCCAGGAGGATGAAAATACATTTCATTTGCCTTTTCGGAACATGTTTGGCCTTTTCTTCACGTTATTTATCTTCGAGAAGCGTGTTTACTGGGAGAGACGGCATCCCAAACGGCGCAGCAGAGTTAATCCCCAAGAAAGTAAGTCTCCGCAAGTTACTTTTCTACATTTAGTTTGATTTCGGGCTTCTTGGCGGCTCTGGATTGCTGGGTCCCAGCACCATGGCAGAGCAGAGCCCCCGCTTCCCACACCCTCCGGCTCGCCACATAGCGGGGATACCCGGATTGGTGCCGAGCCGTTTGGTTTTCCGTGCTTTTACGCGTGGAAAACGCGCAGGTCCCCCACCCGGGCTGGGGCTGGTGCTGGAGAGGGAAAACTACGGATTTATTGCGTTAAAACCCAACAACTTAACGGACCGAACGCCCGAGGGGAGGCGGGGGCAGCGCGGCGCCCCTCAAGGCAGGGCGGCGGCCCCGCCCCGCCGCGCGCCCG